>CM069448.1:35635202-36016446 GCA_035610835.1 Ophiura sarsii
AATTGACATTGATACACACATCGATCTCCATTCACTCCGCAGTATTGTTTGATTGTCCAATCACGACTTCCCATGTGGTCAATAAGCGTTTCTTAATTATATAAATTTTGTCTAAATCCAAAATACTTGGTTTGATTAAGGGTGGAAAAATACTATGTTTATCTAAATATCAATCTTTGAAAGTGTTTACTCTGTATACGCTGTATTTAAAAATATTTGTTTCACTTGTATTGTTTTATGAAATAGCTAGGAATGTTTTGTGTTTCTAGCTAATGTTTTGTTATTGATCATCGGCACCGGCTGGCGAATTCTACAGTCTGGCACTGTTTACGTGTATATTTTAGGTTATCCGTTCCGGTTAATTCATTAGATTTGTCCATAATTAGGAGGTGTCATCACATTTTAAGGCAGTCAAGATGGTTTTTGATTTAAGGAGGTTAGTATCAGTGTACGACTATCTGTAATTTACGTGAATTGCGTTATATTTACACCAACAAAAGTCAGAACATGACCAAAAAGGCTTGGAAGTCCATGATTGATTGATTGGACTTTGAATTTGATTGAAGGTTAATACATTTTTAGGCTTAGGGCCTAATTAAAAAATTAGTAATAATATTTGTGAATTATTCTTTTGGCTTTATTTAGCTTTAGCTCTCTGAATCCTAGGAGCTATCTGTAAAAAGTAATTAGACCTATAATAGCCTATCATCATCATCATGGCTATGCCGGAATGAAATATTAATATATATGATTATGAGTCAACGTCGGATTATTATTGACGGATAGTTTCTTTTCTGGTTTGGCTATTTGAAACCAGAATTTAGAGTCCAGATATTGCTGCTTTACTCTCGGCCACCTTCACACTGCTGATTTCGATCTCTTTGCCAGTCTCCTGCTATATAAAGTTCCAATATTGTCGCATTGGTAGAGGTGGCCGAGCGGTCTAGCGCGCTGATCGTCGGTCGGAATATTCTTTCAATCACAGGATCGTGGGTTCAAGTCACCTTGAAACCAGGATTCTTTGTACATCCCAAAAAGTTCCTATCTAGGTCGGAAAATTCTACAATGAAGTCTTAATTCAGTTAGGTATAGTTATCGGATATTCTTTCCGTGGTTTAGCTGATGATCTATTTAATTGTAGAATTTCTCCTCTACCCCATTCACTGTGTTCAACGTGCAGGTCTACACAGTGAGTGTTAGTGTCGCCGTGATTCGGAGATTCACGTTAAGCCGTTGGTCCCGTGTATTCAGACGCTCACCCTGAACACGTTAAATAGTTGCAGACCTCATCGTAAAGAGTAGGGGATCATCCCGGGTCTGTTGCCTGTACACAAAATTCAATATGTATTCCTAGGTTCCAGGGATACGCAGTGCGACTATATTCATATAATGAATTCTGCACTTTATCGGAAGAAGAAGAAGAAGATTGGTTGCAACACTGCAAGCTCGGTCAAATATTATTTTTGTACAGAGTTTGCAATAAGGTTTATTGCGAATAGGTAAAAATCAATTGATTATCCTTTTCTGATGCATTGTGGGAGAGAAAAGGGACCAAATTTGCCCCATTTTCTCTCCCACAATGCATCAGAAAACAATAATCAATTGATTTTTACCTATTCCCGATAAGGCTTATGCGCAGATACTTGCTGCCTAGTACAACAAATCATACTTTATAGTGTTATTTGTCATCAGTTGGTATTATTCATCATAGGGTATTTTGCATGTTTCACTATCTGTCCCCATCCTAAGTATGACTCCTTCTATAAAATATGATTTTTGTGGTAATTTCTGTATAGCTTACCAGAGCTCAAAAACACACTTCTTTGTGCTTGTTCTTATCTACTCTTTCTCATCTATCTTGCCATTCATTTAACATTTTGTACAAATGCAATATTCTCTTGAAATTTAAGGTGAAATTCTAAGCCAATTCCCTAAACGGCACTAGCGATGTCAAGCATAGCAAACCGCACAGCATCGCTCACCAAAACCCTGTCTGGTTGACTCCAATTAGGGGTGTCTGACAGTATCCATCCAGATCCACTGTTAAATAAAATCAAAACCAAACTTTGTCGATCACAGCGTCATGATCCGAGCGCTCGCGATCATAACAAAGGTTGAGCGTGTCCTTCCAAAACATTCGCAACGCGGCGTGTAGGCCGGGAGCCCAGAAGGTTTAATCAGCTGAGAAGGTACAAAAGGTTTGATGGTCTGATACGTTTATTGGGTGCCAAGAGTCAATATTTTATATGCTGCCGTGTCGTAGCCTGTACGGGTGGCCGCTATAGAAGGTCAAAGGTCATATAGGGGTCAAAATGGTCTGATTGTAATGAAATGCATATCAAACTCTTCCTGAGACCATAAGGAGCAAAAAAGGAAATGGTTGTATTTCCACCAGATGCTTAGTTTCCGAGATGTAGGGCAAAATAGGTCAAAGGTCAAATTTTGCCTCACATTTTTTGCACAGGGGTCAAATTCTCAAAATGCTCCTATTTTAATGAAAATGGTCTCAAATTGTTCAGATGGATGCCACGAGCCATAAAAAGAATAGTTTGCCATATCTACAAGTAAGCATCTATTAGTTTCATTAGGTCAAAGGTCAGCACACATTAGCGGTATAGCCTCCTGACCATTGACCTAATAAAACTAATAGAAGCGTAACTTGTAGATATGGCAAACTATTCTTTTTATGGCTCGTAGCATCCATCTAAACGATTTGAGTCCATGTTCATTAAGATCGGAGCATTTTGAGAATTTGACCCCTGTACAATGAATTTGAGGCAACATTTGACCTTTGACCTATTTTGCCCTGCATCTGGAAAACTAGGCATCGGGTGGAAATACAACCATTTCCTTTTTTGCTCCTTATAGTCTCAGGAAGAGTTTGATATGCATTTTATTACAATCAGACCATTTCGTCCGTAGGAAGAGACCTTATGGCAGCATCCTTCGTGTGTAGTCTGTGTGTGTAGGGGTGTGTGTGTAGTGTGTGTCAACAATTTGGTATACACTTTTTGTTTTGTCCATTTCTTTTCCATACAATGTCCAATTGCAATCAAACTTCGGTCATAGATGCAACATGGGAACCTTCATATGTTAATGAGGTCAAAGGTCACATACCAAGGTCAAAGGTCATCCGAGGTCAAGATGTATATGTAAAAGTGGCTGCATATGTAAAATTGATTACATTTGTCCATTTCTTTTCCATACAATGACCAATTGTAACCAAACTTTGGTCATAGATACAACATGGAAACCTTCATATGTTAATGAGGTCAAAGGTCACATACCAAGGTCAAAGGTCATCTGAGGTCAAGATGTAAATGTATAAATGGCTGCATATGTAAAATTGATTACATTTTTCCATTTCTTTTCCATACAATGTCCAATTGCAATCAAACTTCGGTCATAGATGCAACATGGGAACCTTCATATGTTAATGAGGTCAAAGGTCACATACCAAGGTCAAAGGTCATCCGAGGTCAAGCTGCATATGTAAAATTGATTACATTTGTCCATTTCTTTTCCATACAATGACCAATTGTAACCTAACTTTGGTCATAGATACAACATGGAAACCTTCATATGTTAATGAGGTCAAAGGTCACATACCAAGGTCAAAGGTCATCTGAGGTCAAGATGTAAATGTAGAAATGGCTGCATATGTAAAATTGATTACATTTTTCCATTTCTTTTCCATACAATGACCAATTGCAACCAAACTTCAGTCATAGATACAACATGGAAACCCGCATATGTTAATGAGGTCAAAGGTCGCATAGAAAGGTCAAAGGTCATCTGAGGTCAAGATGTAAAATTTAGCACACTTTTTTTGTTGTCTCTTGTTCATTTTTGTTTGTCTCTTGTTCATTTTTCCATACAATGACCAATTGCAACCAAACTTGGGTCACGGATACAACATGGAAACATTCATATGTTAATTAGGTCAAAGGTCACATACCAAGGTCAAAGGTCATATGAGGTCAAGATGTAAAATTAGCTGCATATGTAAAATTAATTACATTTAAACAGGTGAAGTACAATTGCAACCAAACTCCAGGATGTTTATTTTATTTTTTATATCCTGGATCCGCTAGTGGTCTAACCTCTTTCTTTCTAGATGCCTGTGGTTTGAGATCCACCTTGTTTTTAATCTACCCATATAAACGGACGACCTATTTGGGACCGCTGTCCCTATTTTTACATTTTGACCCCATATGACCTTTGACCTTCTATAGCGGCCACCCGTACAGGCTACGACACGGCAGCAATATAAAATATTGACTCTTGGCACCCAACTAAACTAATCAGATCATCAAACCTTTTGTACCTTCTCAGCTGATTAAACCTTCTGGGCTCCCGGCCTAGTGGGGTCTTGTTGATTTATTATTATTATTTGTTTACAATACAAGTACATGTAATTTACATCTTCCGGTTTTACCACACCCTTGCCCTCGCGAACGACGCTGTTACGCACTATACGCACCAGTTGCATGGGACGCTGTGATCGACAAATTTTAGTTTTGATTTACATCCTACTGGATCCTAGCTATTTTTTTTTAATTATAGACCAAAAAGTGCCAAAAAATCTGATTATTTTTTTTACCGCCAAAATCATGAAAATCACAATCACATTTTTAGCACTTTTTGGTCTATATTAAAAAAAAAAGATATTAAAAAAAAAAAAATCTTCCTAGGGAATTGTATTAGGATTATGATAAAACTAGTACATGACAAAATTAGACAAAATATATTTTGAGTTATCTTTGCAGAACCTAAAATGGGTCAAAAAATGTGTTTCTTCAAAATGGTCAATTACATGATCATGGTTGAATTCATTGAACCCTTTTCTGCAAAAAAAATGTATACTTTTATATAGATTAAATGAATAATGAAGAAGTTATGGCAGTTTTACGAAGGCTATACCCGAGGGTCCTACCCCCTTAACCACACCTTTCATTATAACCCAAGTAATAATGTGAAATAAATTGTAAACTCATAACTCGCAAAGTAATTTTATAATTACGGTACCATCCTTAGGGACCGTTCATTATTTATGGTGGAGGGGGGGTTGGGACAAATTCGAGACTTGTATGTTAAAATTACCTAACCCCCCCTACAGCTGAAACTGAAAATTACATGACCCTTCCTGCTAACCAGTAGCTTTTTACACAACCCCCCCCCCCCCCCCCCCCCCCCCCCCCCCCATGAAAAAAATCAACTTGTCACATACTTACGGGGCTGTCTTTACCTTTGGAATTTTGTTCATGGATACGTTGGCAAATTTTGTTTGTGCCCTATCTGAACGGCCAATAATTTTATGATGCCCCTTCTTTTTATTGTGTGAAATTAGTAATGGCGAGCGTAGCGAGTTGGATTTTTGTCTGTATAAATTTATACATTTTGGGTGTCTTTATAACCCGAACAAGTTAGAACATTATGAGCAGAAACGTATAATCCAGTGAAACGTTCTACTTTTGTGAGCATTGGTGCAAAGCAGAGATGAGGTGAAAAGCATGCAATAAAGCACATTTTTAAATCATGAAATTGGATTTTGTAACATTATACACCCTGTGGCTCTAATGTCTCGACCGTTGATGATTATATAGATGTTTTTCCACCATATCGTCGATTTGCTGTCCAGAAGTCGTCTCATAGTAAAAGTTTTTGAAGTCAATAGGTTTTAAGAAAATATGCGCGAAGCGCAGAAAAAAATGGCATTTACACTCCAAA
The DNA here is from genome assembly GCA_035610835.1 of Ophiura sarsii. NCBI lineage: Eukaryota > Metazoa > Echinodermata > Ophiuroidea > Amphilepidida > Ophiuridae > Ophiura > Ophiura sarsii. The sequence continues at coordinate 35,640,933 of CM069448.1, forward strand.
ATAACCTCTAAAATCACTCCAATCACCACCATCTTTAGCTTAAACAAATTTACACAACCCCCCCTGTTCAAGAATAAAAAGTTACATAACCCCCCTATTTCAACATATGAAAGTTGTGAAGGTTGTGACCCCCCCTATATTTTACCCCCCCCCCCCTCCACCATTAATAATGAACGGTCCCTTACCAATACTTTTTTCACATTTCCCCTTCTTATTCTGAATTAAATAGTGTGATAATAATAATATGGTAGAATCGTACGAAAGAAAATGTGTATTATCGCTGAGAAACGTAAGTCCGGTAGTACACCTTTAATCTAATTTAGGGAGCGTTCATGAATACTTTGGTGTGGGAGGTTGGGCAAATTGGCATCCCAGACATTAAAAAAAAATTGATACCCCTTCGAGAAAGTGTTATTTTGATTGATCCCCCCCTTTTAGGGTCTGAAATTTATTTTGACCCCCCCCCTCCCCATGTCATACAGAAGAAGAAAAATCTGGTGCATGATGCTATGTTTCATATTTTTAATATGTTATCAAATTATCAAAGGATATACATAAAACATAATATACAATGTGATGTGAAATATAAAACATCACAGGCCAAATACATTACAATAGTTTTGATCCCAGTCTCACACAATCCACATTGTCAGAGTTGAGTCATAAAGTATAGATGTACTTGATTTTTATAATGGAAACATTACCAATGAAAACAGTGATTCATTCTTATGCTACTATACAAAGAAATTGATAAAAGGGTGTTTCCATAAATACAGGTACATGTACCAGTGGTAAATTTGCATGGTCTATAATATTCAAATGGTTCAATATCCTGTTATACGAATGTACTTGGTTAATTTCATTTTAAAAACTGATTAAGTTCATGAAGTTGCACTGATATAACACCACAACATGTATATTATATCAAAAAAAATTCTTATTTTGGTGAAAATTCGGCAAAATGTCCTACAATTTTGGCAAAAAAGTGTAGAAAGATAGGGTCAACATATTAACAATATGGTGTTTTGTTTAGAGTAATTGTGTTATCTGTAGGCTAAATGATCAATATCAAACTAGTTTTGAAGTGTTAAACACATTTTTCATAAGCAAATTACTGAGAAGTAATTATTGAATACATGGCAATTTTACCGTCACCGTGTAACATTTGGTGTCTCAAAAACCCGTTACACGGTGAAGGCAGTTTTTTAAAAATTAAACAGTGACAATAATCTCCATCTTATTTCCCTTTTGTTGATTTTACAAGCCTCTCTGATAGGTTAAAGGATAAAAGAGAAGTTAAACTGAAATTGCAACCAACATAGAAAATATACATGTAGCTGTTTTTAAGTTTGAATATTACGTTTGGTGTCTCCAAAAATGTTACACTGTGAGAACTGTAGGGTAACATTGTAGTTATGTGCCAGCACACTTTGTGAATAAATTGTGGATAAACTATCTCTTGGTATAGGCTCCTAGCATACATGGAACAAAAGTTTCCACTTTATCAATATAATTTGAGTTACAAGGAAATTACGGTTTGGTGTCTCCGTTACACGGGGACGCATGAAATATCAATTCTACCACCCAAAATATAGGTAATCTCATCTTTTCACTGTTAATGATGTTTATAGAGTATAAAGCAATGGTAAATGCCTTTAGAAAAAAACAAAATAAAAGTGATAAGACAGTTTCTGCAGTTGCCAGGCATAATTGAACATTTTGGTGTCTTTTGGTGTCTCAGTTACACGGGGAGACAAGTATTTCAAAGAAATACTGATGTTATAATGGTGAAAATGTATCTCTGTACGCTTCAATGACCTGTTCTGATCCATTTTCATGAAATAGAATAATGGAACATATTATGAAAGTGGTTATTCAGTTAATATAGACACATGTTGAATATTTAGACCTACTTTGTGTATGTCACACATTGGCCTCCTTATTTATGGAAACACCCAAAAGCATTTTGTGTCATAGCCCATAATACACAACAATGTATACACGGCTGATCTCAAAGAAAGTCTACATGTATACCCTCCCAGGCCCTTTCACTGGACCCAACAATAAAAGTTTCAACCCTGTACCAAAAGTGATATATTTTTCATGCCAAACCACACTTCTGTTAGGTTTGGTGGGGTGGAAAACTTTCAACTGCCTTCATACTGAAAGGATTTTTTTGATCCCCCCCCCCCCCCCCCCCCCCCCCCCTTATCGGCAACTTATGTTTTTTGATCCCCCCTTTTTGAGGCTTACTTTATTGTTGATCCCTCTGAATTGCACCTCCCACCAAAGTATTGATGAACGCTCCCTTAATCGAGACCAGCTGTTTTAGATTATGGGGGGATTCCCCTGTCAAACAAAGTTGCTATGATGTATTTATGTAATATTGACCAATCGGGCTACGACTTATATCTTCTTCGCTGCTTATTATTATTTGTTATTGGCCAATTACAAAGCAGATAAAAGATTTTGCGTACTTACCATATTTCATGTATGAAATTTAAAATCATTTCTCCACAGCTCTGTGCAAAGAAAAGTCACACATAAATTGACCTGTTGAAAATCAAGATTCAACGGGTTTTTTGCAATATTTTCTATGAGTAATAGACAGAAGGAACAGTCTTCTGTTGCTTAACCTTGAGTTTGACTCAAGTGTAGTGTAATTTAATTAATTGTAAAGCACCCAGTCTGTTATGCGACTCTTCATAAATAGAACATTATTTATTGTTTTTATCGTCTTTATGTTTGATTTTCAGATTTGATGTTTACAGAAAAATCCCAAAGGATTTAACACAACCTACCTTAGCTGGGGCTTTAGGTAAGAAGATGGTAAAGGCTTATTGTTCATACTAAGTGTTGCGATGCCGTATCGCAGCGGAGTTGAAAAGTATGCAAATGCTGACATTTTCCTATTTAGCCTGAAAGCGCTTGCTGCCATCGTATGCAGTAACATGCGATGAATTACTGTACACTGCGATGAATTACTGTACACTGCGGCGGAAGTAAAGCTACGGAACCGTATTGCATGATAACGGTTATATTGGCTCAAACAAAACCCCTGACCACACTAATTAAGAAATCCATGGGATCCCATCTACCATAGATGGTATATTAGGTATTCTATAGTTTTTTCTGGTAATCTCATTAAAACCCTATATAAGGATTTTCATGTTGGAATTGGATTAACCTATATACTGGGAAATACCTGAGAATACCACAGAAACTGTGTGCTGAAGGCCCATTTTAATTGTGCAATCACGGCAGGCTACAGTTGTTTAAGCATGGTTTAAAGCCACATGTGTGACTGATCTTGTCATTGTGGACTTGTTTTCTCACCATTGGCCCCTCTGCGACCCACCTAACTCTAAAATGTGCCATATCTTCCATAGAACATGTGTATTAAATATGTCCGCGACCCCCCCCCCCCCTCCCCCTAAATCATCCCGACCCCCCCCCCCCCCCCCCCCTAAGTCCTGATAGCATCGCTGCTGTTGTTGCTCATCCTCCTGATTACCAAGGTCTAATCTCAGGTACATTTAGGTCTCCTTTTGTCAGCCATTATTGTTCCTATTTTTCCTCCTGGTGTAATCCTTCTGTTTTATGTTTTTGTTTTCAGTGTCTATATTCAGTGCATTATTCATTACATTTCTACTGCTGTCAGAATTCAAGATGTTTATAGTTCCAGATGTGTAAGTATTTATGTATCATGGCTATAAACAAAGCAATTTCGAGCGAAGATATCATAAATGCGGTATTGTTTTTGAGATCAAATGTAATTAGAGGGTCTCATGTAATTAGAGGGTGTTTTTAACCCTAACTCCGTAAGGTTTTTTTTGACAATTAAACTATCAGCAGAGAAAAACAGGTCAAATTTGGGGGAAAGATCAGGCAGGCTGACGCCCAACTGATTGCGCTAACGGGGAGCTGGGAAAAGTTAACTATTACAAGACCATTTTACAGCTCGCTGGATTGTGCAAAGATTGGAAAACACCAGGAACCAAAACCAGGCAACCAGTGGGCAAAAAACTCCTGGGTACCTGCTTAGTAAAATGCTTGATTGAAATCAACAAACATATTAATTGCTGTTCTTCTGATTGTGAACAGTAACAAATTTGAGAAACACACTGGGCTTGAGCTCGTGATATAACGATCCACCAATTGAACAGCAGTGATTGTACGAGCGTTCTTAACCGCAGCGCCACCTAACCAGGGGTAGAATTTCGGCGCGAATCCGCAGATTGATTCGCGTGAAGATTTGCGTAAAATCACTACCGCGTGAATCCAGGTGGATTCTCGCAACAACAACAACAAAAAATCTTTTTACTTTTTTTTTTTTCTAAGTCCACAACACGACCTTAGATGACTGGTATTTGACCCTTAGTCAACAAACATGCCGAATTTGGAAGTTGTGCAAGCTTATAGCCTTATTCTTGATATTATTTTCATTAATTTCAAATTAATCCATGGATTCTCAAAATTGCCGAGAATCCAGGATTCTCGTGAAATTATTCCGCGAGAATCTAAATGGACTCTCGCACTGCAACGCGAATTTCTAGGCCTGGCTAACCACCATATCATATCGTGGTTTCATTTATGTGAGCAGTACAATCCTATAGAAGCTCCATTGACTTATACAATGTAATGCATACTGAAATCAGTGTAAATGATTTGTAAAAATATATTCTTGCATGTGTTATCTCCATTGACTTATACAATGTAATGCATACTGAAATCAGTGTAAATGATTTGTAAAAATATATTCTTGCATGTGTTATGTAATGTATAGAAATATTGTTGTAAATGTAACAGAAAATGAGCTGGTAGACATTATCCATTGATTGCTATGGAATCAGCGCATACATACAGCCTGATTTATATTGTACAACTATACACTACATTAACAATCTCACCATGTTATAAAACACATCTGTTCATTATTATTATTAACAACAGCTGTTTGCTAGAGCTCAGTATTTGTATAATTGTGAGTGTATATGAAGACTAGAGCTGTGTTGCAAAAGGGCCTACATCCATTTCTACCTGTTACTCATTTTGCATTATTGAATGGATGGCTATTCATTTAATGTGGAATGTGGCTTGTATAGTTGGTGCCTCAATTGATGTGCATGCATGCACTAATCCAAGCCATATAGAAACAGTAATGATGAACACAGCCATACAATAATTTGATTAATTCCATGGACTTGTCAATGCAAATTCAATAATGCAAAATGAGTAACATGTTGGAGTGGTCTGGTGGCCCTTTTGCAACAAAGCTCTTCATATATAGAATTGAATCATATCATAGATTATGAAGGCATGGATGATGAAGTGAGTACTTTCCATTGAAGTGCTCGTCTGGGATTAAGATGCAACACAAAAGCCTGTATAGTCTTTGGCACTGCCGTGAAACAACTTCTAAAAATTCATAAATAAAACTCTACTTTTTTCCCAGATGCGTTAAGCATTGATTTGAAAAGAAGTGCTTGTTGTCCATTGAACTCAGTTTGAGTTCATGTGTCATTTAAACAATCCCATTTATTACTCAATTATCAATCAGTCGGGAGTTTTCTTGTCATTTTTGCCTTCCATCTGAAATTAACTTTTTTTTTCTTTTCTTTTTCTTTACAAACACATTTTCATATTATTTAACATGTAAAAAGGATACATGTCTCATAAAACCCATGTTTCTGAAATTAACTTGACTGACAAGATTTGCATTTTGATGTAATGCGCCACTTAACTGTTTTATATTTTTTCCTTTCCCTATTAACAGAGTAAGTGAATTATATGTTGACAACCCTGGTGAAGTGGAAAGACTTGAAGTCAGACTAAACATAACATTGCCTAGATTATCATGTAACGGTAAGAGACTAGAAATAAGACCTCAGATGGTCGAATTTACCTTTTCCCATCCAAATTGAGATTTTGATTTCAGAAAATTTTCTTTTTAATAGATGATGTCAGTCAAAAGTAGTGAATTTCAGAATTAGCTCAAAAAGTGGTGTTTTATATCAGCCCAGAAGTTTCTTCACTATTCTATAGTAAAATCTGAAATGAATTGTTGCTTCCATCATATAAATCACTGAAGCAATTTCACTCCAATTTTGGAATATAACTATGTTTATGATGTACATTCATGTTACATAGTGAACACCATAAGAACAAAAATTGACAAAAATCAGGCCACCTACCTAAGGGCCCTGCCAATGTTGCGTATAGAGCTAACAGGTGCCCGATGTTTTGGAAATTTGGGTGTTCGTTCGTCCCGTATTTGGCATACGTTGTATTCGTTAGCCATTTTTGAGAATATTCAAAATTTTGAGCGGGTGATTGTAGTGACCAATACGTTGAGCATTCGCTGCATGATCGTGTCGCATGTTGAGTGTAGGTTGCTTATTCATCTTCTTAAGCACAGTATATGTGTCATGTCACATCAAAATGGACATGTTGAGGCCCGAATCAGCTTTGAAATGACACCATGTTGAAGGTAATTAGACTTTGTAATCACAAAAAATATGCTTCTTCAAATCTTATTTTTTCTATAATTTTCTTTATATTTCACCAAATATATTGGCCTCTATCTCAAAACTGTGTATGCTGACAACATGTCATTTTGACGCAGCTGACAAATAACAGGCAGGGTTGTAGCTAGGGTTGTTTAACAAATTTAAAAAAATGGTTAGAATCATTAAACTGTCTCATAAAATAAGAAAATATGTGGCAGGAACCCTCAAAGTTCATTGAAAAACCCATTAAACAGGCCTCTGGACCCCATGCCCTGATCCACTGTACTTCCTTCGCTACACTTGCTCTGTTCGCCATCAGTAAAATTAGCCGGCACACTTTTCATTCTCATGCCAGGAATAAGCAACCTACATCCAATGTGCTCAACGTTCACATGGCAAATGCTCAACGTATACATAGTGTAGTGATCACAACGCATGTCACACGCTCAAAATGTTAAACATGTTTAAAATTGTGAGCGTGTGACATGCGTTGTGATCAATACGCATGTATACATTGAGCATTCGCCATGTGAGCGTTTCGCACGTTGGGTGTTGGTTTCTTTTGAAGCGTCGTATATGACCCAAACAGCTGATGAATAAAAAACCTACACCCAACATGCGAAACGTTCACGCAGCAAAAGCTCAACTTCAGGTTCCGCATTAAGGATTTTATTTTGTATAGCAAAAACTGCTTGATGAGCTTGCATTTTGAAATATTTTCCTAATTTTGCATGTAAAATTGCTACACATTTCCAAAATTGTGTAGCAAAAAAAGAGGATTGAGGAGCAGTTTGCATTTTTCTTTAGAGATCTGGTTTAGAGGTGATTAAAAACTATAATACCTATAGTCAGGTATGTATTTTTAAGGTTTGGGTCCACTTATTGCGGACTCTGCTCAGCGTATACATAGCGTATTGATCAAAACGTTGTCACCTGCTCAAAATGTTGAACATGCTCAAAAAATTCATAAACCCCAGCATACCTCTGCGAACCCCTAGCGAACCGTTAACGATTACAACATATGCCCAATATGTCACGAATAAATAACAACTTGCACAAACGTACACCCAAATTTTCAAAACGTTGGGCACCCCCCGGCTCTTTACGCAACAGTGTGACAGGGCCTTAACATTGTGCAACCTGATGGAGACATTTTGGACACAATTAATGTGAATGGTTAGGCCAAACAAAGAAGGTCTGTCTCAGAAGCCCGCCCGCATTGGTATGTGAAATGAGCTACGGCGCGTAGGTCTATGCGCTGGGGGCTAAAAACCTTCTTCTTTTTTCTTCTTTTTTTCTTTTTTTTTCTTTTTTGTTGTTGATTTTTTTGATTTTTAAAAAAAAGTTTTAAAAAGTTCTCCGTAAGCTTGGATAAGCAAAAAAAAAAAAAAATCGCATACCTCATATAGCCTATTTTCTAAAAAAAAAAAAAAAAGCACATTGTGCAGCACTTAGCTTTTTTGCACAATGTTTCTGAGACAGACCTTCCTCTTTGTTTGGCCTTATAACATATGTATTGTCTTTGTCTATAGATCATTTGAAGGTTTGGGTAAACAGGGTCATCAAACTATTGCACATTTGTATTTTGATCGGTATATAACCATGGGTGCATTCCTTTTTTGTAGGGGATTATGGTCTTATGTGACCACAAGATTTTGAAATTTGACAATGCAGTCAGCAATTTTGTTAAAAATTCATTTAAAAAAACCCCTTTGGAAGCCAACATTGTTGGGGTGCTTTAGACCCTGAGTATAATGTATGGAACCAACATGTTCTTTCAAAACTTAAATTGAAAAGGTCCATCTTTGAATTAGTTCATCTGGATTGTTTGTAGACATAATATTGAGATTTCTAATTTACAAATCCAAAAGAAGTGAAAGATGTTAATCAACCATTGCCAGTTTCTACTAGTTTCACTACCACCCACTCTGGTAGCTTCATCAGACTGGCAACTCTGATTCTTGCTCACTGGTTTTTTATAGCTACTGTTACCTGTCGTAGATACATGGACCTCTACGCATGATACCTATCATGTGTAATGAGTTCAAAGCCAGTGGCGGATCCAGGAAACTTTTAGGGGGGGGGCCCAAAAAATGAAATTTTGCAGGTACCATCCAAGCAGTGCGCAGTACCGCCCTCCGAGCTATGCTCGGACAGGGGGGTGTCTGAGGGGGGATGTGCCCCCCTGAGAAGTAGAATTTTTTTCAATTTTCGAACTCATTTGGTGCGATCTGGTGTATACTTTTGACCAACATTTAATCAAAAAGCCACCTCTTCATTTCCAATAAATATTTTGTTTTTTTATCAATGCATGAAAGAAGTTGAGCATATTATATACCAATATATTTTGTATTTAAGTATAGATGATTTGAATGCTCGAACAGGGGGGAGTCTGAGGGGGGATGTGCCCCCCTCAGAAGTAGATTTTTTTTCATTTTCGAACTCATTTGGTACGATCTGGTGTATACTTTTGACCAACATTTTATCGAAAAGCCACCTCTTCATTTCCAATAAATATTTTGTTTTTTATCAATGCACGGAAGAAGTTGAGCATATTATACTGATATATTTTTGATTTAAGTATAGATGATTTAAAAGCTCGAACAGGGGGAGTCTGAGGGGGGATGTGCCCCCCTCAGAAGTAGATTTTTTTCAATTTTCGAACTCATTTGGTGCGATCTGGTGTATACTTTTGACCAACATTTTATCGAAAAGCCACCTCTTCATTTCCAATAAATATTTTGTTTTTTTATCAATGCAAGAAAGAAGTAGAGCATACTGATTTTTTCTTAATTTAAGTATAGATTGTTTAAAAGCTCGAACAGGGGGAGTCTGAGGGGTGATGTGCCCCCCCCCCCCCCCCCCTCTCTCTCTCTCTCTCTTACTAGCTTCTTCCTCTCTTTCTTTTTTTCTTCTTTTTCTTCGTCGTGCCCCCCTCCCCCCCCCCCCCCCCCCCCCTGTATCCGCGCCTGTTCAAAGCATATTCCAGTGATAAAGCATTTTTACATGAAGGGTTCTTCTTTGATAACATAATGGTTATAATGAAACAACATTATTGTAATGTGCAGCTTTGATATCAAGCTACCAAAACTTAAATGACCACTGACGTCACTGTGTGGAGGAAGGCACAAATTGTTATTCTTTTAAGGTTATCCTACTGCTTTGATAATGTTATCAATTTTTACATGCTTGCAAAATTATATATCAATATGAATAACACGTTATAGGAATAAATGGAAAATATGTCATCCTGTTTTCTGACTCCGACAAATTTGTTCCGAGAAGCCTCTCATCAGGGAATATATGGAAAACAGTCTTGAGCAAAACAAGGATGTGCGTGTGTATGGGCCCGTGCCGGCCCATGTAAACACTTACGCACGTGCGTATATAATGTGAAAGATTTTTGTTGACTACTGTGGAGTGATGAATAACATATTATATATTTCTAACACAAGCTTTTGCTTTCTCTTTCCTTGCAGTGGTTGGCCTTGATATACAAGATGATATGGGTCGACATGAGGTTGGCTATGTTGAAAACACAGAGAAAGTACCAATAAATAATGCAAAAGGTTGTCATTTTCAGGCACAATTCAGCATAAACAAGGTATTGTATTGTATTGTATTGTATTGTATTGTGTTGTGTTGTGTTGTGTTGTGTTGTGTTGTGTTGTGTTGTGTTGTGTTGGGTTGTAGCATTTGCACAGGGCATTGTATTTTATTTGTTTATTTTATTTTATTCTGTCATTAACAGGGTTGTCACTTGCTAAAATTTAGTGCCGGTTACAAAATTGACCAATTTATAATTTTTGTTCTGGTTGGAAAGGTCTGAAATTCCCTGAGTCCTGATTGTTTTAGCTGAGTGCTTGTTACTGCTGACCGGTGCCGACAACCCTCAATCATGTTCAAAACTGTTGGGACACTTCCTGCATGTCCTGTGAAACGGTGATCCCCCCCTAAACTCAATGTTGGTCCATATAAAAGCATCGTCCAGTAACGGGCTGTGTTATATATATCAGCCCCAACATTGGTTTTGGGGGGTTGGGGGGATGGCAGCTTTACATGACCTATTTTTGGCTATCATACTTTCAACTGACAGCTTTTTACTCATTTTGGAAGATATTTCATGCGCACGTGTATAGTGTCCCAACAGGTTTTGAACAAGATTGCTGGCCATTAATCATTTCCAATGCCACATATTGAAGTATATGTTACAAGTTTGTCAGAGTTGCGAGCATTTTACAAGAATCTGTGGCTTCTTCATTTCAAATAGTGAGTTACACAGTTTAACTTTCAAGAATCAACTTTGATAGGAGTCTTGCAACTCGTAAATGGCACAGATTATTACAAGAATGGCGTACTATTCGTTTGATCAGCCCCAAATTGGTGAGCCACCTTGCAGCGAATTAATTTAAAAGGTTCAGGGGCACGTGAACGGAGCACATGCACTGTGAATAAGGAATAAGATGTGTGATGTGTGCGTTTGGTCATAATTGTGTGCGTATGTCCAAAATCAGACACGTGTGCTTATATAACTTTTGCGCTCAGAGAGCTAACAACCACATATTCCTCACAATTTGGAACTGATTAACCTACAGGGTGTAACAAAAAAAGTTATACAATTTTAAAAATATTATTAAAAATATTTCTAATGTCATTTTTGTTTCAAGGTTTCTTTGTTTGCAAAGGAAATGTCTTCAACTTTAGAATAAACTTTATGTCATTCAGATCGGTGGTACAATCGCAAAGCTGTGACCAATTGTCTAAACTAGTCGTAAAATGACAAGTCATTTTAAGAGTAGTTTAAACAATTGGTTACTTCTCTGCAATTATACCACCGATTTGAACGAAATAAAGTTTATTTCAAAGCTGGAGACATTTCCTTTGCAATCAAAGAACCCTTGAAATAAAAATGACATTAGGAATATTTGTAATAATAATTTCAAACTTATATAACTTTTTTTGTTACACCCTGTATAGTCAAATTTCTTACCATACTTCGGGGAAAACGTGGGTGGAATATCTATCAAAATCTACTTTGTTCTCTAGGTAAACTTTGCTGAAAGGTTATATATTTCATTATCAGCTGAGTGCTAAAAGCCATTTGATTTTAATCAAATAAGTCTTGCTCGATTCTCATCAGAATTTCTGGAAATTTATTTTGTTTATCCCCTGGCTTGAAAAGTAGGAGGAATATTGTGATCATGTCATGTGTGTCGGGGTGTTTGTTCACTTGTGGCTTGTCTTTTTAGTTAGGATTGACCTGTTCAGTGCTCTCATAAGAAAAGTCAAGTTTCAATCTCAACCATACTTGATAACAATTATCTTTGGGTAAAGGGGACTTCAGATGCTCAAAGGGTGTAGACGGATTGACCTCTAATGACCCCTACATGACCTTTGACCCCATTTTGCCAACACTTTAAACTGCACTTATTGCTGCTGTTTTGGGCTCTCATGTAAAGTCAAGACTTCAATCTCAGCCAAACTTGGTGACAATATTCTTTGGGTAAGGGGGCTTGAGGTGTACACAGATTGACCTCTAATAACCGCCACATGACCTTTGTCCCAAATGTTGTCAATACTTTAAACTGCACTTATCACTTTTTAGGCTTTCATGTCAAGAAGGGACTTCAATCTTGGCCAAACTTGGTGACAATAATCTTTAGGTACGGGTGCAATGGTGCGCTCAATAACGCGATGAACGCACCATCAAAAAGAGATACGCCAGGCCTTCGCGTGAAAAGATCAAAATGAATCGCATTCATGTCGTGTGCCTTGATGACGAAATCAAACCAAAATGATCGAGGCCAAAAACATACTCTCAGATCGCACAGTGACCAAGGACAAAGTCCTTCAGTGCTTTGCTTGTGTGATCTATCGCTAGAATATCACTGGAATATGCTTAGACATTACATAGGTCATAGGAGAATTCAGTGAATAGGTTAAAGCCTACCAACTAATGGATCCTTGTTTACATTGATGTAATTTATGACCAACTCACACAATGAAAAATTCCACTTGTGCGATCAAAAAAAGAAACCCTAATCTACGGGCCCAACCGACCATTTTTTTTTTAGAAATCGGCGACAATGAGCCAATGAATACCGACCCAAATTATTTTTTGGGCTTGTCAAAATACGGCAACAGTTTCACAGATTCTGTTTGTACAGTCATTTTGAAAAGGGGGGACAACAGTGTGCAGAGGGATCCGTTTGCCCGTAGAACAGGGTTTCTTTTTTCCGTCGCTTCGTGGAAATTGTCATTAACGTCAGTCAGACATTTTAACATGAGACATGAAAATGATGCATGACGTTGTTCTTCATCCCATTATGCCAATAAGCTTTTTGCATCCCTTACGAAAGGATGTAGTGAATATGTAAGTCAACCTATGGGGTCCGTTTGCCTGTAGAACAGGGTTTCTTTTTCCTGTCGCTTAAGTGGATTTTTTCATTTACGTCATTAAGACATTTCAACATGTGACTTGAAAATGATCCATGACGTTGTTCTTCATCCCATTATGCCAATAAGCTTTTTGCATCCCTTACCAAAGGATGTATTGAAAGGGTGATTAACCTTAGTTTTTGTGTACAACTTTTAATCAATTGTTTCAGGTTCCAGGTAATTTCCATGTGTCCACTCATGCGGCTGGCGCCATGCAACCCACAACACCAGATTTCGCACATATTATACACGAAGTGGCATTTGGTGCAGATATTTCGGTATGTATGAAGCAAATTTGTGACGCACAACATCAAACTACTTTTTTTTCTTCAAGTATTAAAAGGCATATTATGTAATCTTTTCCAGGGGACGCCCTCAATCCTCAAAAAAAATTGGAAGCAGATTTTTTTGCAGGTTTATATTTCTGATCATAAATCATAATAAATTCCAAGTTACAGAGAGATACAATTCCTAATTACCTCAAAATCATGGTTTTAGAGTTAAAAAAATAAACTGTCGGGTTAACCAGACAGTTTAATTACACTCTAATACCATGATTTTGAAATAATTAGGAATCGTATCGCCCTGTTACTTGGAATGTATTTACGATTTATGATCAGAAATGATCCAGGATTGAGGGCGTTCCATAGAAAAGATCGCATGATATACCGTTAAGTTTTTGTGTGGAAATTGTGTACTTTCAGTCCCAGCCGTGCATCAGGTCTATGGCAGAATAAAGTGTGTCATAAAGTTTAAATGAGTCCGTTTTTGTACCATGTAATTACTGACAGACCGTGGTTCATGACAAGACAAAATTGGTAAATGTCAAGTTGACTAATGTTTCTAGTGTGCTAATAGTTTAAAAGCAATCTATTCAGGCAAACTTAAGCAGAAAATAATAAATTTTATCAAATTGGGTAAAATATAAATCTTGAAATGTTGGCCTTATACTGAGAATATGTAACAACAAAGACATGGAGTAACGGTTGTTTTTGAGATGGGATGCGTTTGGGTTCTAAAATCACACATTTGCAATCATTTTTTTCTTTTTCAATATCCTGTTGTTATTTTACTTATTAAAGGAGTCAAATTAAAAATAATTTTTCCATTCAATTACCTACAGTATTGAAAGCAAAGTTTTTTCCCCTTTTAATACTGAATCTTATTATGGCATATGCATAATTCAGTTGTAATATAAATGTAATTGTCTTGTTTTCACATTGGTTGCCATGGAAACTATCATACGTAATATAGTCGGATTTGGTAAATGTTTCTTGTTATTCTGGGTTCGTGGTATTCTCAGTTTTTCAGGTCCCTCAGATAAAATTGTAAACATCCACATACAGCGTTAAGTCAGAAAGAATGGGCACTTATTTATGAAAGATGTTCTGAACATATCAGGGATGTGTATATCGTCAGCCTGCTTCAATAATTGCCTAACTCACTTTTCGAAATTTTTGCGAAATTGAGCTTTTTGCATAAATCATGACTTCATCACATTATGCACATACTGTAATAATACCTAAGTCATTGACCAATCAATAGTGTTGATAAATGCACAATTTCAATTCTGCTTAAGTCAGCATTGTGAGTTAGGCAGATTGTAATAATTATGTAAAATGTTTAAAATGGGTAATATTAACTCGTATTAGGCCTATGACAAGTCACATTTCACTAAAAGGTATATATCCCCAACCTAATTCTATCCAACAGTTACTGCTCCTGTTGGAATTCACCTGCACTATTCATGATGCTATTCAACATAGTTATCATCAGCCTGCTATGCCCTGCTTCGATTATTGCCTAACTCACTTTTCATTTTTGTTGTTTTCTAAAAACTAGAAAAAATGATTTAGGCAATGATCAAAGCAGGCTGACGATTATTAATAATAGTTCAAAATATAATTTAATTCCCTTTAAAAACAAAAAGTTTTAAAAAAAATTAATTTTAATTGTGTTATAATGTTGCATCAAATTAAGTAATGGAATAATGGCATGAACTTTGTCATCCCGCGTGTTGGCTTTGAAAACGAGCATTCCACTGAATATGTTGTAAAATTAAAATGGAATGATCCATTTCAAAAATTATTATTTTATGCACAGAGCTTTCAGAAATCATCTTGCTAACACTGTTATTGATTTATAATATACAGGTGTGAAATTCACTGATGCCTTTCACAAACAAGTCCCTGTTCTTTCTGCCTTTCCCTGTAAATGGAGACTAATGGTGATTGTTACCCAATGCTGTTGCATGTCCTGGTATATAATTAGAGAATAATGACTGCGTAACAACTGTTTTCGTGAATTTGTTTTACAATCAGAGGTTTTTGTTCTGGTCTGAGGAATTGTCGCCCCTTCGGAACAATTCCGAATGACCAGAACAACAACCGGGGATTTCAAAACAAAATCACGAAAACAGTTCTTAAGCAGTCATTATTCCCATTCATTACTGAAAAAGATGCGTATTTATTCAAATCGTTGATTTGTACCGATATAACCTTGCTAATAATTAATTAGTTTTCTGTTTATTTTGTCCACCCCTTCTTAGTTATTGAAACAGTCCAAGTTGGGTCATCCCCTCATTAACATTTTTATCATTCAACCAGTTAGAAATAAGCTTAAATAAAGTTTCCTCATAACTCATTGAATATTCAGTTTAGGGGCGTGAGGCGTTAATTTGATTGGTCGGTTAATGAGCAAAACAATCGAATACTTTGGTGCAGTACTTTCGGGCAATTATTAGTAACCTTGCCCAGCGTGCGCGTTCTCATCTAACGATTACTTTTATGCTATCGCGATTATTCATGAAGTAATGAATTTGTAAATATGAAAAACCTGGCTACGCCACTGAAGTAATGAATTTGTAAATAGTAAACTTGAGGTCCCAGTGCATCATAAAGTCAAAATGAGGCACTTTATTCTAATTTTATTTTTTGAAGATCCATGAAAAGACACGTAAAAAAGAAAAAGGGTGGTTCCTGATATGAGAGTGCATGTATCTAAACAAGAATATGAATGCTTACAATTTTTATACATGAGTAGTTAAATTGTGATGTTCTAGATGTTTATTGGAGCTGATCTTCCGAACTACTTTTAAAAATGTAATTTGTATCCTTTTTTTAAAAATTAAGTTGTGTGACAAATTATTGAAATTGAGAAGCATTTCACTCTGCTGTACCAGACATGTCAATACTGCCATTTGGTAAGGTGTTACACAATTACAATTGCACATTTACTAAGAATTTATAAAGATGTAAAAGTCTTAAAACAATTGTGAAGTGTCAATGCAAATTGTAACAATTCAGGGGGAGAGTGAGGGGGGGGGGCCTTGTAAGGGACATGTCAGGGTTGGTATGGGTCTTTGAGATGAATCAGATATGTTATAAATAAAAAGATCCTTAAAATCAGTATTTTAGCAACATTTAGAATAAAGTTTCTTAGTAATTAGTTTGATTTTACCTCTTTTGAGATCTAATAGTAAAGCTACAAAATTTGGCACTCCTGTTTATTAATAGTTACAAAATCATATTCTAAATTATTAAAACTATAGTCGCTTCATTTTATTTGACCTTTTTTAGTTCTAATATTTTAGTAAAGCTACGAGAACAAAATTATATTCTAAACTTTAGTCACTACAATTAATATCAAAATGTGTTTGTTATCCACTAAAACCTTGACTTGAATAGTAATCCCCGCATGTGGCCAAGTATGACATTAAAGCATCCATTTCTATCTATATCTCATTCATATTTTGTATTTTTCTACTATGGATCAATTTGTTGCTGGTTCCCAGGTATTTCTCACTCCGGTTCCATTTCTTTGATTACTTTTGTAAACTTACAATTTCCTATCCATTTTGCCTGATTTCACAATGTCTTTAGGTGGCTGTTCACAGTCGCAGGTTCCCCTTTACTGACAAATAACCCAACATTTACTTCTTGTTGCTTGAAATAACATAGTAGCTATGCGCATATGAAGCCTTATTTGACAACCGAAATGGTCGATATACTGTAAAAGCCAATATTTTCGCGTACAGATATTTTCGCGGATTTTGATATGCATGAATGTGTAAAGCAATATTTTCGCGTGTTATAATTTTCGCGGAAAAAGATTTTGCGCGAAAAGCGCGAAAATAAAACCACCGCGAATATTTCAGCTTTTACAGTAACAACCATGGTTGTATCACTGTTTTTGTCAATTAAGAGCATGTAATATACCAATCTGTGTACGAGATAAGAAATCAGTGTCTTACACTTGTAAGTCTTTTTGTTTAAATGTTTCAGAATTGAATGGAATGATCACTAATTTGAAGAGAATAAAGCCTAGTAATAACGAAATAAACGCTCTAATTTGAAACGTTTCGTTTATTGGAATGCTTATTTGGATTTTCTCTCTTCGCCATTCAATTGATACAACCATAATTGTATTGACCATTCTGTGCGCCAAATATACCTCGCATATGATTATTTTCCTTGCATGTCTTCCACTTTGAGAGTTTTGTCACGTCATCCCAGCCTTGATATGGTTGTATGGTTGTCCTTCACCACCAGCTCCTAATTTTCAAAGTGGACAAAAGAGTGTTAACACTCTTCACGCGGCTATTGGTTTTACCATATACGAGGGGGTATCAAAAAGTTTTAGAAATCACCCAGAAGTGAAGGAGCTAGAAATTTCATTTTGTTATGTGATCCTTCAGACATCTTTACATAGTCCCTGTGCAAAGTTACACATTTCTCCCACTATTTATTACCTGTCCACAGAGGTCAATCTGTGCTCACCCCATGTTACCCATAAGTTTATTGTCACCAAGCTTGTTTGTAATGACCTTTGACCCCTTTCTGTCAAAACTTTTAACTATTTATTGCTGTTTTGGGAATAACACAATCTGAGGCAATCTGAGAATCAATCAATGGCGGTCAATCTGAGGATCTCTACAATGGTGGTCTGTGGACAGGTAATAAACAGTGGGAGAAATGTGTAACTTTACACAGGGACTATGTAAAGATGTCTGAAGGATTATGTATCAAAATAAAGTTTCTGGCTCCTTCACTTCTGGGTGATTTCTAAAACTTTTGATACCCCCTCGTATACAAAACAAGATTTTCAGAAACCTTTCCAAACTTTCAAGGTCTATCTAAATGATTACTGAATCAATAGTATGCACATTTGTACATATTTCAATGCATTTCACATGGTGATTCCAAATATGGTAATGAAATTAGACAATTTGACATTTTTGAAACATGTTATGAAATATTTGGAATTTCGTCTGCAGACGCCTGCCGCGTGGAAAGTATTAAGGCGACAACAAAAAGAAACCCTGTTCTACAGGCGCGACTGACCCATTTTTTTAGAAATCTGTGAAAAAAGTTCACGTGCAAATGAATACCAACCCAAATCATTTTGGTGCCATATCAAATTAAGATACATTTTTACAGATTAACAAAAAATATATACAGTCATTTTGAAGGGGGAAAAGACCGACCCAACCTGAGAGGTCTGTTTGCCTGTAGAACAGAGTTTGGGTTTATTTTCCCCTGGCCTTGCTGTACACTTTTTGTGTGAAATTTTTTTTGCCGGGGAACTTATTTATTGGCCTTTGTAGTCAGTTATTTCCCATCATTTGAAAATTCATAATAAAAATATTTTAAAAACGGGAATCCGTCAAAGCATGCTTCTCCTAAAATGAAAGGTATGGAGGACTAGCAAAAAATTGACTGTTTAGGCCGTAAGTATTACTTGTATGATTTCTGGTAGTAGGATGGTGATAGATGTACAAATTAAAAAAGGATGATAAATAGGTTGGACTCATATCTTTTAAACATTTGAATACAATAATAAACATTTGAATTTGTCCCCTTCACTTAGTTTTATCCACTGAAATAAGTTTATCATGTCATTTATTGGTGACATTGTTTAGGTATCATAATACTATATTTGGCGATTCTGTCCGTCCATCCAATGACTCCGAGCGCGGATATCTTCCCATACAATCGCAATGCACAGGGATCTTCGCCCCATGTAGCAACGAGTGCCACGCAAGTGTCACGGCCTGCCCACTGCTGAGATATTGATGTTCTTTAACCCGGCTAGCTACTATTTGGACTAAAATTGTAGCTTAATGACTGAGTGATGACATATGGTCTTCGTCCAAAATATTTTCATCATAGACATAGCTACATTTCTATAGATAGGCCGTTTGTTTATCCTTAAAGATCGGATGGTAATACACATTTATACAAGACAATACAACCGCCAAATAAAATACTTTAACAAACTTTTCTATATGTAAACAACAAACTCTAACACTGTTGCAACGCCCCACGTATAAATAAAACATGGCGCTTGCGATTGCCGGCGCACGCGTAATGGCGCAGACCGTAAGGTGCAAACACGTTCGTGGCGCAAACTGGGTCTTATGGGCTGATAAAAGGACAGTGTTCGCAGTGCAAACCATTCAGTAGACCTACAAAACGGCGCACGAGGAGACGAGAACAAAAAGTCAATCATACAGCCAGGATAGAAAGAGGAAATTAACTTTAACTCCCGGCGTGTTTTTGTATGAATTAAACTATGCATAAGAACAGGATATGTCAATAGACAGCCTTAGCGCATTGCTTAATTCCCGAAACACCCCCTGTACAGTTATGGTTTAAGAGGTACGTATGCACGCTCCCAGGGTTTTGTGACGCAAGCCAAGTTCAAGTGGGTCTATTATGAACCCCAGGCTGTTATCATTTATAACATTAAGTAAAACAAACAAACAAACAAAACAAAATGGAATTGACTCAAAGTTCTATGCATGATGCATCTTTCCGCGAAATCTGGACAGACATCGACAGTGATATATTCTCTGTAAATCTGTAAATGGAAAATAAATCTATAGCTTATTGTAATTCACTTGATCTAGAATTGTATTTAAGAATAAAACGCAGTTTATGATAATTCGTCATACATTCATTTTACTCCGCGCTTCCTTGCCAAAAATCTGATCGGGGGACTGGGGGAGGGTGATGTTATAGGAACCCATTTTTACTGCAACATAGGACGAAAAATTCAACCCATGAAGTTCTTAATAAAAAAATGCTAACTGCATTTGAAATATTTCTGTGCCTTTTTAAAATTAGCCCATAAAATTGCAACATTTTCCCTCCCTCCCTCGCTCTTCATCCCTGCCCACCTTTGCTAGTTATGTATAAGTGCAGGCCAGAATTGATGAATCGATGGAATGTTTCATCTCTGATGAATGAGCCAGTATTTATTTCGTTTTGTTTTGTGCTATTTTTGTTCATTTTTCAGAATAAAAGTTTAGGTATCAAAGGAGCTTTCAATCCATTAGAAAACCGGGATAAATCAAAATCAAAGCGTAAGTTATCTATTTATTTGTAGAAAAAAGCTTTGAATAAACTGCTTGATTAGTAACGTTTTATTTGCAACAGAAATCATAAACATTTAAATGATTAATTAACGTGTTGATATAGATATTTCCATTTGCATATTTCTTATTTTAAATTTATTTATTATTTATTAGTTTTTTGTTTATACTGCCTCTTTATACTGAGTTGTCATATAAAAGTATGTGTAACTAAATGTTATAAATGTATTTATTACATGTTGGACAGGGTGAGCCAATAAAAAGGCACAATTTGGGACAACCTTTATTTTTAAAACAATGTAAACCATGTAGACTTACTTCCATTTACAATTGAAAGCTAAAGTCATGTTAGTTTGGATTCTCTATCCAGCATGTCTTGAATCAGGTGGAGATGAATATTAATGAGGCTACGACTTTGAAGTTTACAGCTATACAGTAATTGATTAAATCATTTAAATAATCATCTAATTACGGGTTGTCTGATGATCGCACAAGCGTGAAACTCGGAGTAGCAACTACCGTTCCAAATGGTTTAACTTATATTTCGCTCTGCATCGCTTTGAGCACTCTGCAAGAAGATTGCTTCTTTACCAGTAATTATTTAGTTATTAAAATAACTAATTATTGTTTGCATTAATTACTTAATTAACTAGCTAACTAATTTTTTTTAATCAATTACATTTGCAGCTACTCTCAGAACTTTGTACATTAGCAACTGGGGCTTTGGGTCTCCTTCTCCGAAATTATTTGTTAATTAGTTAATTAATTAGATATTTATTGAATTTTACGCCAGAAAATCAATGTGATGACATTATTTTCATGAACCTACATCTATGAATGAGTTGTGTGGATCCCACTGATGCATCACCACAGGTGATCAGATGTGTGTGATGTATCTAACTTTACTGCATGATAGATGGTGTTAAAACATTACTTACTTTTTTAAACTTTATTTCAATTTTCTTGTATCACAGCGGAGTCATCACATGACTATTACATGAAAGTAGTACCTACAGTATATGAAGATATATGGGGAGATCAACAAGTGTCCTATCAATATACATATGCATATAAGGTACGGTAGAACCCACAGTATATGAAGATATATGTGGAGATCAACAAGTGTCCTATCAATATACATATGCATATAAGGTACGGTAGAACCCACAGTATATGAAGATATATGAGGAGATCAACAAGTGTCCTATCAATATACATATGCATAAGGTACGGTAGAACCCACAGTATATGAAGATATATGGGGAGATCAACAAGTGTCCTATCAATATACATATGCATATAAGGTACGGTAGAACCCACAGTATATGAAGATATATGGGGAGATCAACAAGTGTCCTATCAATATACATATGCATATAAGGTACGGTAGAACCCACAGTATATGAAGATATATGAGGAGATCAACAAGTGTCCTATCAATATACATATGCATATAAGGTACGGTAGAACCCACAGTATCAGATATATGGGGAGACCAACAAGTGTCCTATCAATATACATGCATATAAAGTATGGTAGAACCCACAGTATATAAAGATATATGAGGAGATCAACAAGTGTCCTATCAATATACATATGCATATAAGGTACGGTAGAACCCACAGTATCAGATATATGGGGAGATCAACTAGTGTCCTATCAATATACATATGCATATAAGGTACGGTAGAACCCACAGTATATGAAGATATATGAGGAGATCAACAAGTGTCCTATCAATATACATATGCATATAAGGTACGGTAGAACCCACAGTATCAGATATATGGGGAGACCAACAAGTGTCCTATCAATATACATATGCATATAAGGTACGGTAGAACCCACAGTATATGAAGATATATGAGGAGATCAACAAGTGTCCTATCAATATACATATGCATATAAGGTACGGTAGAACCCACAGTATATGAAGATATATGGGGAGATCAACAAGTGTCCTATCAATATACATATGCATATAAGGTACGGTCGAACCCACAGTATATGAAGATATATGAGGAGATCAACAAGTGTCCTATCAATATACATATGCATATAAGGTACGGTAGAACCCACAGTATATTAAGATATATGGGGCGACCAACAAGTCTCCTATCAATATACATATGCAAATAAGGTATGGTAGAACCTACAGTACAGGGTGAGTCGAAAAAACTGCAGTATTGGAAAGAAGCCATCTTGTTTTCAAAACCTAGTTGAAGTTTGAATATGTCTAAACGTTGCAAGAATGATACAGTTGTTACTAACTCTGTGTGAAAAAATGAAGTCAATAGCATTTGCCTTTGGTGAACCTTTTTACCGATGCACCCATTCCACATGTTTGTCCACGAAACACCCAAAACATGTATACATACGATTGCAGAATGTGTCTCTCATTCAAAATGTAAAATATGAGCAAATTTGTGACGTAATTGGAATTTAATGCATCTTTTCTTGTTTACATGGGAGTATCATAATCATATTAACTAACCCATATTATGAATTGTCTATGATGTTCTAAATTTAAATAAAAAGACGAAATCATTCAAAGGTTTGTTGGCAGGATATTCAAATGTGAAAATGCCATGCGTGCAGCGTCAATTGAAAATCACTATGTTTTTAATGGATAAATAAAATTGGGTAGTGCAGTTAAAAGGTTCACCAAAGACAAATGAAAAATGCAATTGACATCATTTTTTCACACAAAGTTAATAACAACTATATCATTCTTGCAACGGTTGAAAAGTTTCAAACCTCAACTTAATTTTGAAAACAAGATGGCTTCTTTTCACTAGTGCATATTTTTTTACTCACCCTGTATATGTAGACATATGGGGAGGCCAACAGGTGTCCTACCGCACCGTGGTTCGGAAGTCACGTAGAAATGTTGGTTCCGTGTATCGGAAGAGCAATACCCGAGCACGTTAAAAGGTCACAGACTCCTTCGTTAAAGAGTAGGGGATCATCCCGGTCTGTGTCTGTACACGCATATTCCTATACATACCTTCACTAGGCGTGGCGCACCAATGGAGTAAACAAATAGCCAAGAGAGAATGATGGAAGCAACTAAGCTGCTTCCATTGTTCCGTCCAAGGACGACTGATGATGATCAGTATATATATATGCATATAAGGTACGGTAGAACTCACAGTATATGAAGATTGTTTTAAGAATTGAGGATATGGACAACCATTACAATCCTTACTGCCTTTAACATGTTAAGCTGATGCAAATACTTTATTTCACCTATCTACATGTAGATTTAATATGATATTCTCCAGGTAATACTATATCGTTTTTCTTAAAAAACGCATCGAGCCAAGCAGGGATAGCACTGGATCAAAAATGTAAGAGGTCCCATGAAATTTTTCAGGACCCTGTAGGACTTCAAAAAACAAATTTAAGGGGTCCCCCAAGAAATTGAGGGGTCCTGAAGTTTGGGTATTTGAAAATTTTATGGACAGTTTTAATGAATTTATATTGTGAGCAAAGGATGGATATGTAATTTACAGAATTTCTTAAGGTTTCCATTTCCATACATCGTCAAATTTAAGGGGGTCCCTTCTATTTTGATCGGGGCCCACAAGTCTTTCCAATTTGAAACCTGACGCGTCAAACAAGAAAGTGAGAGGTTCAGGACGCGTCAGAATGCGACCCCTGGAGCCAAGTGGCTTTCATTTATATCCTCTTTTCCTGCAATTGTCCAAAAAGATAATGGATATGTCTAAGAATAGTGACTTCTGTTAATTTTCTCATCTTCTGTTAATTTTCACATCCATCTTGTTTGACATCAAATTAACTTTTCAGAATTGTTTTTTTGATTTTTTTTTTTAAGAATTGAGGATATGAACCACTATCACAATCCTTATCACCAAGTGGCTTTCATTTATATCCGCTTTTCCTGCAATTGTCCAAAAAAGATAATGATATGTCTAAGAATAGTGACTTCTGTTAATTTTCTCATCTTCCTTTTAACATGTGAAGTATTCCTGACACAAATACTTTATTTCACCTATCTAGATTTAATATCCAACATATTGCTTACTTATAACAGGAAGTGGAAAAAAGCAAATGTATTGTTTTTCTCAAAAACGCATAAGCCAAGTGGCTTTCATTTATATCCACTCTTCCTGCAATATTTAATGTCCAAAAAAGATAATGATATGTCTTAAAATGGTGAAATCTAGTTGTAAGATTGTATTGTATGCATCAAAATGTTCACACTTCATTAATTTAGGCGCTTCATGCAGCTTCCACAAAGAAAAAAAAGAAAAATTTCGTTTGTGTAAAATCTATTTGATGTACTAAAATCACAAATTCAAACAAGCACAATTCTTCAAGTTGGGCAAAGCATGAACATTTGATTGCGCACAAATTACCACGTAAACAGAATAGTGTGACACCTGACATTTCAAAAAGATAAGTCTTCCTTCCTGTCATTGATTAGGAAAATAGATTTAATGCTTTGATAAAATAAAGATGCTTAAGACATACCACACAGAGTGGTATTAGTTAGGGAGAATATATCATATCATCGGGTGAATGCTCGCCCTTCCTGTCATTGATTAGGAAAATAGATTTAATGCTTTGATAAAATAAAGATGCTTAACACTTTCCACGCGGCAGGCAGCTGCAGACGACATTCTAAAATGTCACAAAATGTTTCAAAAATGTCAAAATTATTGAATTTCATTATCATATTTGGAATCACCACGAGAAATGCATTGAAATACATACAAACATTCCTAGCATTTGTTCAGTAATCCTTGATATAGACCTTGAAAGTTGGGAAAGGCTTCTGAAAATTCTGTTTTGCATATGATAAAGCGAATAGCCGCGTGGAAAGTGTTAAGACATACCACACAGAGTGGTATTAGTTAGGGAGAATATATCATATCATCGGGTGAATGCAAGAGTGTCGTAAGTCACATTTTGGGTAAAATTGAGTTTTCTTTTCATATTGAAAATACAAGTAAATACACACATTTTAGGCGAAGGTACAGGTCTGAAATCAGAGTAGTTACATTTTTATGAAATAAATAACCCGTCAAAATACAGTAAAATACAAAAGGAATTTTAGCACAAAACTGCTTCTCCTGAAAAATTGTCAAAATGTCACTTACGAATGACCCTCTTGCATTCAGCCAACGATATGTTATTGAATTGCTTTGAGTGGGATGTAATGCAAGAGGATATTGCACAATGGGCAGTTTTATTGTACGCACAAAAATAATCATCTTTACTCTAGTTTATTTTGTGTATTTTCCATTATAACAGTCTTAGGATTGCATTTGTTATGTGTATTTTTCCATCATGAGACTCTTAGGAATATGTTTGTTATGTGTAATTTTCCAGCATATGATTATGTTTGTTATGTGTATTATTCCAACATGACACTCTTAGTATTATGTTTTTGTGTGTATTTTTCCAGCATAGGAATACGTTTGTTATGTGTATTTTTCCATCATGACACTCTTAAGATTACATTTGTTATGTGCATTTTTCCCATCATAAAACTCTTAGGATTACGTTTGTTATGTGTATTTTTCCCATCATAAAACTCTTAGGATTACGTTTGTTATGTGTATTTTTCCCATCATAAAACTCTTAGGATTACGTTTGTTATGTGTATTTTTCTATCATGTAACTCTTAGGAATACCAATCTCATGGTCACGGTCATCGTGTAGTACCAGCGATATGGTTTAGATACGACATCAGTCCTATAACCGTCAAATACCACGAAAAAAGGGCGCCATTCTACACTTTCATCACCACTGTGAGTACACAATACAAACTAAGTCAGTAATAGATTTTTTAATTTTGTCAAAACAACCAAAAAACAGGAATATACCTCTCAGGGACACGGACGTCGTATTATGCCAGCCCTCTGGTTCCGATATGAAATCAGCCCGATAACGGTGAAGTACCACGAGAAGAGACCGCCTTTCTACACTTTCATAACAACAGTGAGTACACAATTTAACAGCCCGTGCACAACCTTAGCAGGATAGCATGCACGCCTGGACTGACTGTTGAGTCAATCACCAAACAGAATCTCATTTTCAATAGACTCTATTTCTTCTATTACTGATTAGTTACTACTTGCCCACCACAATCTCATTTTCAATAGACAATATCTGAAAACTCTTTCTTCCTTTTCTGAAATTTTAACACCCAACAAATGACCGACACTTTTTCTTCTATTGCTGATAAGTAACTCACTTTCTATCACGATCTCGTGTTATTTACAATCAAAATAGCCATTCCATCTCATTTTAACCCAAACAAAATGGAAGACATCTTTTCTTTGTATTGGGAGGAGTTAGTCACTCATTCCCTTCACACCTGGACTGACTGATGAGTCGCACATCACAATCTTATTTTTAAAACAAACAAAATGGTTGACACTATCATAATACTATTTTTGGCGAGTCTGTCCGTCTGTCCGTCCAATGACTCCGAGTGTAGATTCCTGCCCATCTGTCCGTGCAATCGCCATGCGCAGGGATCTTCGCATTTTTCATATTGGAGATATTTATATCATAAGAAAGCTAAAACTCTGCTGATTACAGAACTGTTTCGATCATTTTTCTACGATCCCTACAAAAAAAAGTTAATGAGTGAATGATGATTGTGATGTCATCAAAAGCTACAAAACAAGAAATCATGAAAACAGGCCAAAAAAGATACATAATTCAATATAATAATATTATAAGGTTAATAATAAAAGTGACTTTAGTATGTTTTGAAGGTGAAATTTCATGAAAGAAGATGACACAAAGTATTGGAAACTAATTTTCTTTAAAAAAATCTTTAAAAAAAGAAAAAAGTTTTTTTATTTTTTGTTTTTTTGTTTTTTTATTTTTTTAATTTTTTTCATAATCCCTAGTTCACATTTTGCGATATCCGACGGGTTTTCACAGATCGCATCACATATGGTCTTCACCCAAAATATTTTCATTATGAACATAGCTACATTCCTGTATATGTGGCTGTTTGTTATCCTTAAAGATCGCATCACAATAAGCATTTATACAGGATAATACGACCGACAAATAAAATAATTTACAAACTTTTCTAAAAGTAAACAAACTCTTACACTGTTGCTGCGCGCTCGCGTATAAACAAAACATGGCGCACCGTGCAACTGCCGGCGCACACGTAATGGCGCAGACAGTAACTTCGCCCCATGTTGCAACCAGTGCCTCGCAACAGTCACGAAATGTCACGCATGGCCCACTACCGAAATTTTGATTTTCTTTAACCCCAGGAGCTACTTTTTGGACTAAAATTATGGCTTACGGAGTGAGTGATGACATATGGTCTTCACCCAAAATATTTTCATTATGAACATAGCTACATTCCTGTATATGTGGCTGTTTGTTATCCTTAAAGATCGCATTGCAATAAGCATTTATACAGGATAATATGACCGACAAATAAAATAATTTACGAACTTTTCTATAAGTAAACAAACTCTTACACTGTTGCTGCGCGCTTGCGTATAAACAAAACATGGCACACCGTGCAACTGCCGGCGCGCACGTAATGGTGCAGACAGTAAGGTGCGTACGCATTCGTGGAGCAAATTGTATTTTGTTTGAGTTTAAACCCAGGATATATAATAAGAGCATCCTTAAAACTATGCCTTTGATCAGGAGGTAAAAAAGGGTCAAATGGGGGGGTGGGGGGTCAGTCTCTGCATGTGCCGGTCTTCAAACCCAGACCGTGTCCGTACAAGTGTGAAGTGTTTTGGCGGGTAAGGGTTAATAAAGGAACTGGGAGCGTAAACCGTGTTAAAGTGATTGCGGGTAGTATGATGTCAGTGCCCGACATCCCATCGCGGACCCATCCACAACGGGCCTGAGATGATAGCAATTCGGATAGGCCTTAAGCCAATGGGATGTCTTTTATATAAATGGGAATGTTACATTGGACATGTTAAATATAAAGGAATGGTGTGAGCAAACATGCGTGATTGAAATACATTACACATTTAGGCATACATGCCTATATACTGGAGGAATAATTAATGTCAAATAGGCCGAAAATAAACTGATAGGCCTATTGTAATTTGCACACACAGTTCTCAAGACTGGGTACAGGTGATCATGATGATAGACCCCTCCTCCCGCCAACTATAAACTAAAAGACCTACTCTAAACTAAGACCCACTATAAAAACCCTACCCTAGGCCTACATGTACTGAATTACATGGATCATTATAAGTCCATGCATGGATAGCACATGAGGTCGCCTACCTGGATTTAAGGGCACATGGGGTTCCTGTATTATGGGGTATCTGAAATATTAAGGGCACCTGTGATAACTGGATTTTAAGAGTAGGCTACACATCCCATGAACCCCAACCCGAGAACTGCCCAACCCACGAACCGCGAATTCTAGTTTCTTCTATTTCTGATGAGTCTTATTTTCAGCAGATGATATGGGGAAATTCTTTCTTATTTTTCTGATGTTTTAACACCAACAAAATGGCCGACACTACCATTCCTGATCTCATTTTAAACCCATCCATGACAATCTTACTATAAACCCTAAAAAAATGGCCCACACTATTTCTTCTATTACTGGTGAGTCACTCGCCCACCACAAACTCATTTTCAACAGACAATATGGGGAAACTCTTTCTATTTCTAATATCTTTAACATCAGCAAAATGGGTGACACCATATTTCCTCTAATGCTGATGAGTCATGCACCCACCTGGATCTCATGTTGAACACAAACAAAATGGCGGATACGATTTCTTCTGTTTCTAATGAGTCCCCCACTTACGGGAATACCATTTTCAACATACTATAAGGCTGACACTTTCTCTCATTTCTGAAGGGTCACTCACTCATCACAATCTCATTTTATACTCACTAACAAAATGGCTTTTACGCACATTTACTATATTTTGATACCTAAAACTATATAACATCTTACATCCAGTGGCAGCACTACAGGGTCTGCATGTGGGCAGCATGATCCTTTCCCCCATCCACTTGCTCCCCCCCCCCCCCCTACCCCAACCCCCCTACCCCAACCCCAGCAGTCAGCTCATGCCCATATTCTCCCCTAACAATCGAAAATGACGTTTAATCTAAAAATTACCTAAAATTAACTTGAAATCGGTCTGGAATGTCTAATGTCAGACCAAATTCAGCTAATTTCAGGCAATTTTGACACAAAAACATAATCTTCATGCTCTTCTCACACATCTTACCCCCAATACCTCACTCCTCACCCCAATTTTTGTTTGCCACTCCAAAATATGGATACTGGTGCTGACACTCCTTACATCCCACCCACCTCTAAAATCATATCATATTTTACACCCAAGCCTCACCTAAGCACATTATAAGATCTATAAGTTTTTTGGTTGACATTTGGCAAATCTAATAGTCCTGTATTGCTTCCACCAACTTAATACATTTAGAAGCTAGGAAATCTGTATTGATTTGATATCTCACACTCATATTGTTGTCTTCTTTCCTAAAACTCTTTAACCTTTAAGGTTGTTCCTATGGCTAATTTTGTATTTGATATTTTAATAGAGCTTGCTGAGCTCCACAATAATCTGAAATTTGAGATTGATCGGAGGTACGGTTTTCCAGATATGACAATTTTATTGTCAAAAATGAAGCAAAATTGAAGCGTTCATTTCTTTTGTTTCTTATTGGGTTTTTTACCCTCTAGCTGGCCTAGCAAAATAATTAATCTATGCAAAAATGTTTAATTAATTTTTACAAGAAAAGTATAAATGCTACAAAGCTGACATTTTGGGAGCTTGTTAATTATAGTTTTTAGAAAGTTCCCTGTGCTGCGGGAGGCTGTAAGACATCTGCATAATTAATTATACTTAATTATCAACAACAAAAAATAATAATAAAAATTAGGCTAATTAATGCACTTTAATTAATTTTTTCAAGTTCATGCACTTTACTAAATGTAATGTCACTTGGTGTATATGTTGGCTATACAACTCTCCTTAATTCCTTGATGCGGGGGGAAAAACAATATAAAACAAAAGAAAATAGACTGCCCTCTGTTGGCCCAAAAAACAATACAAAACAAAAGAATTCAAAATGATTTAAAATGGATTTTTGAAAATAAAATTGTCATATCTAGAAAACCGTACTTCCAATCAATCTCAAATTTCAGATTATAGTGGTGGAGCTCAGCAAGCTCTATTAAAATATCAAATAAAAAATTAGCCATATTTAACAAATAAGTGAGTAATTTGACAATTGTATGCGTTTAAGTTGCAGTTATATATAAACAGAACACAATTTGCTATTAATTATAACCAATATATTATATTTAAAATAATCTTAGAAATATAAAAAAATACTTTTAAAAAGGGGGAAGCGACCCTAGATTTTCAGTTTTTAGAGTCGGTCGCAAAGGGCAGTGCAACTTCTTTTTTTGCCTTATGGCGCCGCAAATAATGCACCTTTGGTAAACTGTGTTTTTACTGAAAATGACCAGTAAACATCATCTCAAAAATAATACTTCTGAAAAATATGGCGAGACATGCGACTCAGTGCGCCCTAGTGTGCCTAGCACAATCAGTTATGGTACCTGTGATCGCATTTTGTGCATAAATTATGCAAATCCACATACACTATGTTATATGCATTCACAGCAATTGTAAGGCGGTCTGTGCCGGTCGGGCGGAAGTGGGCCAAAAACACAATAAATAAAGAATTTCCGCATTTCGCATTACTCATTGCTCATTTTCTAAAAATAAGCAAAAAAAGCATATTTAGCTTAGCTATTTCTCAAGAAGTGGGTGTATAACGTGATATTGATGGAATAGTTGACGCCCTTAATCACCTCCATCACTCACATTAATAGCTTAAAGACAATAATTAAGTCACAATAATAAATTGGTAGCACACCATACCTTTATAATGAGGAGTGGGCGGGCAGGAAATGGAAATATTCTAGCTAGTAACAAGCCAAAACAGGCTATAAATAGGGTGTCGAGCATATTTATCTATTTTCACTTGATTAATTAATGACAAATATTGGGGGTGGGGGAATCCATACAAAAAGATCTTGCAATAGAAAGTCAGAGGTTTTGTAATCTGAAACTAAAGATAGATTTTGGTAGGGATTCTTTGCACAGTGTAAGTAAAAAATGAACAAATTTGAACCATTTTGAAAATAAGAAACTGCTGGTGATGAACGACCCACCACTTTTGTTAAACTTAAGTAACACACAGCTACATATCAAGGAAAATGTAAGAACAATCAGTCTGTAATGGGGAATTTAGTATTTCTGTGTGGGTTAAAATTGGTCAGTGTGTAGTTTAAAATCTCAATATGAGATTGATAAATACAAATACATCAAAATAAATTCCAAATTCCCACTAAAATGTCCAAATTCATGCTTATGACAAAATGAACCCCAAAATCACCCAAAAAGCACCCAAAAGTTGCTTACCACATATTCCTAATTATACCATAAGAGGTGGTGTGCAATATGTTTACATGCCAATTACTCCCATTTTATCGATTTCAATACCATCAAAAAGTCAAAAACAAGATGGCCATCAAAAGTAGCCCAAAAAGCACCCAAGACATCACTTAGAAAATTCCCACCAAGAATGTTTGGAATCTACACAAAATTTACACAGAATCTACACACAAATTTATTTGTGGATTTTTGCAGAGCGCCATTTAAAAGCTAATTATTGTTAAACCTCTTCACAAAGAGCTGGCGAGCAATCTGTAGACAATAAATCGCCGCAATGTGGTGTCTATTTCAGCTTTTTCAAAGGCACATAAACAATTTGATCGACCATTGGTCGTTACATTGGCACAGTAAAACATTTGATCATTTGATCGGTCATTGGTCATTAGATGTGTGGGCAATGAAAAACTGTTGGACCTCTCAGGTAGGGTCGGTCAGCTAGTGGGTTTTTTTCTAAATTTGTGTGACTTTTCAATAATTTTCACAATTTTCAAAAAATTATACTATTTTGATTTTTTTCCTTCTCAAATGTGGTGATCGAGTGATGGGGATAATTTCGATGGGATCTACATCGAAATTACTTAATCGTGAAATTTTACATGATAGTCGGCGAATTACAGTAAACGGTTTCAGATGGTAGGTAGTATATGCCTAAGTATTACGTAGGTGCAAACAGACTGATTTCAACCAAATTGAAGGCGCACTTCCATACGTATCTATCAGTGGCCCTTTAAAAGGGGGTGAGGGGGAATACTCAAATTTGAACAATATTCAGTGGGGGTTTTCTTTTCCTTCGTCTCGTCTTCGTTTTGTCTCACCTAGCCTAATGATAAATGCATCCAATAAACTCTTCTGTTTTTCTTTCTCCGTGTTTGTTTGTTCCAGATATGCGCCATTGTTGGAGGCACATTTACAGTTGCGGGTATCATTGACGCCTTCATCTTCACCGCAGCGGAAGTCTTCAAAAAAGCAGAACTGGGAAAACTTCATTGATGATGGAGAAATGCTGGGTATTTACAGTCTCTGCACAACAACTGGCATTTTACAGAACCAAATACTGCCGTCTCAATCTGAAAAGAAACCCCCCTGTTGTATAGGCGGAAGGACCTTTTGTGTGTAGTTCTTTTCTTTGTGTGTACAGGGCGAGTAAAAAAAGTGTACTCAATTTTGGGATTTTATTTCTAAAAATCTGTGCAAATATTTCTCAAATTGTTGGCAGGGAGGCTGTCTCATTAGCTTTCTAAAGAATTTGAGTTGGTTAAAATTGGTTGAGGAAAACAAGTTTTATGCCCATTTATACAAAAGTGTACATTTTAATAACCGAACAAGATTTTTGATAATTCTCTAAACAAGCTCTGGTGAATGTCACTATTGAATAATGGCGCACACTCTAATCCGATCATCACAAAAGCCTAATTTGATCTTTGCTCTGCTATATTCACAACATAATTACATCTTTTTGTCATCATTTTGCATTTAATGTATGAAAATAATATATGAGCAAGTTTGTTTTGTCTTATTAATTCGCTATTGTGTCTCACGCATAACGCATGTAGCCACTTAATCAAAAATATCACCCTCATTGAATACAATATTAAATATTTTGTTCGGTTTCAAAATGCATTAATTTTACCAAAATAGTCATAACTTGATAAAGGTACCATGAAATGTTGTGATTCTTTTTTGCTGATGACAGTAAATAAATGCAGCTATTGATTCAAGCAATGCTTGCCTTCATATTTTGGTAAAACTATTTTTAAACCTTTTTTAACTCGCCCTGTATGTGTTTGTATGTTTTTGTTTTTTATATATTTCAATGTTTTGACTTCTTCAGTTTTAATTAGGAATTTTCAAACATTTTCAATTTTTAATATTCAAAGATTTAAAAAGAAATCAAAATATTTGCAAAAAACCTTCAAATATGTAAATTCTGGTTCAGTTGAGCGTTAAAAATATTTATCACCCTATTATTTTGAGCCAAATAAACACACAATTCCAAAATTATATTCATATCGGTTATACCTGCAATGTATAGTCAAACCTGGAGATATATTTATAGAGGGCTCATGTTGCATATCATGCATGTTTCACAAGCAGCATCCTGTGATTACCAGATTGTAAAGTCAGTGCTGTATTAACACTTTCCATGCGGCTATTAGTTTTACCATATAAAAAAGAGATTTTTCAGAAACCTTTCCTAATTTTCAAAGTCTATCTCAAGGATTACTAAACCAATACTAGGCATGTTTGTACTTATTTCAATGCATTTGTCATGGTGATTCCAAATATGGTAATGAAATTCAATACTTTTGAAATTTTTGAAATTTTTGTGAACATTTGGAATGTCGTCTGCAGACGCCTGCCGCGTGGAAGGTGTTAATGTTAACACTGATATTATATAGTGCGCCCTCTATAATATGTGGATGTATCTTTGTGACTTGAAATTATAGAGGGCTCATGTGCCTCTATATGTGGATACATGTGCATCGAACCACCAGAACAGGCAGAAAGGACTAATAAACAACAAATTGTTGTAAGTTATATTTTTGCATCAGATCTTATACTGCTCACTAAACAACTTGGAAGAAACATGACAGACATGATTTGTTAAATTCATACTTGGTCAAGTTTCTTCCCATAGACACTGTACTCATAGAATTTCACAATTTGTTTATTTTGTGGTAAAATATCTATTCACAAATTTACAATCCCACAAAAAATGAACCGATACTTTTATTCAGGTTATCTGCTCATTACCATTGTAGTAGGATAACATGATATATAGCAATGATGGTATTAATAGCTAAATTATGGTAACAGTATCACACTTTATTGGTCCTTATCTTTTAGTGTTTATAGTTAGTGTTCTTATGAGAGCATTATATATACACAAAGGGATTGGTTATTTGAAATAGCAAAGGGTGCCAGCGGATCTGGAATGGAATTCCCTTTTTTTTATAAAAATGATTGATATTGGATTTATTTTTCAAACAAATATTGCGTTTTTGTGAGATTTTTGCCCAATCTTATAGTCCAGGACGGTACACGGAATAAAGCTATGTTAAGCATACATTGCACTTTATTCTGTAAATAGCATTTCCATGGTCTATAATGGTCCAGGACCATGTATTCGGGCCAGAATCTCATACTACTACTAGCTACAAATGCATACCTCCAATATGTGGGCGTGTCTAACCCACTTTCCCCTGACTTTGGCTTAGTTTATGTGAGATACAAAATTTCATGTAGATGCAAAATACCCTGTGATGATCAGTACTGTATGATGACCAATTCTTAGGCTTGACATATTGTATTCAACTATGGAAATGATCTGAACTTGTAATTTACTATGTTTAGGGCATTACAATGTACTTCAGTTCTGAGTGTTTGTTGGTTCTTTTGATTCAACGTAATATTTTGTAGGAAAAAACAAAACAAAATAATTGCATTTATGGTCACAAATGTCTGGTCGCATGACTTGGCAATATGTTCATTACACTCACCGTGTTTGTAGATATACTAATTGTTAACAATCAATCAAATTGACTTATTTATTCAGATATATACACTGTATGTTCATTGGAAGAAGAAGGGCAAATATTGACCTCTTGCAATGTTACAATTAAATTTGGTCTCACAGTTTTGGGAGATTTAGTGCCCAACATTGAAAATTACTACCGTTTCATCAATATACTGCTTGCAATCAAAACTCAAGTTTTATGTATATATTAAGAAATTGACACAGTGTGTAAATTTGAAGGGGGTGTTATGATTCACTCGTAAATAAATGGTCACAACATTGTAGGAGAGTCAAGTGTACAACATTGAAAATGTAATTAAAAGTCCATAGATATATCATGGCTTGTAATCAACAATCAAGTTTATGTATTTATTAACCCCCGGAGAACTACCGGCCGCTTGGTTAAAAAGATGGATACATCATTTATTGCACCAATGAGAGACATTGTTAGAATAATTGTATCCCTGATATAGATGGGAGTGAAACATTTTACAAGCTGCATTTGAATTGGCTATTCATATGAGTACATTTTGTAATAAACCAATCAGAACCACTGTAAGATAGATAGGTAGACCCCAGGGGGTTAAGAAGTAGACACCTGTATGTATTACAAAAGTCACTGCATTTGGCATGCTTATTTGAAGGGGAAAAGGGGTGGTGTTGGGAAAAAATCAAGATGTATGTGTTTTGTTTTTTAGACTTATGACACATCAGGAATATGGTTGTTAATATTTTTATCTTGCATAAGTTGTTTGGCATAAAACGAAAACATTGTCAAGTAGTTTAATCAGATTAATAGTCAATACTTGAGCAATACCACAGAACAGTATCCTGTGTATGTGAGCATACCTGACGTTCTTATGTGGGCAAGTTCACAGTTGCCCAGCATGAAGTATGTGTCTGATTATTAATCAGATTGTGTTACCAGTGAAACTTTCATAGAGTTTTTGTAGTTTAATTAAGCTTATTTTGTATCGTGTTCATGTTTATAAATGTGTTGTGATAAAGTGTAAACGTTTTGTTTAGTTTTTAAACCACTATGGGCGCTACTGTCTCGTTACAAGGTCTCTGATTTGTATTTCATTATCAATTCCACAGGGGTCACATTTTTGTTTTGGGACATTTGGGTATATGTAACCGGTCACTGACATCAAAGGGGGCTTTTATCAGCCGTATCTATTGGAAGATATTGAGGAAGTAAAACATGGAAGAAGAAAAAAGGAATAAAAAGCAATTTCCACCTAATATTGCAAATACAATCTGCATGCCTTGACCAAATGTATCAAGCATGGTGTCATTTTAAAGCTTACAAAATACACTTTTGACAAAAGCACCCTTTTGATGTGATGGGTCACATATTTCTTTGCTTGATCAGTGAATAAATATCTTGGTTAGAGGGCAATAATAATTTAGTAAAGAGGATTCTTAGAGGGTTAAAAAGTCTCTATGCATCACAATTTTTCATTTTACACAATGAAATCCATCATATCCCCCATACCCCTACTCAGGCTTTCACACCACTAACTGACATGGTGTAGAATGGGGGAAGGGTTATTCTGGAGCCTGGTGTTCTAGGGGCGCCACATAGAAAAACATTATGTTTTGGGGTACAGATGTAAATATGCTAAGCACAATTTTCTGCAAACAATAAAAGTGAACTTTAAGGTGTATAAATTATATGAGTAGGCAATCAAAATAAATCTTAAAGGTATATTTGTATTGTGTTTGGAAGGTTGAGGATAAGTCAGCTGATTGTACATTTTGGTAACTCAAGGCAGTGATGTCTATAGGTATAAGCAGAGTTGAACTCACAGGTATCGATCTGTCAGATTGTATGTATGTCTTGGGTGAACACATACACCCCTGCATACAATTATGCACTGTATTTAGTCAATGACATGCCCAAGAGGAACCAAAATAGACTTTAATGCGTAAGGGTTAGAGGACAAATCATTATTTAGTACATGTATCGGATTGTTGGTGATGTGTATATTTCTTTGTATTTAAATGTCAAATTTGTATAGAATTTCAAGTTATTTGTTTTATTTTATTTCATGTTATTGTATGTAGCAGTCTTCATAAAAATATGATTTATTTATAGTTTGAACTGGGAACAATGGCCAGCTTCAGCTAACATCCACTAGACTGTGGCCAAGTCTTTGGTGCAAGGCTTTGTATCACATTAGCATTGTACTAGACTGAAGGTCAAGTTGTGTGTAGACTTGACTCTTAACACTTTCCATATTATACAAAAAAGATTTTCAGCAACCTGACCCAACTTTAGGTTTATCTCAAAGATTACTGAACCAATACGAGGCATGTTTGTATGAATTTCAATGCATTTCACAAAATGGTTATAAAATGGTTATAAAATGGTCCAAAAATGGTTATAAAATTCAATATTTTTGACATTTTTGAAACAATTTGTGAACTTCTGGAATGTCGTCTGCAGACGCCTGCCGCGTTGAAAGAAAGTGTTAACTAAAGTAGATATGTGACCTGTCACATCAAAACATACCTAATTTTAACTCCATCAAAACATGCAAAAATCAAGCTTTAAATTGATACCTCATAATTGAAATTGAGCCTTAAGAATCAAGAAATATGATGACTAAAAGCTTCACATTTCCTTGTAATTGGTTTAATATTTTTCAAGACATTTACTTCATATCTAGAAACTAGAAATACAGACGA
Source organism: Ophiura sarsii (assembly GCA_035610835.1). Taxonomy (NCBI): domain Eukaryota; kingdom Metazoa; phylum Echinodermata; class Ophiuroidea; order Amphilepidida; family Ophiuridae; genus Ophiura; species Ophiura sarsii. The sequence continues at coordinate 35,678,958 of CM069448.1, forward strand.
GGTATGTTTTGATGTGACAGGTCACATATGTGACATGCACCAGCACTCTTGACCATAACTCGTTCTAAATGTATATCCCTAATATCGAGGGCTCGGAACCACAAGGCCTCATCTCCATTTTTTCAAAAATGACATGTTTGGTATCAAAAAGTTCAGAAAGAAATTATCTTTCCATTACACACAGCCTTATTTCCATAACACAACCCCTTTTAAAGTTATAGCCAGTATCACAAGGCCTCGTCTCCATCTCCCCAATGTGTTTAAAAATCTTCAATAGTCATTTTCTCAAAATGGTCAAAATGGAGATACGGCCTTGTGTTTCTGAGCCCTCGATATGTAGTATTCTGTTGAACATACTGTGGGGCCAAACATATTTTATGTTTATTTCTGCTATGGATCCAGTGTGTAGATTTAAGTAGGTGTCTCATATCAGGACCTTAAACATGTAAGTTACCAAGGTAAATGCCATTTGGTCTCAACCCACTTCTAATAGTAACCTAATTACCACATTGTGTAGTCCTCAACCATTTAGTTTAAACCATTGGGTTAGGTATAGTAAGGGGTTTAGAAAATGTAGACCATTTGGATAATCAGGGTGGGGGTTCATAGGCCCAATAGGAGTGGGACTAAACCTGTTGTAATAGTTAACCCGTATAGTATATGTTTTGCTTTGGTTAGTGTTGTTGGAACCACATAAATTGGTCACAAACAGGCAGATGTAGATATGCATTTCACAGCTTAAGTTTTCAACTACAAGTAATTTAGTACGTTGTAATGATATTTGGGACAAAAATGTCTCATTAGCTGTACATTTTGTAATAAATATCTGCCTTATATATGTATTTTGTAAATTGGGTTGACCTAGGCCAACGGTGAAGGTGCTTTGAAACAATTTATATACTTTATTTTTATTTGTGCACATATTTTGTAGAACCAGTGGCATAACCGATAGGACATTTCTGATGAGGTTTACTCATATGTAGATCTTAACCCCTGCTGTGATCAAGACAACCACCTTTAAGGGATCAGGGCCCTATTGCATTCCGAAGCCTGGTTACGAAGAATATTTAAGAATTCTTCCTGAGTTGAGCTTATGAAGTAGTTCCTAATTCTACAGTTTGACCTAGGGCCTATATCATGAGGATCAACTTAATAATTCTTAAACAATCTATCTTAGAAGAGTTGAAAACTTAAGAAGAATAACTCTTCTTTAGATGAATCTTATAGTTGTATGCAATAGGTCCCAAGAACCTTTCTCCTGGCACTGCTGGGTAAGGTGCATGATGGTTTCTTTCTTCACCACTCAATGACAATCACACTACAGGTTTATTTTTTCAAGAACGCAGTGATCGTTACAATACTGCACCTTAATGGCACTGCTTACCTCTATCTAGTTACGCCACTGGTAGAAATCCATTAAAAGTTGATACATAGAGGCAGAAAGGTTTTATGGGTGTTTAGATAGGGAGATACACATAGCAGTGGACTACTGTAAAAGCTGAAATTTTCGCAGTGGTTTTATTTTCGCGCAAAATATTTTTCTGCAAAAATTATAACACACAAAAAAAATTGTTTTCAATATTCATACAGTGCATCCAAAAAAACAATTCGCATAATGTCTATGATATCAAAATGCGCAAAAATATTGGCTTTTACAGTATTTATAATTCACTTTTCTTCAGTGAGGGGCAGGGGAAGACAAGAGTCTTTAATCTATCTCTTTGAGGCAGTAAACTATTGAAACTTAATTTCAACATGCATTCTTGAGTAATGGTTCAATACATGATCAATATAATATTTTCTACCATTGAACTATAACCCAACATTGCTTCTTTTTTGTAATATAAATTTTGCATCAAACCATGGTCACAATACACTGAGCGACTGCTGAGTCTGTGTAAGTGACACTAGACTTTAATCAAGTACAAGATGGAATGAAGAGTAACATTGCTATTTGTGCAAGATTTGTATGTAGGCTAGTTGTCACTGTGCATTGGATTTATCTGTTGCACCAATTACACATCAAGTGTTTTTAAGAATTTTGAATTCATATTTTTGTAATATGTGTAGATGCCAATGTGGGCAAGGCGGATGTATAAGGTAATGATATTTAAAGGTAGATGTTCCGATTGCTGGCCCAATTTTCATCTTGATGTTTTCTATTCTACATGGAGGATCATCCTTAAAATAGCCATATTCCAAAGTTGCTCAACTCCAATGGTTCTTATTTTAGAAGCACAAGGTTACATGGAATTTGCCCATTGAGTAGTACACAAACTAGCAGGGTGGTTAACCACCTGTGGCAGTAATTCACTGCATTTTAGCCTTTAACGTCTAAATGGAATATATCTTGCGCCTAATATTTTACAGAAGAATGTTAGGCGCAAGATATATTCTATGTGGGTATTCTTCTGATATCAAAATATTTTGATGTAAACAAATTCTAAAGTGATCGGAACATACACCTTTGAATATTCTCTTTATTTTTGTGTCTAATCACAAAAAGTTGTCATTCTCATACAGGGTATCCCAGTAACAGTAATATGTTAATTGATTTGTATTTTAAATACACATTATTTACACAAATTATATCACCGCTTTGGGGAAATGTCATCCAATTTGGTTGACTGGTTACTGAGAGAGAGGGATACTTTGTATTGATTTTTTGTTCCAAATAGCTTACCATAAACTGAGTGATAAGGTTTATAAGAACTAGGGACATGACACCCTATATATTCCTTTCCACCAATGGTATGTAAGTTTTGAAATCTATTTGATTCCAAGATAGCTGTCTAGATGCATTCCATTAATAATATTTGAAAATTATACAAGGGTGTATAGTTGGAATAATGCCTTCACATAGTTGCCAGACATTTGTCAGATTTCTAAGCCTACTATTTCTTAGTCTACAATTCCGGTCAAATTTTGGGGACACTTCACACCTTGTCACTTTCCCACCTTTCCCCATTCTCCAATGACCAGATCAATAGTGGTTATCCATGTAATGGATTAACAGCCATCTTGTTAGTAATGCTAATTGTGCTTAAAGGGGCACAGAGAGATTGGTCAAAAAATGAAATTCAATATTTTCACCTTGTTTAGATAGATGATATACATAGAAACCCTTTCATGTAAGATTTTTTTTTTTAAATCAGGAAAAATGAAAAATAAAGACATTTTCTCAGCATTTCCGAAGGTATATTAGTGCTTTTCAATTTTTTTTTGTATTTTGGTTAAAAGTCACCACCAATTGAATCAGGGAGGTCATGACTATGTACAGTCTGTCATCAAGTGAACAGGCGCAGGACCAGTTTGTCTGTAGGCCAGCTTTAAAGGCAAAGGTCCACTTTAGCCAGTGTACTGGCTTACACCTGTTCATTTGGTGACAGATGAAACAGAGTTAAGATGGAGAAATCTCAACCGTGAGATATTATTCCCAAAGGATCTGGCTGGTATGAGTGGACCTAAGGGTTTCAGAAAGAAGATACACTTGTTTCATGATATTCATTTGATAGCACAATTCATGCTATAAACTGAGCGTCATGCACCAACTATATCGAATCTAGAATAGGATGAATTCAAATTTTCGAAAGAAACTCCCAGAAAGAGTGGTGTCCCATTTGATTTGACCGATGATTTTGTAGATAGTTGGTTCTCTTTTGCTTATATTTTTGTGTAAGGAATGCTATAATACTGCTGAACTTTATTTCTATAATAAAAAAATTATAAAACAAGTCTTCCTCTTAATGAATATGTATTTGTCATTTTCTTTCATTGACATCCTTTTAAGGGGGGACTTAAGGAAGTTTTTTGTTGAATTTTGTTAGTGCTGTAATTATTGAACCATGACTCAAATGTACATAAAAGTGTACCTTTTTGGAAAGGAAATGGATCAGAGATTCCAAATTTGTTCAAAAAAAATTGGGGCAAAAAAGTGAATTTTGTGATTTTCTCAAAAAATCTACTTTTTTGGTCAAAATTGACGCCAAATTTGGATTCTCTGATCCATTTCCTTTCCAAAAATGTATACTTTTATATACATTTGATTAATAGTTCAATAATTACAGCACTCACAAAATTCAAAAAATCCAATCAAAAACTTCCTTAAGTCCCCCCTTAAGACATATGCCACATACAATGGCCAGTGGGGCAGCCATCATTTTTTGTCTATTCTTGTGCAAAACTGTTTTTCTAGGAGGACCCTACCACCTTTGCAGCAACCAACGAAAATTTAAAAAATGGGGAAATACTAATGAAGTATTGAAGTAATGAATAGAATATTTCTTAAACCCCACTTTTGTCCATGTGTTTAGCATGTTTAGTCATAATGTTAGTTTATACCAGCAGAATATAATCTGAAAATGATAAAATAAGCAAATTTAGATGCAGGTTAGGCTCATACTAATGAAGATCAAATCGTCTTCACACAGACAAAATTAATCAAGAAATAACAGTAGGCGACAACAAAAAAAGAAACCCTGCTCTACGGGCCCGACTGACCCATTTTTAGAAATCGGTGAGAAAAAAATGGCGTGCAAATGAATACCGACCCACTTAATTGTTGTTACAGATATGTTTGAATTTTACGGTCATTTTCAAGGGGGAAAAAGTGGGTCTTTTTAAAAAAAACGACCTACCGACCCATCCTGACAGATCTCTTTGCCCGTAGAACAGGGTTTCTTTTTTTCTTTGCATAATCTAATACGCTAATAATTTAAGTAAGTCATATGATGTGATATTTTCCAATTGACTCCCTCTATCCTGGATTTTTACTTTAAAAGCAGATTTTCTTGCAGATTTGCATTTTTGATCATAAATCATAAAGATCTTTCAAGTTACAGAGTGATACGATTTCCTAATCACTTCAAAAACATGGTTTGAATAAATTGAAATAAACTGTCGGGATCTGCACCGACAACTTATGCCATGGTTTGACACTGTTTAACGCTGTTTATAGTGTATAGTGTTTACGACAACGATCGCAACTGTATGTACACACTAGTATATGGAATACTTTATGATGAAAATCGAAACAAATATGTTGAAAAATTCCTTAAATTGGAAGCAGATTTCCAATACAGGGTGAGTCAAAAAAAAGTTTACCCTAATTGAAAAAAATCCAAAAAAATATTTCTGACCACAAAATCAATTCAAGGCAAACAAAACTTTAAATGATTGCGTCATTTCTTTGCTACCATCTGGGAAAAAATCACGCTATTTGATGATACCGTTAAGTAAATATGACTATTTCTGTACAGGAGCTGTTTTTTCACCAAAAACACGGTTTTTAATTTCAAGCTTAACAAGCTTAATAATGTTTACTAGGATTATGATGTAAAGCATTACACATCTTGTTTATTAAAAGAATTAAGTAGACAATAGACTTGTTCAAAATTGTCTCCTAATACTAATAGATTAGAACATGAAATATGGATTAAATCGTATCACCACTGTCAGTTAATAAATAATAATTGCAAGGATTAAATAGTCCGCAAGGGATATTCATAAACATGATAAAACTAGATGAGGATATTGAATAAAAATTGTCACCAGTGACTATCTCTGATAATGCGAATAATAAACGATAGTATTTTGATAAAATCAATAAACATAATATTGCACTTATTTTTCGTAAATATGTCCGATTAAGTAAACATTATCCTTGAACCAATCAAAAATTGTCAATGTCCACAGTAAGACTAGTAAGTAATAGTCTATCCCTCTCTTTCTCTCTACCTACATGTAAAATTTATTCCAGAAAACAATAATATGAATAGAAACCCACTTGATAATCCAGCATCTTGTTTGGTCTTTCTCCTGATCTTTGAGAGTGTGCTTAGGATGGTTGCACTGAGGGACAATAGACAGCTTTAAGGCCTATTTATGACACAATTACTACACTTTAATCATTTCATAACAAAGGAATTGATCCTTTCGCTGTCGGTATTGTAATTTTTTATTGGTCGTATCTTATGAAATATAATGGTCAAGATCTGGAAGCGTGTTCGGACGTTAAATTGGTCACTTTTATTCAAAACAGCGTACAATAAGTTTCCCTCAACCTGATCTAAACCAGATAAAATTACTATTAAAGCTAATTGATTTGTCTTTATACCGTAGTAAATTGTTTTGAAAACAAACGAATACTTTTTTCTAAAAAAAATCGCTGAAGTTGAGTAAACTTTTTTTTGACTCACCCTGTATGATTAAATTTAAACTATAAGTTCTGTGATGGTTTTTCATGGAAAATATAGTAAAGGTAGATTCATGAGTCCAGTAATGTCTTAGAGAACCAAGGCGTTATATTCTTGACAGAACTTGTCACATTTTACTTCAATTTCTTTCATTTTTCAGACGATGAAGTTTTGTTCAGATTTATAAACACAACAAATATTTTTATGGTTCACTAAAGGGCCGTTACAACCCATGCACACAGTTCACCCTTATCAGGCCCGTCAGATGGGGGTGGGGGGGGGGGGGGGCGACCGCCCCCCCCCCCCCCTTTGAAAATCTTCCCCGGAAAATTTGACCAAAAACAGAGAAAATCCCCCCTCCCCCAAAGAAATCCCCCTCAAAAATATCTCCAAAAAATACTTCCGGTATTTCTGTGCGTCGACCAACAAGAAAGGTAAACTATGACACCATAATGGAACAGAAAAATTAGAAAATCAGCGTGTCTCCGACGGAAAAAAACTAGCTCTATCACTTCCGGTGATTTTTTTTTGAAAACGCCGCCCCCCTTTGAAAAAAGTGTCTTACGGGCCTGCTTATTCACCCTGCAGAGATGTTCTCGAACTTTACTGTGAATGGAAAATGGTCTATATATCCAAACTGAATCTGGGTCTCGAAGCTTATTAGTTGCAGTTATCCCTAGTGCCCTCGCCCTATGCTAAGGCTTTATATAACTAGTATAGCAAAATGAAGGCCCGGAATCAAATGAAGGCTCAGGGTAAGTTTCATGCTCGCTGAGCACTTCATCAGACTATTTGACATCTGATCTCTTCCACAGAGGAAGAGGTTATAATGTCAAAAGCTGGTGTAAAAAAAGTTACACTCCGTAACATTGAGAGAAAATTCACCAATTTTGATTCAAATCCACATAACTTTTATTGTATACATCCGACCTACACCGAGTAAAGATATTTGGAAACCTATTACTACAAGGATACCAGATATGTAAATACCAAGTGATATTATACAGGGTGTGCATTAATTATACAGGGTGTAACATAAGAAAAACACATTTTTTCCCACTAGTTTTGGTAGTAAGAAGGCATGATATAGGGCTTTCAGTAATAATAAAAAAGTAAATCGACCAATCGGCCTCCGTTAAAATAAACAGGGTGGCCAAAATCATGTATAGGCCTATATAAAATAATGGAAAACAATACTTTATAGAGACAAAATAATTCTGTTTTGAGTTTTGGGGCAGTAATTATATTTTGAACCATTGGGTTAGATACCTAGATGAAGAAAGACAATTATAGCAGAATTTAGTTGACAACAATTTAATATACAGGGTGATCTAAATGTAGAGTGGGACAATTCCGAAGAGAAGACACCTCTAAAGTCTATAAATAGTTTTGGAGTTGATAACCGCATGATGCTGTGCTGGAGTAGACTATTTCAGATCTTCACATTTCAGATCATAACATAAAGCTGGATACCATCTTATTATATTATTCAGGGTGTCAATAAAAAATATAACTAAATGGTCAATTGTATGATTTATGATCATTTTCTATTTTTTTTATTTGCACACATTTTGAAAAACAAAAATTCTTTTGATACCAATACAAGAGTCGTAATTGCCGCAATTTAAAAGTCCAAATGCACACTATCAGAAATTATAACTGCACCTTGCATCAAGTAAGTTTCTAATCATACATGTATACAAAATGACATGGTAACCATCGCAACTTTTGCAATTTATCAATTAGTCTTGATTTAATTAATTAATTAATTAATCAATAGTGATAATTAATAAGAATACAATACGAGGGGGTATCAAAAAGTTCTTGACATCACCAAGAAATAAAGGAGCCAGAAACTTTTTTTGTTGATATGTGACCCTTCAGACATCTTTAAAAAGTCACTGTGCAAAGTCACACATTTCTACCTCTTTTAATTACCTGTCCACAGACCGCCATTGTAGAGACCTTCAGATTGACCGCCATTGATCCTCAGATTGTCTCAGATTGCGTTATTCCCAAGTGACAGCAATAAATGGTTTAAAGTCTTGACAAAAAAGGGGTCAAAGGTCATGTAGGGTCATTAGAGGTCAATCTGTGTACACCCCATGTTACCCATAAGATTATTGTCACCAAGCTGGTTTGTAATGACCTTTGACCCCTTACTGTCAAAACTTTACACTATTTATTGCTGTTTTGGTGAATAACGCAATCTAAGGTAATCTGAGGATCAATCAATGGCGGTCAATCCGAGGATCTCTACAATGGGGGTCTGTAGACAGATAATAAAAAGTGGGAGAAATGTGTGACTTTGCACAGTGACTTTTTAAAGATGTCTGAAGGGTCACATATCAACAACAACAAAACGGGCTCCTTTATTTCTTGGTGATGTCAAGAACTTTTGATACCCCCTCGTATAATTGTTGCATTCAATTATAGTTAGTTCAGAAACAACATTTAATTTGATAACCGATGTGGAATAATATTACGTTTTAACACACAGAAACCTGTCAAATGCACCTTCAAATCTGAACTAATTAGCACCTCAGTAAGCAATTAATTAATTAGATTTTTGGTGACAAATTATATATTACCAGATATGTGTATTATTGATTGTAATACCTGTGCAGTTTGAGATGCCTAGAGTTATAGTTTTCAATACATGTATATAAGACTTTAAATAAAGAAGACACTCTTTTGACCGTTTTGTGTGTAATCTCTATGGCAGCCCCGCCCCCACCCCACCACTACACACACACACATATTTGTCTTTAGGTTGCTCTATGATGATCATACCAGGACTCGAGCAATCATCAAGCACCATCATCAAGCACGAATGCATTGCATAATCATGGAAGTACGATAGCTCATTGTAATGGGGTTTTTCGTCGGATGACAAGGGCCGGCCGCTCAAATAAATTTATATCCGACCTGGCTTACTATACAATAACACAACAGACTATGGTTCAATTTCTGTTCTCAAAATAAATTTAGCCACATATTTATTTCTGTGGTCCTTATCTTCAAACTTACAGAGCCAGAATGCTTGCCCACCCCCTCGTTGCCCCCCAAATGAAATGTCAAACTCTATGTATATTATACACAAAATAGTCTGATAGTCGCCCCCACCCCCATTCACAGGTCTGTCCCCCTCATTGCCCCAACCACTGATAAAACAAGAATTTACTTTATAGGCCTAGGCCTATATGGTCACACAAATAGGCCTACTTAGAAAATTTGTGTTACCATTATATAAAAATGGTGAAAGAATGGCCGTCTGCGGCTTTTCGATTTCTCAACAATTCAGTTATTTCCCAGCCAACTTCGATCATGGGCCCTCATGGGACCCTTAGTACGGGCCAAAGTGGCCAAAATATTAAGGGTCCCATGATCATGAGGGCCCACGATCGATGTTGGCTGGGTTATAAATTAAAAATGGTATCGCTTGTATATTTCTTGGTCAATGTTTGATAGTGCCTTAGACTAAATTGCCCTATGATTGCACCTTAGCAGCATGCTTAGCAGCAGACCTGGATAACGGTTTCATCGGAGTATCTTATTCTGGAGTTACTCGGGGGGAAACCTTTGTGAAAACTATACACCCCATTTAATTGAAACAGAATTATTTGTTTGTTTAAAGGTAGATGACCCGATTTTCAACTTGATGTTTTCTATTTTACATGAAAGATCATCCTTATCCTTAAAATTGTTGCATTCCAAAGTTTGAGTTGTATAACTTCAATGGTTCTATTTTTAGAAGCACAAGGTCACACACAAATTGCCCATTGAGTAGTACACAAACTGGTTGGTGGTTAACCACCTTTGGCAGTAATTCACCACATTTTAGCCTATAATTTCTAAATGGAACATTTCTGGCCCCTAAGATTTTACAGACATAATGAGAAAAATATGGGGATTCTTCTGATATCAAAATATCTTGATGTGAAAAAAAAATCATAGCCCCAAAAAAGTGATCGGGTCATATACCTTTAAGCTGAGGCGTTGTCTTTTTTAAAGACATTTCTTTTCACACATGGCAGCACTGATCAAGTTGATCGTGGGCGGGACGGTGGGCGGGACGGTGGGCTTTCCGTTTCTAATAATATCCATTTGTCATTCAATCTGACCGATCCCTTTTGCAACTGAACTATATGTAGCAGTCCGAGCTATCCGTATATTTATAACTGAATGTACCGTATAACCTGATAACGGTAAAAACAAAATCATTATCATAAACAAATTAACGGGACTACCTGACACTTGACTCTCAGCAGACGTGAATGACAACATGTTAAGTGGAACTCTCATCATCGTATTTAAAGTTGCCAACATTGTAAACGTCATGTCCGCGCCCACATGTCAAAATTCTGGATGAAAATTACACGAGAATATAATATTAATGGTAAGTGGGACTTTATTTCATATCCATGTCATGTTTTTGGAATTTATAAGTAGATCGTCAATATTTGAGAGTCGTGACGGCAAGTTGGTCGTTTGTGAACATGATGGAATTCTCCTAGGGCAAATGTTATAATAATTAACGACAATGTGTCATTATTGTTTCCAACCTGAATGATATCGTCTCTCATACGGTTGTGCCGGCATGAAAACTTCGAAGTTCATGAATTGATGTTATAGCAAATGAATACAGGAGGTAAGTATATATAGTGGGTTTTTTAAATTTCGCGCGCTTTTCGCCAGGCATAAGTGTGCTATCAGCACATCTTCAGCTGCGATAATTTGGAAATAGAAATGCAAAATAAGTATGTGCAGTTCAAATGTTGGTACACAACTATGCATTCAATAATAAAAACTGAAATTTTCATGAACGCGCGCATTAAATAATAAATTCAGAAATATAATTGTGCCTATCATAGTTTTTCCTCACTGTTTCTGTCATTGAATGCATTGCCCATGACTATGTCATTTAATGCGTAGATGCCATACCATTTTGTTGGTGTTGACATTTAGCCGATTTAGTTTTTAATATGATTTGTGTAACATTTTTCCAGATACATGTAGGGAAAATGTGTACAACAAAATGATCAGCAAGAGTTACATATTTGAAGGTTTCATAATATTTTTTAAAACAACTTTACAAAAAGACACATTTCTAGAATAATCAAAAGCACAGCATGTTTCTGTTTTATTAATTAATGCACATTTTGAGTTGTCAATGAATAACTTTCATGATGAAAATATGTACTATTCTTGGTAATTTCCCCACGGCTATCAACGCTTTCCCTCCCCCGCATAAACAATGAAAATCTATGTAGAACTATATACCGATTGGACCATTACTCAAGTTAACATAAAAAGGCAACAAAGTATCAGTTTCGATCAATAAGGCCTACTTTCTAATGATTGCCAATAATGTTAATAAACTGAAAAAGAGGAACAAAACCAGATATAACAATAGGCCTATTATCAAGAGACATAACTGAAAGATACGGTACAATAGTGTATGAAATACTTTTTTTCACTATTTGTTTCAAAGTCCAGAAGTAGGCCTATCTATAACATAACCTTGCATGATCCGAAATAACACATGGCTCATCCCATAGCAATGGCAATTAAGATCCTACTAAGGAATTTCATATTTATTCTGATCAGTAACTTATTGAGGATTTAAAGTAATTTTGAAGATAAAGTAGCTAAAAATACAGCTAAAACTTGTGTTTTAGCTGACTAAATTTAAATTTTCTCACGGCTATCAACGCTTTCCCTCCCCCGCCCGCCGCTATAGCAACTTAAGTATATACATATGAATTTGATAACGTTACCAAACATTACAAAGTACAAGAATGTGTCAAAATGATAACTTTCAATTTTAAGTGTTATTGATTTAAATGAGATTTCAGGAAAATGCTGTTTAATAGGTTTTTTTTTACCAAACCACCCATTCCATTTTACCCTTGTTATACGAGACCTTTTACCATTTACAAAGTATGCTGCGGACTCAACAGGCTTCCCTGAATTCATCTTAAAGGGGAACAAACTCCTCTTTTCAACCTTTTCATCACCCCTACCCCTCCCCCACTCACCCTCCCCTCCCCCAAATTACCCGGGCCCAATTAGTGCCTTTACTCTATACGACCCTCGACCATTACATATATGTGACCTTCTTGTATAGATAAAGGCAAAACTGCAAGTCTCAACATATGGCGAGTGTATAGATTGGACACCACTTAAACATATAGCCTAAACATGTCGGAACTAATAATAAACAGGATTTTTGCTTCTCCTAAAGGGACAAAGATTTGAAAGTTGAATGTACAGCCTATTGTTCCTTACTAAACTTGTCCATTCTGTAGTGACTATAGGTGTGTTCATAAAAGCATTCAAACTAATAACGGTATGTTATTTCTTCTTATTTCATGCAGACACTAAGAGGAAAGTGGTGACAGTGAACATTCAGCCCGGTATAAGAGAGTCTAGCATAAGAGTGAGCATTCAGCCGGTATATATGTAAGAGTGAGCATTCAGCCGGTATAAAAATGAGCATTCAGCCGGTAATACGTATCTCACTTTCGGGAGCTTGAAGATGAAAGGATAATAGTTATTGCCGACGCTTTGGAACCCGGCTGTTTATTTTGACGGAATAATTCGTATTCAAAATTAGGAGCCAGCGCGATGCAGGTGGTAACTCTCGAGCTGCCGTTAGTCAATTTCATTAAGAGTGAGCAATCAGCCGGTAAGAAGAGTGAGCATTTAGCCGGTATAAGATCCATGTACTTACCCATCAGTTGTTCTGTCATACAAATGTTCAACTAAAGTAATTGCCAGTATCATGGAGAACACCTTTAGCATGTTTAGCCGTTACTGACACTTAGCCGTGCCATTACCATCATGAAGTTGTCTTCTGTGTACCATTCCACTACGGACCCATCTGTCATCGCCACACTGGTGGTGATTCTTGTTATAGATTGTCAATTATTCAATGGGATAGTGACTGGAAGAGCACAAGCAGTACCTTCAAGTCCTTCAGAGGAATACTTGAAGTTCCGGAACAGACACACCACCCCTTATGCCGATGCCACTTTGATGAAGCTGTTGCAGGTATCACACGATGATTGGCAAATGAGCAAGCCACCGGTACGGTTTGATCGACGAAGTCTCTTAGATAAGCATGATAACCGTTCGATTTCTGGTGCTGAATCGAACATTCCTGAAATCATCTCAAATTATCGTTATACAAAATGCGGTGCTCCCCACTGCAATCGTAAACACTGCGATCTCAGTTTCTCTGGTATCGAATCAGTATTCACTGCCATTGAGGAAATACATGGTAACGTATACGAGATTCGCACACTGAACCTCTCACATAATGTCATTCAAGACATCCCCAGCGGAACCTTTAACAATATGACCCAATTGGAATGGATTGATCTCAGTTACAATCGAATAAAGACGATGGGTATTATAACCACATCTGGAAATATACATAACTTACAGACACTTTCGTTGATGAATAATAAACTGACCCATCTGCCATCTTTCGGCAGGAAAACAACGGGAACACTCGTAATCAACATGGGCGACAATCCCCTAGTGTGTGATGACATTACGTATGCAAGAGTTATCCAGCATAACGTCAAAAGTGAAGCCGTTTCTTTCATCGGAGCCACCTGCAGAATCCCCTTTCTTCTTCTACCAATACCACTGTTTAACGTATCCGGTGATGTAAACATCGACTTCAAACTGTTTAGATCATGGGATGATAAGCACTGTCCCAATGATTGTCAATGTTACAACAGCGTCTGGGACAACAGACATTATACTCAGTGTAAATCTGGCAACTCTTCCACGATACCAGGTGACATCTGGAATGAGACAAATGTCTTAACCCTTATTGATTATACCATCAAGACCCTTCCTAAGATGCCCATTTCGCGTCTTCATAAGTTGGAAGAGATTCACGCAGTAGACCTTAGTCTTGGACAAATTGCTCAAGGTGTTTTCTCAAATCTGCAACATCTGAAGGTCATCAATATGTCCGACAATAATTTTCGCTTAATAACCCCGTTAAATTTTAGCGGTTTGCTAGCGTTAGAAAAACTCTTCTTAGATTCCAACAAAATCGTAAATGTCACCAGTGGTTGCTTTACACATCTTACAGGTCTTCAACATTTAACGTTACATCACAACCGTTTAAGGAGCATTCCAGAAGATATATTTGACTCCAATCGGAATCTGCAATACTTGACGTTAAACGGCAACGAGCTGGAGTATCTACCCAAGAACTCTTTCGAGAATAACACAGCGCTGACGTTTCTAACGCTTCCGAAGCATTACTTTCGCTGTGATTGCCGTACCATATGGCTCAAAGAATGGATGCAACAGGATGGTTGTCCCGTTCAGAACCCCGATCAGGTACTCTGTAATGAAACACAAGAGCCTATTTTACAGACACCCAATGAGGAGTTTAAAGCGAGGTGTCTTCATCACGCAACATTGACGCTTCCAACTATCGCTGTAGCTATTATATTTATTGTTGTCATCTATCTTATAGTAGTTAACAGAGATCTTGTTTTGGTGGCCATCTACACCGTGACAGGTTTTCGGTTTGATCATCGCGTCCCTAAACATCGGGATGATGGAAGGCCTTTTGATGCTGTCATTATATACGACAACTCTGATTTCGATTTTGTGTTTCACGAGCTCTTCCAGAATTTGGATCCACAAGGACCGTACAAAGTTTGCTTCGATGGTAAGGATTTCGTACCCGGGTTTACTAAGATGGAAAATATCATGAAAGCTGTGGAGTACAGTAAAAGAACCATACTGGTGCTATCGAGACGCTTTCTCGACAATGAAGAATGCACGTTTGCTTTCCAGACTGCCCATCGAGAGAATCTAAGAGATCACGTGAATCGAATCATAGTCATACAGATCGAGCCTATTGAGAAATCTAGTCTACATGGAGAGTTACAAACGTATATGTCCATATTCACGAAGAAGAGTAAGATCAAGAAGGATAGCAAATTGTTCTGGCAGAGGTTACGATATCATATGCCAGACGTGTCAAACAGACAACCTTATGTACCAAGGGAGGGTAGCCACCCCTTTGCTTCCCTAATCGCTATTGGTCCACGGAGCCATTTATTGCCTCATCACACAAAAGTTGACGATGATGACGACTTTTGTATTCTGGACCCTCGTTATGATTCAACCGGAAGCGCTGCTCAAGGTTCGGCGGCATGTAAATCAAACTCGACTTTAGAGTGCAACGAATCTTCCAACTCATCGTCCACCTCTCATACTTCCGAGGAGGGACAAGGGTTGAGAATCAATACTGCTCACGATTGCGCAATAAACATACCGACCAGCCCATTGGTTCGATCCCCAATGTCGACGTCTTTGCTCAGATGGCCTCAGACCCATTGGCAAGACGACCATGATGACACAGCAGAGTTGTTAGACTTTACTTTTGAATTGAGCACGTTGAGTGAAGACAGTTTAGATGATGGTGGAGAATCGCCCAAATTTAAAGGCAAACTGGCCCTCTTGCCTTTGTTATAACTTGTACACCAGGGTTCATAATCTTCGTGACATTTATAAATGATGGAACTATCCATTCCTTTTATGTGTGTGCATTTTAATGCAGACACATAAAAGGAAAGGTTGCAGGGGTAGGATCCGGATAGAAAAGGAATGGACTTAAAAGTCTTTTCGAAGAAGTGCCGAAATATTATACAGGGTGTATCAAAATAACTAGGACCGTCTCATTCAGGATGGATGTAATCCTGCTTAAAATCACAGATTAAATCCTGCTTAAAATCACTGAACCATGACCAATTTGATTCCTAGCAAAGTACATCCACCATTTATGAAATCCTGAAAAGATGAAATCCGTGCCATGGAACTTTAGCGCTCAGATATGTCACAATACTATAATTATAGGTTTTCCCGGCCAATTTGAAAATGTTATCAACCAAATTAGCCTTCCAGTATTCAAATTCGCGCTAAATGGAATGAATATCTAAACGTATATTTCTATTTCCTTATAACAACATTCAATTTCATTTGCGTAAATTCTATTTCATTTTAACATCGACCAATTTCATTTTCAAGTATTTAATTTAATTTTGACGCATTCTATTTATGTATTGAATCATAGCATTATATAAACAATGCATTCAAATTCGCATGTGTACGTTCACAAGGTTGGTCATAATTACATTTTCATTTTCATTTATACGCATTCAATTTAATATTTTGTAGATTCTATTAAAAACCGATGCGTTCAACCAGGTTCCGCTGTTTGCATTATAGCATGTCTATAAATGCCCTTTATATAATTTCCATCATATTTTGCTATGATGATTTATAGCACTGGCTTCCTGTGATGGAACGGATTGAATTCAAAATGTTATTGTTTGTTTTTAAATGTTTTACTCACTGTGCTCCACCATACATTGAGGAACTTCTTTTAACTTATATGCCTGGCAGGAGTGGGCTTCGCTCGAGCACTGACACTAGACTTCTTAGTAGACCTAAAACACGCCTTGTTTCCGCAAGTAAAGGTTTCTCTGCCGCCGCTCCTATGCTCTGGAATGGAACAAGCTCCCACATAATATCCGTCATGCTTCTTCTGTTACCCAGTTCAGAAAACTATTAAAAACACATCTTTTCTTGCGTAATTTGTAATCTGTTAATTGGTTGTCTCTTCTCATCAACTTGTTTTAAAAATGTGTTTGTATTTTATAAAAATCTATTGTACATGTATATGTATTTTTACATTTTACCAAGTATGTACTTTTCCTTTTACCATGTATGTATTTTTACCTTTTACCGTGTATGTATTTAATTCTATATGTATTTTATTCTGTAAAGCGCTGTGGTACCTCATTGTGTAAGAGCGCTATATAAATGCCTTGTATAATAATAATAATAATAAAAGTGTAGCAATTGGTTACACCAATGTAAACATTTATGCCTATCTTTCATCTTTCTCTTCTCTTTTCTCACATACATTTTTTATACATAATTGTACATTTATTACATATCATTAATTTGTGGATATGTTTGATAAGGTCTTTAGGGATTTTCATCACTGTGTTTGCGCTTTTTGGTTTTCGTTTGACGAATAATGATACGAACCATCATCATTGAGCAAGAGTGACAATGACAATCTGTCGAATATAGGTTTTCCCGGCCAATTGAAGATTTTATCAACCAAATTAGCCTTCCAGTATTCAAATTCGCGCTAAATTGAATGATTATCTAAACGTATATTTCTATTTCCTTATATCAGCATTCAATTACATTTACGTGAATTCTATTTCATTTTAACATCGACCAATTTCATTTTCAAGTATTTAATTTCATTTTGACGCATTCTATTTACAGGGTGTCCCAAAAGTCTATGCACGTTTTTGAAGAGTCATATCTCATAAAATATAAATCATATGGTATAAATTTAACCATATTTTGATAGACGAGATTTGGGAAATTATTTTGATACCAAACACAACCCTATTGGTGAACCACCAACATTATACAACTGGTTGAAAGTTTTTGGCCGTTTGAGACCTACCCATACCAAGTACCACACATTGTTGTTAAAACCAGGTGCGCATAAATTAACGATATGAAAGCAACGTTGCGCATTAGTCACGGTTCACTGCTTACCTTGAAATATTAATGTTATTACCAAACTCGGTCACTCACAACATCAATAGGCGCAGTAGACAACATTGCACAGCAAAAGTCTTCATTCAAGATGGTTTACAGCATAGATAATCGAATACAAATTGTATGGTTCTACGCTGAAACAAATTCAGTTCAACTTACTCAACAAAAGTTCAGAAAACATTTCAAAGTGAAACACGCACCAGGAAGAATATCCATTCTGAAGTTGGTGGATACATTTTTGAACACAGGAACTGTGCATGATTTGTCTCGATGTGGTAGAAAAAAGACTGGTTGATCAACAAGTCACATTGATGTTATAAGACCAAAGAGATCTATTCGCCGACTTTCCGCAGAAAACAAGATTAAAAGATCAACTGTTCACAGCATTTTGCGTAAGGACTTGAAGAAGTTTCCATACAAGATTCAGATCAAACAAAACATCTAAACTAGATTTCACTATAGAAACGAAAATTATGTGTGATATAGTTTGTTATTATGACTGGGATCACTGTTTAAGGTAAAATTTTAAATATTACATTTGACAGATCACTTCCGTGTAACCAACTCTACCCGTCTTTTTGTTAATCTCAATAGGTATGGATTTATGAACTTTATTCCTCCGAAGTATAAAATTATATTTTTGCAGTAATACATATTTTTCTTCTAGGGTGGCATTACAAACAGATGTTACTCCAATGTTTGGTATCAAAATTATTTCCCACATTTCCTCTTACTAAATATGTATTCATATTTTCAATACGACTTATATTTTGTGAAGTACAAAGCTTCAAAGTCGTGCATAGACTTTTGGGACACCCTGTACGTATTGAATCATCACATATAAACAATGCATTCAAATTCGCTTGTGTGTACGTCGTGCATAAGATTTAATGGTCATAATTACATTTTCATTTTTTGCCATTTATACGCATTCAATTTAATATTTTGTAGATTCTATTAAAAACCGATGTGTTCAATCAGGGACAGTCGACTGTTCCTGGTTCAATCAAACCGCATTTGTCTTAGGCTTTCACAGACAAGAGGCCAAGAGTTGAAGAAGGGTTCGGGAACATGTTGATTCATTAACAAGGATAAAATGGTTATTGAGACGTATAACATGTAAAAGGCTGACTCTTGCAGGGGTAGGATCCGGATAGAAAGGGGGGGGGGGGGTTCTAATGTGTTTTCATCTCAGGAGGAATCGACTGGATGTAAGACGCATACAACAATGTCTTTAAAAGTCTAGGCACATACAATTTTAAGAACTTGTCAAATGGTTTTCATATAACCCATTTTCCACTAGTTCATATTCTTTAACAGTCATTCAATGGGTGACATTCAAGGAAAGTTAATTTGAGGCCTAGCCTATCCTGCTTATAAAATTGTTGGTGGAATCATCAACGTTTAGTCGCGGAGGGCCTGAGCCCATAGGAGGGATGAAAACATTTTCATCAAAATGTGTTATGTTGTACTTGGCGTTTTTTAGGTGAGGTGTGCAGAACTAGAGGGGCCGTGAAATTTAGGGATCCCCCTCCACCAGGTTCCGCTGTATATATGGACTTTAAAATGCATTATAGCATAAATTTTGTATACATAATTGTATATTTATTACATTTTGTGGATATGTTTGATAAGGTCTTTAGGGATTTTCATCACTGTGTTGGCGCTTTTTTGTTTTCGTTTGACGAATAATGATACGAGTAATAAAGCATGTAGATCTACATGCCTTATTATTCGTATCATATATCGTTTAGTATTGCTAAATAGAATGCAATTGTTTGCATATCAATGAATTCGAATGCACGAGATGACACGTGCCGCGATCGTTGCGAATTTGATTGCAGTACTATTTAAAAGCGTGACAAAACCATTACATTGATTGCTTATATTGCGAACTGACGTGAACGCATGTCTTGGTTGAATGCGGATATTACTAAATAGAATGCTTTTATTTGGAAATTGACATTCATTCTAAAACGTTCAATCAATTTAGCGCGAATTGAAACTACGGAAATACTTAATAGAATGCTTCAATTTCTAAATTGATCGGGAAAACCTATAATAAGACACTAAAATAGATCCTTTGGTATTGCTAAATCAAATGCATTAAGCGGGCTAATTGTTTGCATATAAATGAATTCGAATGCACGAGATGACACGTGTCGCGATCGCTTGCGAATTTGATTGCAGTAATATTTAAAAACGTGACAAAAACATTACATTGATTGCTTATATTGCGAACTGACGTGAGCGCATGTCTTGGTTGAATGCGGATATTACTAAATAGAATGCTTTTATTTGGAAATTGACATTCATTCTAAAACGTTCAATCAATTTAGCGCGAATTGAAACTACGGAAATACTTAATAGAATGCTTCAATTTCTAAATTGATCGGGAAAACCTATAATAAGACACTAAAATAGATCCTTTGGTATTGCTAAATCAAATGCATTAAGCGGGCTAATTGTTTGCATATAAATGAATTCGAATGCACGAGATGACACGTGTCGCGATCGCTTGCGAATTTGATTGCAGTAATATTTAAAAACGTGACAAAAACATTACATTGATTGCTTATATTGCGAACTGACGTGAGCGCATGTCTTGGTTGAATGCGGATATTACTAAATAGAATGCACGAGAAATAGTTTGACCAAGTTTCCCTACAACCTCATCCTCAGAGTCAGAGTCACAGTGAGGTGTAATAAAACAAATAGGCCTACTACATGGTATGATCGGGGCAATAGGGCACACTATTTCCCCCTCGGTACTGATAGGCCCGTAGCCAGTACCTCGGAAAACTAGTTTTCTCTATTTCCCCTCTACCATGTAGTATTTGTATACTATCAAACCCCACTCGACTCAAATGGGTGCCCCTCGCCCACAGCCCACACACTGTATTTTAATATACCGTAATAAATTTATGATGCGGGAGATTTTTATATGCTTGGCGGGAGAAATATTGTCTAGGCGGGAGAGTTGACAACCCTGCTGTAAGGGGCAGTGCACCCGATGACGTCATCCATGGTCAAATGGAACCCTTAATTACCGGTTCAAGGTCAATGGTATTTCAATCATGGGGTCTGGGTTAAAGATTAGTCTAAATTGGGAGGTTCATGGTCAATAAATTACAAGTTCAAGAGGTATCCCGGTTGACGATGTCCCATTTATACATCAGCCCTTTTCATATTTGACTATTTCGGGTTTTTTAAAGTTAGGGATAGATGTATTTACCATTATTGGATATATAGGTGTCCTTTTGGATTCATTAGCCAATGATTCAATGAGCAAATGAGTCAATGAGCAAATGAGCATGAACCCAAGAGCGTGAGTAAAATGACTGATAATGAAGGGTTTCAGTGAAACCGTTTCACAGATATTCGGCATTCAGTGATTAACCAGCGAAGGGTCAACATGAATTTTATTTCCTCGGTCAAACCCAACCTTTGTCAGTTTTAAGAAGACGCATAGAAAGTATGCATGCTGAAGTGGCATCTCCCTTGGAAGAAATAGATGTTGATGATTTTAATCAATATAAAACAACTAACTCGATGAAAAGACCAAGAGTCGTGAATGTTGAAGATTCAGATCATCAGATGTGGAAGATACTGAAACCGAATCATCTCAGAGTGATGACTCCGAGTGATGATATTTCCCTTTAAGGCAGTGACATTGCTGCGTCACTGATAGCAGCACCAAGCCTCTAGAGTCGCCATCTCAGGGGAGCGAAATGAGACTATAAACAGGAATTCAGTAACTACAGAGGTTTAAGTAGATCTAATAATAGATCAGAGCTACTAAGTACTAATAATAGATCAGAGCTACTAATAGTAATAGATCAGAGCTATCAATACCATAATCTTACAATCGGGAAGATTTGGCACAGGAATCAGGAAGATATTAAAAATGATTTAGAATAAGGAAAGTATTGATATGCAATGTAAACATGCTGAAAAGCATATAAAAATGTGTTATACATGTATCGATATTATGAAATGTAAACATGATGAAACCATGTAAAATGATAGTAACAAACAATAAAAGATTAAAAAAAATTAAAAACATGATTAAGAATCCTATAATGGGCTTCCAATTACAGAAATCAGGAAGATTGATAAATGTATTCATTTTAACAAGGGAATATCAGTCAATATTAAAGTCCACTTTCAGGAAGTCTTCTGCGGAATCAGGAAGGACTGGCAGCTCTGATAGATCCTCTGACTACATCTACCCCGATTCAGTGTCCATCTACCCTGATTCAGGGTGGCTTGCCACCCGAGATTTTTTTTTCTTCTTCGCGCTTTGCCGATTTTGAAATGTTATGCGTGTTTTTAAATTCGCAATTTGTAGCTTCATCACCCCGCATAGACCTATATGCAAAAGGAATATATTCGTGTGTTGTTATTTTCGCGGTAGCTCATTCGAGCGCAAAAACGCGAAAATATATGTAGCACGAACATTTCCACTTTTACAGTAGTTGAGAAATCTGATTTGATTTAGAGCTAAGGTTTGTTCAGGTTTATTAAGGGGGGTGTGGACTCTCAGGTACAGCCTCCGTAAAACTGCCGTAACTTCTTCAATATTCATTTAATCCTTATAAACATATACAGTTTTTAGCAGAAAAGGGTTCAATGAATCCAACCATGATAATGAAATTGACCATTTTGGAATTTTTTTTATAAAAAACACCTTTTTTGACCCATTTTAGGTTTGGAAAAGATAACTCAAAATATATTTTGTTAAATTTTGTCATACTAGTTTTATGATAATCCTGATAACATTCCCCAGGAGCGGTTTTTTTTTTTTATATCTTATTTTTTATTTTTTGAGTTACAGACCAAAAAGTGCCAAAAAATGTGATTTTTTACCGCCAAAATCATGAAAATCACCATTTTTGTGAAAAAAGCACATTTTTTGGCACTTTTTGGTCTGTAACTCAAAAAATAAAAAATAAGATATTAAAATTAAAAAAACACTTCTGGTGAATGTTATCAGGATTATCATAAAACTAGTATGACAAAATTTAACAAAATATATTTCGAGTTATCTTTTCCAAACCTAAAATGGGTCAAAAAACATGTTTTTTTATAATTTTTTCCAAAATGGTCAATTTCATTATCATGGTTGGATTCATTGAACCCTTTTCTGCAAAAAACTGTATACATTTATAAGATTAAATGAATATTGAAGAAGTTACGGCAGTTTTACGGAGGCTGTACCTGAGAGTCCACAGCCCCCTTAAAGAAAGACTTGCATTCTTAGGTTAAATGGCAACACATAATTTCATTATTTAATCTCAGATAAGAGTGCCTACATCTCTCATACTGAACAGAAACTTCAAATGGTTTACACTCATCATTCAAATAAGGGAGGGTGGGGCACAAGTGCAGACATTAAAATCACAGATACACCAACCCATTGGCACTGGAGACAATTTGTATTTGGGCTAAGAAACTCCCAAATGGGCTGAATGTAAATAAAGTGCTGAAATTTGGATAGCAAAAAGTAGGACGGATCAGCAAAAAGTAGGAAATCAGGAAATTACCTAAAAACTGGTATCCCTGTTTTAACTAACAAGACAAACAAAAATCAATGAATGTTAACTATTCTTGTACTCAATATAAAGGAACATTTATTCTGCATAAAAGTTATGTACACAATGAACATCAATACACATCTTTGTAATACATATAGGTTTATAGCATAATGTAACATATAGTAAATGTAAAATAGAAGACCAGAATACAGGAATATTCACAATTGAAGTTTATAAATATCTCTATGATTCAAGCTCTCAAAAAAAAAGCACTCAAATTTATTAAATGATGATAAATTTGTTCGAGATAATCACTGAAATATCAGAAAGCAAGACAAGACAATGACCAGAGATGAGGGGCAAAATAATCTCAGTCACACACTAACAATGAATGTGCTGATAAAATATAGAAACACTCATTTTAGGGAATTAATGTTTCCGATTCTGAATGTGACCATTCACCTAAAAAGGGGCTTTTGTCACCAATATACATTGTAAGATTATGAGGAAGTAAAGCATGAGAGGAAAAAAAACCTGGAGCAAATAAAAAAGGAATTTCCACCTAAATGCATGAAAATAAAAATTCTATATTTTCTATTTGAATGAAAAAGCCTAATTTTTTTGTGACTGGTAACAAATAAACTCTCCTATAATATGTTACGGTAATAACTTATGATAAATTAATCTATTTCGTCTTACATGGAAAAATGTATTCAGTAATAATGGTGTCAAAATTCAATTAAAACTCTCTCGGGTTATTATTCAGATATCACTTCAAACATTATGTATACTGGTGAGTGTTTGCATGATGTGTACTTATCCGCACGCGAAAGGAATCTCTACTGTTGCATGCATATATTGACGTAAGTGCCAGGGGCGTAACTAGAGAGGCAGACATTTGCTTGCCCCCCTCCAAATGAAATGACAAACTCTATATATATCCAAAACAGTTGGTTATGCCCCCTGATCCTGATCGCAGGCCTTTCGCCCCTCGTAGTCATAGACCTCATAGTGGGGTCAACTCCACCTCATCTGATACCTAATGCCAGATATTGACTATTTGATTGTCAAATAACCTTGTTTTATATCATGCTTTTTATTATGTGTCGTTTCCTTGCATATCATAATTTTTCACTAAGTGTAAAAATTCATAATTCATATTAGGCAACGAAAAAAGACCTTGTACTACGGACAAATTGGACCTGTCAGTTAAGGTCGGTTGGTTCGGGGGGGGGGGGGGGGGGGGGGGAGGGGGTTACAATTTCGTGACATTTTGGTGAATTTTAAGCAATTTCAAAATGTTCAAATATTTTCAAAACTGTCTCATTTTCCCCCTCCAAATTAATTTTAAACATTTGTAAATGAATGTTGGAGGAAAATGGGTCAGTTGGGCTAGGTATAACAGGATTTTGTCCCTTTTCGCCGTCCCCTCTTCCCCGTCAACATTTTGCTGTTAAAAGAGGAAGGGTTTAATCCTATGTATATTGACCTCTGATTATGTTTAAGAGAAACCAGCTAATATGTTATGAACTTTATCAATAATCAGCTTATAATATGTTACATAGTAGGTTTTGCTTTAACACATTCTTGTGCTAACCATACAGTTATCATGGTCAATGACATTGTAAAAATAACATATTCATTCAAGACATTACAACATCTCAATTGTTAAAATTCAGCTAAGAAAAAAAAAATTGAAATTGGGATAAAATATTCTTATTGGAATGCAATTCTATATATTATTGCACTCTTACAATGAAGTGATAATGTGTATTGTAATACATTACTACAATTCAAGCACAAGGCGTTACATCGCTTCTGTCCATAGCCTGGTCTACCGGGTCACCCCTATACTGCATCAAACTACAGTCCTCAAAAGAAGTAACTCACCAGGTAATAGATATACTCTTAACTCCAAAACTATAGCTCCTACATAAAAATATTAAATAATAAAGTTGTAAAGAAATTTCTCTTCTTTAAGTTGATACATTATTCATTGAGATCGGTTAATAATCAAGAATGCGGCATTGAAAAGGATCAAACAAAGTGCAGTTTACATTTTAACATTTGGGATTTGAACACGCGGGACAGTGTGACAGGTATGTGTATGGGTTGCATTGATCAATTGATGCATCCCCAATCCCCGTGTTACTATCGACCAGTGAGTTGTTGCTACAAGTTAATCAATAATCTGCCTGTTACTAGTCCTAAGCTGCGTGTAGACGAACGAAATGTTAAAATGAAAAACGGACTTTGTTTTGGTTTAGGGCACATAACTGAGTTAATATTCATTCAATCTTCACGTGTAATATCTCAAATTAAAGACAAGAAATTTCCTTACAACTTTATTGACTAATATTTTTACGTAGGAATTATAGTTTTGGAGTTGAGAGCATATTTATTACCTGGTCAGTTACTTATTTTGAGGACTGTATATGTGACCCAACATGAGTAAATAAGGCACAATGAGGCAGTAGCTCATTTCATTTAAGAGCACAAATAAGGGACATGGTCAAAATAAGTCAAATTCATAATAATTTTACAACGGGTATTCATAATATAAGTTAAAAGTTTAATGGATTCACCGTCAGACAAGTTTTTAAACAAGGCGGTTCTCGAACGGCGCGTCTCACCTGTTCATCAAAAAATTGTCTGACGGCGAACCCGTTAAACTTAACTTAGTTCATAATAATTCTTATTTCTGATCTTTTTTACATCTTGTATCCAACAAACGATCCAAAGTCATGAAAATAAAGAGTTAAACTACATTTTGAGGTATTACATTTCGTTTACTCCATTGATTTTTTAACAAAACCATAACTTTAAATATCCAGAACCTGACAATTTGTATTTGATGCTCTAAGACAAGGTGGTTTTCAATAATACGTAACTTTGTTTAGGAATGTGATATAACATTTACTTTGGTACCAAAATGTCCCTTAACTTATAATACATATTATCATGATATCGATAACTCAATACTGTAAAACAAGTTAATTTTGCGGCAATTTTGTTCGCGAATTGCTAATCGTTACTATTTTTTGCGGTAACTTAATTTTCGCGAATCTACAATTTCTACCACTATTATCATCTTTACATACAATCATTTGCAGCAATATAATTTTGCAAATTTGAGCCTCTCACGAAATAAAATTGCTCACGAAATGAACTTGTTTTACAGTATTCATATTTCCTCATGGTGCCTCATTTACTTGTGTTGGGTCACATATGATTCAAATAATCACAAGACAAAGCTCACAGAGATCAACTACAGTCATCAAAAAAAGTAACTATACGGGTAATAAATGGACTTCTAACTCTTAAAATATATATCCTGCCTAAAAATATTAAATTATAAAGTTGTTGAAAAATTTGTCTTCTTTAATAGGAGATATTGCACGCTAGGATCGGGTGATTATTGAAGAAGTGGCACTCAAAAATATAAGGAGAAGTCTGATTTTCATTTTCACATTTTTATTTTCTACACGCGGGCCAATTTACAGGTACCTTATCGATTACCGGTAGTGCAATTGGGGGATGCATGCGCAGGTTGGACAGTCGGCCGCATTGTTCCGATGGATCAATACGCCACACACACGCTACATGTCATTCTCTCCCCCGTGTTGAAATGTAAAATGTGAATTTGAAATTGTGACTTTACATTACATTTTGGATTGTCGCTTCTTAAATATTCAACCGATCCTAGCGTGCAATATCTCATATTAAAGAAGATAAATTTCTCAACAACTTTATGATTTGATATTTCTAGGTAGGATATATATTTTTAAAGTTAAAAGTACATTTATTAGTATAGTTACTTTTTTTGATGACTGTATGTCTTGGATTAGCAGCCATTGTCACAGTATTACTAAACTGTATCTATTGATTTTGATTTGAAAAGACACATTTTAATTCGACGGAACAAATCATAGCACTAATTAGAGGTCATGAAACAAAACAATGAGTGTAGACACAGGGTGGGTGGGAACATGTTGCAACTATCATTGTAGTAATGTACTCAGATATGTTAGCCTCTATGGTATATAATGATGCAGTAACCATGGTAACACAGAACCCTTTCGAGAGGCAAACAAGCAGATATAGTATTTTGTTTGGCAATAATATTATATTACTGTACTTTTTATAAAGTCCTTATCGTTCAACAGATGTACTGTACTAGTTCTGTGTCCTTAATTGTTCACCGTCATTAGCGATGCTAGTGTGTTACTTAACATAGACCTATATACAATTATGAAACTTTTTGGTGCCAACATGTAGCATTTCCACTTTAAAAATAACACCTCCTGGGGTAAAGTAGCAGTCGTTTACCACAAATTATGTAACATTTCTGTTTTGACAGTGGCGCAAATATTTCCTCTACAACAGTAATGTAGTGATTTAAACATTTATGTTGTACAGATATTTCCCATTTTGCATGAGCACAGTCATTTCCTCTTGAACACTTACACCTAGTCAATTAATATTCCACGAAGTGAAGAATAATGGTCAGATAGATTTCATCTTGTAATGTTGCATACATTATACATTAGTATTGTGAGCGAGTCACTAAATTTCGAGTCACAAGTCAAACTTGACTCAAGTCATGTTTGTTTGTAACTAATTGATTCAAGTCAAGTCACTTGTTGGCTCAAGTGAAGTCAAGGTATAAATTTTGCTCAAGTCGCATCCAGTCATATTGAACACAGATTTATCAGCTTCATGTACTGATGTGAAGACATGTTCAGGTCAATTTTAAAAGTAAACAAAGCATCACATTCATTTTGGCAGTTAAAATTTGCTTAGACTTGCCTTTAGTAATGTAATCGATGCAATAAACACATCATACATAGCTTTTTTATCACTTTCCTTATTAGACAGTAACAACTGAAACCAAACCATGCCATCATCATTTCACCTCATGAATGCATCACGTGGTGTCTCCCCTGTCTATCCGGGCCATCCACCAATATGCTCTCAAACTGCGCCAATATACGCTCAAAATGCTTGCCTTCCCAGAACACCTTGCCGCAGGTTGCGCACACAAAGAAAAGATCCACGCTGGAGAAGATTCCCTCGGCTAGGGCCTCCACTTGTATCGGGACACCGTTTTCGCCCACAATCTGTCTTTGATAGTCAATGCCATCTGTGGAGGCGGTTGTGTTTGGACTGTAAAGGGATGGGGATGCAGCGGGAGGTTGATTATGGAAACCGGGAGGGGGTCTAAGTGGGGGGTTCGGCTCCCAACTCCCCCACGATGGACTACTTGTGTTCTGACCTATTGGCTGAGATAATGTAGGCGGTGGTGGTGAGTCTGGTTCTTCACCATAATCATCCTCGCAATACACCTCTAGATTATCCTCAAAACCATCATCATAATCATCATAATCATCATCATCATTATGGTACCCGCCCGGGGTAGCCCCCTTCTGAGCCGATGGGCCAGAGTTTGCATAAGCTCCATCTTTCGGCCTTGTGCCAGAGACATCTCCGGGTTGGGTACCATGACTCGGTTCCGTTTGAGCGATATCGTCTAAGGCAGCTTGCGTTTCGGTGAATGCAAAAGCGCCCCCATTACTTGTGGGATTGGGCAACGAAGTTGACCATCCCGGTACTATGGTTTTTCCTTGACGGAGTAGATGTTGTTTGCGCGTCCACATCTGATACATGTCGCTGGCGGGAACTTTGACGTACATATCACCGTTACATACCTGATAACAAAATAATAAAGTAGAAAATAAAACAAAGAAATACAAAAAAGAGACGGGAGTTACATGTAGCCAAAGACAAGGACACTTCTTTCAGGGCTACAAAATCCATGGGAATGCGGGAACAACTTTCCCAGACAGAAATCATGGGGCGCAGAAACAAAATCCCATGACCATAAATGTTTATGAAAATAATTGAATAAAAAAATTAAAATAAAACAAAACATCAAATAGATAAACTTGTCCTGTGAGGGAGGTTCATGAATTTTTTTCAATTGTTATTGCAGTTTACTTGTGGACACAATGATTTTGTGTTACAAAGAGGTGCCACCATTCTTTCAAATGTCATGGAGGAGGGGGGGGGGATTGTATAATATAGAAATAAAATAGTTGTAAACTATCTTACTCTTTGTTTTTGTAAGTTGCAGCTGACACATGTAGTGATTTGCCCATGGGTTCAAGTTTAGGTGCAATTAAACACAGAGTGAAACAGTTGTATAAAATACTTTTTAAAAATTTCTACGTAAATCGTGTTGTAATAATTTTAGTTGTTCAAATTGTTTGAAGGATTTGACATGACTGTTTTTCAGTATTTTCATCTCTCCAGAAAACTGATGGTCACTCTTTTCACCCTACTGATAGGCCAGATAGGCCAGATTTGTTTGTTTGCACAGTCAATCCTATGTTTTCTCACCTGGCATCTGCTGAAGATATCTTGTGGTGTGACCTGTATATTGAGTCTCTCAATCACCTCAATGGCCTGGTCTCGGGCCTTTCCCATAGAGCTCACGCATAGGCAACGACCTTCAGCTACGTACGATTTCAACTGTAAAACAAGAGAGAATCAAATAAAATTGGCATGCTATAATTTGATAAGTTGCAAATTGGCGAAGCCTCCTTACAGCAAGCAGTGAATGAATACAGAAGAATATGGGCGCGCAGGAAGGTAAAAAGCACTTGCGTGTGGCCATAATCGCCTGCATACGCTAGGATTATATGTGCGCCCAGAGAGATAAAAACCAAATATTTTTCGACAATTTGGAACTGATTAATCTATAGTTGTAAGTTGAGGACTTTTATCTAAAGTGTGATTATTTATTTTAAAAATACAAGAAGTTACTAGGAATAGTGTAAGGTAGTTCGAGGCATTTCCTATGGAGCTCACGGACAGGCAACAACCCTCAGCTACAAAGGATTTCAGCTAAGAAAGTGAAAAAATAATTGGCAAGATAGTTGTAATTTAAGTGAGGTGTTTTATCTAAATGTCTGTTCATTTGTGTAAACCTACAAGCATTTTACAAGGAAACAGGTATGTATGGGAAAACATTTTGTAGAATGATCAGTTGTGCCAAACTGGATTTTTAAGGGCTTCAGAGCTTAATTACTTTATATTCGTAAGATATTAATTCGTTTCTCAAAGCCTGTGTAGTAATGTCTTAAAATTTTCAGAATGCTAGGGATTTAGAGCAAACCTTAATAGTGATTGTGAATTTTAGGGACTAAAACAACTGAAAAAGGTGAAAATGGGAGGGATACTAGTCACGAGGAGGGTTAAAAGGCTTTTCTTCAAAGTGGAATACATCCACTCCACTTTCTAATGAAAGGATAATGACTGCGTATTAGTTTTTTAGAGGTAACTGTGAAGAATCAAAACATTTTCACGAGGGAAGGGAAATTCTGAGGTCCCAAAGTTAAATATTTGATTCGACAAAACAACTGATCAAAGGCATTATCCTGATTCAAAACCGTCAATTAAAATAGTCATTTAATGATACGGATGTTACTTATTTATTTAAACATTTGAGAGCGGGGGTGGCGCCGTCGAGTCGCAATCTTGAGAGCAAGGGGGGGAGGATGACGTTGCGTCCACCTAAACTGACGTGATAAATCGAGCTCGCTAACCGACAGTGCCAATCTCAACCGACACTTCTCTATACTTGACTATTAGGGGGGAAATCTCCCCCACCCCCCTCTGGCTATGCCACTGGTTTGTCCATCACGGGAGAGTGATTGTAACTGCGTCATTCACTAAATGCAGTATATAAATGTGGGCGCCAAGTCGAAGCTCTGGCGTAAACACTCATGACTAGAAAGGCCAAAGACACATACGCGTATGGACAGACATGCTGCACATGTAAATATCACTGTTCGGAGGAAGGGAAACATAGACACGACAAGGTGAATTCAATGGTGGTACAAAGACGTACACTGTTAATCCTATTTGCAATAAATTCAATTCATTGATGCGTTCAAATAATTCACGCATAATTAAATCACTTGCTTTTTATGTTTACAATGCCTTTTCCCAGAGAGACAGGTTCCTGAACGGGGGAAAAATCATTGTTATATAAATTGTTATATTAACTATGTTACTGTACATTTATATTAATTCCTATAATTACTATGATTTTTGTAATTGTAAATCATGCCAATCGTGGCACAATTTTGTGTATTTAGGCCGATGGCCTCGTGTACTAGGAAATAAATTTAAACTACACTACAAAGAAGTACAGGGGCCAAGAAGACAATGATTAGTTTTGGACAACTGTTTAAAACAAGAAGAGTCTTAAAGAAGACAAACATCGCTTAGAGGGGGTTGAGTTTGAATGCAAGCAGAAAATAAAAGGAAGAGTATCATAAAGACAATTGTGTCAAACCAAAACAAGCACTCTCATTTTTCTTGAAAACAAGTTTCAAGATTTGTTTTTATAACATAGAGTCATAGTTATGTTATACATGATTGTTTACATAAACAAATGCCCTTGAACATGTGAGTTAAGGGAGCACACCACTAAGTCGGTTTTGCGCGGCACTTCCGGCAAAACTTGAGTACGATAATAGTTCCTTTTGACAGAATGAAAGGGCAAAATCGGCATGAAATTAACGGGTAGTGATATCAAATTTATGTTTTATGGATTAGCTTACATATGTTTTTAATGATTAAGAAAGAAAACACGTCAATTTAAGCTGTAATATTATTTTACCGACCAATTTACACACACGGTGCATGCCGGAATGAGAGCCGAATAACATGCTACGAAATCACTAGGTCCCGTTATATCGGCTGATAGCAAAAAATATTGACTGCCTTTCTATGTTGAAACCCAGATAATGTTAAAGTATACAGAATAATATAAAACATGTTTTTATCGCGAGCACTCTGGATTTAGAGCGATTTGAAATCACAGTACGAAGCGTGTAAAGTCAATGGGAGACGACATAGTGTTGTGCTCCCTTAAAGGTCCCAAATTGGAATATTTTGTATCTAATTAAGAATAGACTTATCACATCAAAGTCACCAGGGACAAAAACATCTAATTAAGTAATGGATAATTGATAATTAATTGTAGATTAATGATTAATTTATGATTAATGTATGATTAATTAATGATCAAATAATTATCAATATTAATTAATTATCAATAATTAATTAATTATCGATTAATTAATTAATTATCAATAATTAATTAATGATCAATAATTAATTAATGATCAATAATTAATTAATTATCAATAATTAATTAATTATCAATAATTAATTAATTATCAATAATTAATTAATGATCAATAATTAATCCACTTCTACCTGTTACTCATTTTGCATTATTGAATGGATGGCTATTCATATGTGGAATGTGACTTGTATTGTTTTTTCAATTGGCGTGCATGGATGCACTAATCAAAGCCATGAAGACAGCCATACAATAATTTGATTAACTCAATTATGCAAAATGAGTAACATGTAGGAGTTGTCTGTAAGCCCTTTAATATGGTCATGTTTTTTATACTGGGTACAATTTGTGTTACGTGTCCCTTTTTCCATAAATTAGGTTCCTTTTTCAGTTAATGCATTATATCTGAAAAAGTTTACATTTAAAGTTGGTAAAAGTATACATATTTTGAAAGCATATACTGTAACGGATGCAAATAGCATACAATCAAGTTGATTATACAGGGTGGCCTGAATTTGGACAGTGTGTTACAAGCAAAATCTTCTAGAAAAGAAGGGTTTCAATAATTACTTCCACTATGTATATGAAGTGATGAGAGAAAAGTTCAGTACAGATTTAAAGTAGTTTAATAAAATACCCATCCAGACATATGCAAATTAAATTTCATTATGAATCTGAAATTCTACATACAGGGTGTCTAAAAATTTGTTTATTTAGTTCCGGAAAAATGCTTCTATTACTACATACATACAAAGACTAGTATTCTAACAAAATTCAAGTAGATTTCAAATAAAAATGCATCAATTACATGTACATGAACATTGATTGATTTTGAAAGTCACCCTTTTCTTATGTAAAGTTGTTAATTTTAAACATATAGGGTGTTTAAAACATTAATTTAGGTATACATGATTATCCACAAATCATTAAATTGAATGAATTTAAATTTGCATCTGAAACATGATTTTACATTCCAATTTGAAGTGGCAAATACTGAAAGTGGTATGGGTTTCAAATAATGTTCAATAAAAAGGGGCCCTTTAACTACAGGGTGACTCACATTTTGCCCAATGGCACATGTTTAGTGGCATACAATTAAGTGCGTTCATCCTTCTTGCACCTTCATGATGTGCAAATTCATTCAAATGAACAAATTAGGTTAGTTTCCATAATGTTTGAACCCAGTATTCAAATTTCAAGAGTCTGATTTAAGATTGAATTATAAAATGTTTTCGTTTTAATTCAACATATAGGGTGATCCAATGTTGATTGGCAAACTGCTTATAATATGCTGGTCATCCTATACTAGGTCAGGTCAGTTGCATTCCTAAGAATTTAATAATTCTCCTGAGTTAACAAGCTTGATGAAAACCAGCAGTTTTTTACTTACTTGGTAACACAGTTAAAAACAAGTAATAACACCACACAAACGCATTTAACAAAATGTGCTAATTAACATCCAGACAATACAGAATACATGAGGTTAATTACATATCTTCTTTTAATTTTTTAATTAAATAGCTAAATTTATTTATTCAAAAGGGTACCTCAAATCTTTCTATACTTTTAAAATGGACAGTTTGGTGCAGGCAAATGTTTGCATACATTCGCAAACTGCGACCAACTTACGTTTTTTAACAATTGTTTGAGCTTCTTAATGCTAATTAATGATTCCTTAATTAACTAATTATATTTTTAATTCAAATATGCTTCAATAATGTTATGTTTTCAATATAGAATTGTACCAAGAGTGAAACCAGTGCATTTTATGTTTGCCCAATGTATATTGCACCATACTTGTTCAACTATGCACTCCTCCTCCTCCGCATACTCCTCCTCCGCATACTCTTCCATCCCTGACTAATTAGGTTTAACGAACTATTGTAATTAACAGAACCATGGTAGTTTATATTTTATATTTTTAAAATAAAGGCCAAATACTTTCTCATCAAAATAAGACCAAATTTGAGTATGTGTGATAAAGAATAGCCAAAATATATGCATGCAAAGTAATAATATGTAGTGCAAATGTAACAGATCCACCTTTTTTTTGGGTACCCAGTATAAAAAACATGACCTTATGTAAAAAAGCTCTTCATATAATGTATGCAGCTCTACTTTGAAAAACACCCCTATGTAAAATTGATTATCCTCACACTGTGCACTCCCTATAGGGCAGTGAACTTGCCATACATGGTAGGCATGACCTTGCACTATATAACCTTGATTTAGGGGTTCAATAAGGTTTCGGAGTTGTTTATCTTGAATCGACAACGGTAAGACGTGCAAAATAAACCCGTCTTACCGTTGTCGATTCAAGATAAACAACGACGAAGACCTTGTTGAACCCCGTTCAACAACGACCAAACATATTTACATCATTCAAATGTGAATATCGTTTTGGATAATTAATGAAAACAAGTACAAAACTTGTTTTAATAGGCTTAATTTGACATAAAAAAAATAGCTGCTCTTTAAAAATCGAGAAAAAAAGTTTACGTTTATTATAATTAGGCCCTTATTTGGACATCGTCCGTTCCCCGTAAATGGGCGATCGAACTTCAGAATGGGCTGGGTTACAAAAGGTAAACATGAGAGAAGAAATTATTTCGCAAGTAATTGTGAAATTAAAAATATTTTGTAAATAGCATTTTATTCACACACCACCTTTAACATTCGGAGAAAAATTAAATCAAGAATGCGTTTAATTTACACAACACATTTTGATACATGTTTATAGAATATTTGTATAAAATCAAAACACACCCCTCCGTTTCAATGGTGGTACGGTCCTGGAGATCAAAGCGAACACATTTCGCCGCGATGATGCAAAAATTGCGATTCTCTTGCGCTCAGGTAGCGACGGTTCGGCTAAAATTGTGGCTTTAGAAGTGAACCTTTACATATGGCCCTCGCCAAGAATATTTTCCTCAGGGGTATAGCTACATTTCGGTATATAAAGCTATTTGCTAACTTTAAGGATTTCATGGCGAAATGCATTTATACGCCGAAAAAATGTACAAATTTGTGCGAACATTTTTGTTTGTTTACAATTTTGCGGTTTCCAAATAAGGTTCGCTATCCTAGTAATTTGCATATGAACAGTGGGTTTATCTCAAATCAACAACGCTTTGTTACTGTACTTAAGGTATGGGGGAGTTGTTGAATCAGGTATAAAAAGTTATCATCTGTTTTTTTAGTTCTTTGTATTAGTT
Organism: Ophiura sarsii; assembly: GCA_035610835.1. Lineage (NCBI taxonomy): Eukaryota > Metazoa > Echinodermata > Ophiuroidea > Amphilepidida > Ophiuridae > Ophiura > Ophiura sarsii. Next base: position 35,714,695 of record CM069448.1, read on the forward strand.
TTTTCAAAATTTGCTCTAAATTTGTATATATTTAGCCGATTTAAATAAACCTAACCTGAGATATTGTACTAAACACTTCAGTTCATTTAGTGATATGATCAGATTTTGCATCCCTTGAGTGCACAGTGTGAGTAAAAGAGTCAAAAAGAGAATTTGAATTATGGGTGTTTAAGAAATGAAAAAGCTTATAATTTCTAAATGCAGCAATATTTGTCAATCAAATTGGGTATACATGTTATATCTATTACCGATCACACTTATGATGGGAACAAATTGTCGGACATTGCTCATTTGCATATTAATGACTTGAATAGATAATTAGCTAATTTGCATATTTAATGAGCTTATGAAACTAAATTATAGTTTAAAAGATTGGGTATCATACAGTTAGCTAGTATACCAAATTTGATTGCAATACACCATTCAAATCTGGATTTATAACATTTACGCATATTAATTAGTCATTTTTTGATTGCGGTCGGTGAAACTGGTCAAAATGACCAATTTCACTAGGTTATTTTAGCGTAATGCAATATAATTTTACCATATTCCATTTCTAATTATAATTAGTTGCTACATGGATTTACAATATGAAACACTAATGCATGCTTTACCGTTTGTCATAGTTTTCCATTATTTATATGAAGCAATGGAAATACCCACATGACTTTCCACCCGGGGTAGACAGTCCCGGGGTAGACCAACCATGGGTGTGGGTATTTCCATCGCTGCTTATTGATTACATGTAGTAAAAGGTTTACGGTTAACATGGCCTATTCACAAGTATCCCCCAAAATGCTATAGCACCGTATCCAGATTTGTGAGCCACCCTGTACTAAAGACAAACAAACGATTCATCATACCATACGCGTTGCGGGGCGCATTGATTGTACAAATCAGTACCAAAGCAGGCAAGCAAAGGTCTCATTCATGGTGTTAGCAGACGAAACCGATGAGTAACATTACGACGAATTATTTTGTTCTTGAATTGGAACGTGAAGAAATTGACAGCCTCATTACCGTGTTCAGTGTTCGTACGCACATAGCTAAAGAGTATGATCCAAAATATTTATATTCTGTTCTATTTTCAGTGTATTATTATCAAACTAAAAATTATGAACACCGTTTAGTTAAAGTGTGCAGCATTGGTGCAGTTTTCTTGAACGATTAGCCAAAGGAAGGCAATGTAAATGTTTTCTGCTGTGTTATTTCTTTCTGGTCAAAAGTCAGAAGTCTGATTTTGGCAATTTCACACAGAAATCAAGCTCAATTGCAACAAATGCCATCATTACGTACATACAATGCATGGGATGTGGTGATGAATTGTGCTTTATTTCTGATATATCTTATCAAGAATTGCGCAAGTTGCTCATTAAGTACAAGTACACAAGTAATTCACGGGCCAATGACAATCGAGATAACTTTATATTACCTACCGTTTGATATGGGGCTCCAGATGTCAGTATGTATCGGCCATCTTCTCTGGCAATCTGTAAATAATAATGAGAATATTGGGTGAATCCAGGATGCATAACAAATCAACACTCTTAAACGGTTGCAACAAGTCACGAATAGAGTCACACATTTAAAAATGCCAATGACTCCAGCTCTTCACAAGAAATTTATCCCATTGAAATAACAAAAAAATGTGTTTCAAATCAGAAAAAAGATTATTAGGACAACTTGTATTCAGATTTCATAATTTTGCCTACCAAATTATATTGAAACACTTGATAAGCAAAAGTACCATTCCATCATATGTTGGAATTAGCTCAATTCAACTCAACAAATTATGGTCAGGATTAATGTTGGCATTTATCAATAATAATAAGTGACATTTTGTTTAATGATTCCTTACATTTCTTTTCCTTAAAGGCATTTTCCCTCAAGATTTTTCCAGATACCAAGAAAACTTATAGCACTTTGTCACCACAAATACAAAGCAAGGCAGAAGACACAATCATCTCAGCCAAAGTGAATAACCAATGATGACCCAAATGAACTAAGTTTTATTGGTAACATGTTTTACCTTACGATGTTATGACAAACTGTTGAGAGGGGACTTATTTTTGGTGATCTGTGTTTAGATTAAACTCAGGTTTGGTCAATCCATCAACAATAGCAACAGTGAACAATGCTTTTATATATGAGCCAATCTGTGGGATACCCTTGACAACTACCATATTGAGTAAGGTACAAAATACTCATTGTTAGTATTGATGGAGGGTGCAGTGTTTAAGATTATGGCTTTATATGACAATTTGTGAGAAGGACATGAACACTTCATTTGTAAAAAAATACACAGGTAAGGCATTTATCCAGTTACAAACCTCACAGCAGATCTTTGTTATAGATCACATTCCTGAATGGAGATTGGGATGCAGTCTAAAGTTACCCTTACCTTTGCAGCCACATCATGGTCATCATCATTGCTAAGTATCCTGACGTCAATACCACAGGCTCTCAGATATCTACCCAGACCTTGCAGCATATTGTCACATATAACAGACACTTCGCTAGGTTTTAACTGTGGGGTTGTTGGTACCTGCACACAAAAACATATATCATTGATTTAATGGGTCATCATACTTTATAACATATAGATTCTCCCAACTCTGTACACTGAACATAAACAATGGCCTAATTATGGTGTAACTGAACATGAACAATGGCTTATTGTTTATTTTTGAAGGGGCACAAAAGGGGAGAGGGCAGAACTGCAATGAAGGAGGAGTGGCATTACTGGCTAATTTTGGTTGTTAATTAACATGACTTTGTTTCATTTGAGGAGGCGTAAGGGGGAGCAAGAATGCCTTGAAAAACCTCACCTCTTCTAAAGTTTGATTAGTTCCAAATTGGCGACGCCTCCTCACAGCAGCGAATGAATACAGAAGGATGCAGCGTGTATGAAGGCAACAAGCGTGACCCGTGCGTGTGACCAAAATCGTGTGCTTTAAACATAATTGTGTGCGTACACTTGATTACTTTTGCGCATGGAGAGGGGGAAAAAATATTGTTGAACTATAGTAACACATCTGACACTGAATGATGATTACAGGGACACTTACATGATACTGGCTATAGACATTAAATTGCAACACATTTCTCTTGATAATTAACATTCTGTTGTATATAAAGGGCAAATGTAATTTGTTGGCTATATTTCCCCTTGGTTGATTGTTTAGTGTGCCGTATCAAATGTTAGCCATATTTTTGGATTCTTTTCATTTTTGAAACATGACTTGGATAAGGTAGATAAACATGCAATTTTGTGATTGCATTTCATTAGATTATGCTCATTTTGGTCCTTCAGAAACCAATGTTTGAGACAATTTGGCTACCTTAAATGTAAGCTACCACTCTGGGTTACTAGCCACATCCACAAGGTTACAATGTCTCCTTGTTAACTATGTACAGTATATCATCAAGTGAACAGGTGTATGACCAGTTCGTCTGTGGTGAACTACCAAATTGTTTTCCTTGTATGTTTGGTCCACTTATTTGACAACTCTCTCCTTTTGACCACTTCTTGTCCAATAGATACCAAATAAGAAAACAAATATTACCATAGATTCTTTTTATTTTATAATACCCAACAAATATGTTCCATGTTATGTGAACATTTTGCTATGTATTTTAAGGACAAAGTTGACAATATCCAGAAAGGTCTTCAAACAAGAAGAAGTGGTGTAGATAGTAGTAATGACTCATGTGACCAAAGTAATGTATTGTATGAACTCTCTGAGTTCCCATTGTTATGTGAGGATGATGTGTCTAAACTTATCAAGGGGTTTGCTGCAAAAAAGTGCATGCTTGACTGCATTCCTACATGGTTTGTCAAAAGCAATCTTGCCACATTTGTACCAATTATAACAAAAATGGCTAACGTGTCTTTTTCAACAGGTGTTTTTCCTACTGCACTGAAACATGCCATCATCAGTCCAATAATCAAAAAACCCTCTCTTGATCCAAACAACCTTAAAAACTACCGTCCAGTGTCAAACATTAAATTCTTATCCAAAGTCATTGAAAAGCATGCTGTTAACACCATCACCAGTCACATGCGTGAGTGTAATTTAGGGGAACCATTACAATCTGCCTACCGAGCTGTGCACAGTACCGAAACTGCACTTCTGAAGGTACAAAATGACATCATGACCTTAATTCATCAGCGAAAAGGCGTGTTCCTTGTGCTGCTAGATCTAAGCGCAGCTTTCGATACTATTACATGATATCCTTTTTGACCGGATGGAAAAGAAAATTGGCAACAGGCAATGCTCTAATGTGGCTGAAGTCATATTTTAAGTGACGCACTACCAGTGTATATATCAATGGCGCCCAATCTGCCAAATGCTCCTTAGACTATGGTTTGCCACAGGGCTCCATTGTAGGTCCTTTATCATTCACAGCATATATCATCCCAATCGGCAGAATCATCAAAAAGCATGGCCTATCTTATCATCTCTATGCGGATGACATCCAACTCTACATCAGTTTTGATCCGTCCAGTTACTCGTCGATTGAATCAGCTCTCTCCACACTTTCAAAGTGCATCAGTGACATCGAAAGTTGGATGACTTGCAATATGCTGAAGTTGAACAATGACAAAACTGAGTTCTTTGTTGCTGTATCATCATACAACAAACGCCGCATGCCTGCTGTAAAACTTCTTGTCGGTAATACCTTGATTGAACCTACTGACACTGTGCGCAACCTGGGTGTTGTTTTTGATACTCAAATGTCCATGTCCACCCAAGTCGCTTCTTTGTCACGCAGCATCACCTTTCATCACCGCAACATCTCCCGTATACGCCGATATCTTGACTTTGACACTTGCAATAATGTTGTTCGCTCACTCATCCTGTCTCGCCTTGACTATGGTAACATCTTACTTATGGGTTCAAATGCTACTGATATCAATCGCCTTCAAAGACTACAGAACTGGACAGCCAAGATCATTTTCTGTGCAGCTAAGCAAGATCATGCATCTCCATTGCTTCAACAACTACACTGGCTGCCTGTCAAGAAGAGAGTACACTACAAAGTGATGGTGTATGTTTACAAGTGTCTTGCTGCCGGTTTGGGTCCAGAATATCTCGCGTCCTGCCTCACATTATACATCCCAGGCAGGGAAGGTCTTAGATCTGCTCTCGATGCCACACGCTTACAGGAGCCCAAACTACAGTATCGCTCTCTCAAGTCAGCTGCTGACAAGGCTTTCTCCTTTGTAGCCCCTAAGTTATGGAACAAACTTCCAGTCTCTTTACGCACTTCCATCTCCTTGCCAGTGTTCAAAAAAGGGCTGAAAACATATTTGTTTTCAAATATATAATGTGTTTGTATCATATTGCATTATCCTGTATACACCATCTTGTATCTATTTTTTATTGTTGTATTTTTTCATGCATTGTTGTATTTAATGCGCTGTGATCATTTGAAATGGCGCTATATAAAAGCCTATTGTATGTATGTATATCAAATGATCACTTAAATAATACATAGAATCGGACAAAATGGTCACTACATATAAGTCAAGTATTCAAGTCAATATTGCAGCACGATGCTCTCAGTAGCAATTCCCTATATCACTTTGTATAGGCCAGTAAGGGTGGGAGCGAGTCCAGTGAAATTGAGTCCCACCTAAACATTTCTAGTTCCAGAACCCAAAATCATTTTTTCCGAAAAGCAAAAATAAAAGATTGACAAAATAATAATATGCTTACTAAAAAAACACTTCAGCTAAATAACTCCTTTGCAATGGGTTTATTTAGTCAAATCTGTGCATTTTTTACTCATATGCTTGCTTAAATTTGATTTTCGCCATAGATTTCCACTTCAGGGTTTGTCGGGCCGCCACGTTGGACACAATGTTGACAAAAGATTGCGGCCAAACAATCAGCCAAGAGTATGTTTGGAGTAAATAGGTAATCCCGAGTCCCGCCCGAACAGTTAAATCGAGTCCCAGGAGCACTATTTCCCAAAAACCGTGACTCTTCAATGTAATAGGCCATTCCATGAAAATGAGACGCAACCACAACAAAAATGAATTGCGTCTCAGAGCGTAACGTGTGTTACCAATATTCGCAGTGGTCTCACATTAATATCAGCTGATCTTTCATGTTGGTGTTAGCATGGGGATCTAGCCTTGCGTCTTGGGTATTACAATACAAAAGATGAACACTTCATTCAAATTACTCTTACAGCTAGAGAATGGAGAATAAAGAATGGGGGATAAAGTGACTTGCTTAAGTTCAGAAAATGTTGTTATAATAGCATTGCTCAAACCATACCCTCTGTATTGTGTAAATCAGAACCTGTATTGTGTAACCTGCATTGATTATGAAAATCAGTAACTGAATTGTGTAAATCAGAACCTAAACCTGCATTGAGTATTGTGTAAATCAGTACCGGCATCGCGTATTGTGCAAATCAGTACCTGCATTGAGTATTATGCAAATCAGTACCTGCATGAGTATTATGCAAATCAGTACCTGCATTTAGTATAGTGCAAATCAGTACCTGCATTGAGTATTGTGTTAATCAGTACCTGCATTGAGTATTATGCAAATCAGTACCTGCATTGAGTATTATGCAAATCATGACCTGCATTGAGTATTGTGTAAATCAGTACCTGCATTGAGTATTATGCAAATCAGTACCTGGCTTAAGTATTGTGTAAAATCAGTACCTAGATTGAGTATTGTGTAAATTAGTACCTGCATTGAGTATTGTGTAAATCAGGACCTGCATTGAGTATTGTGTAAAATCAGTACCTGCATCGAGTATTGTGTAAATCAGTACCTGCATTGAGTATTGTGTAAATCAGTACCTGCATTGTGTAAATCAGTACCCGCATTGTGTAAATCAGTACCTGCATTGAGTATTGTGTTAATCAGTACCTGCATTGAGTATTATGCAAATCAGTACCTGGCTTAAGTATTGTGTAAAATCAGTACCTAGATTGAGTATTGTGTAAATCAGTACCTGCATTGAGTATTGTGTAAATCAGGAACTGCATTGAGTATTGTGTAAAATCAGTACCTGCATCGAGTATTGTGTAAATCAGTACCTGCATTGAGTATTGTGTAAATCAGTACCTGCATTGTGTAAATCAGTACCCGCATTGTGTAAATCAGTACCTGCATTGAGTATTGTGTAAATCAGTACCTGCATTGTGTAAATCAGTACCTGCATTGTGTATTGTGTAAATCAGTACCTGCATTGAGTATTGTGTAAATCAGTACCTGCATTGTGTATTGTGTAAATCAGTACCTGTATTGTGTATTGTGTAAATCAGTACCTGCATTGTGTATTGTGTAAATCAGTACCTGCATTGTGTAAATCAGTACCTGCATTGTGTATTGTGTAAATCAGTACCTGCATTGAGTATTGTGTAAATCAGTACCTGCATTGTGTATTGTGTAAATCAGTACCTGTATTGTGTATTGTGTAAATCAGTACCTGCATTGTGTATTGTGTAAATCAGTACCTGCATTGTGTATATCAGTACCTGCATTGTGTATTGTGTAAATCAGTACCTGCATTGTGTATTGTGTAAATCAGTACCTGCATTGTGTATTGTGTAAATCAGTACCTGCATTGTGTACTGTGTAAACCAGTACCTGCATTGAGTATTGTGTAAATCAGTACCTGCATTGTGTATTGTGTAAATCAGTACCTGCATTGTGTACTGTGTAAATCAGTACCTGCATTGTGTATTGTGTAAATCAGTACCTGCATTGTGTACTGTGTAAACCAGTACCTGCATTGAGTATTGTGTAAATCAGTACCTGCATTGTGTATTGTGTAAATCAGTACCTGCATTGTGTACTGTGTAAATCAGTACCTGCATTGTGTACTGTGTAAACCAGTACCTGCATTGTGTACTGTGTAAATCAGTACCTGCATTGAGTATTGTGTAAATCAGTACCTGCATTGTGTATTGTGTAAATCAGTACCTGCATTGTGTACTGTGTAAATCAGTACCTGCATTGTGTACTGTGTAAATCAGTACCTGCATTGTGTACTGTGTAAATCAGTACCTGCATTGTGTATTGTGTAAATCAGTACCTGCATTGTGTACTGTGTAAACCAGTACCTGCATTGAGTATTGTGTAAATCAGTACCTGCATTGTGTATTGTGTAAATCAGTACCTGCATTGTGTACTGTGTAAATCAGTACCTGCATTGTGTACTGTGTAAACCAGTACCTGCATTGTGTACTGTGTAAATCAGTACCTGCATTGAGTATTGTGTAAATCAGTACCTGCATTGTGTATTGTGTAAATCAGTACCTGCATTGTGTACTGTGTAAATCAGTACCTGCATTGTGTACTGTGTAAATCAGTACCTGCATTGTGTACTGTGTAAATCAGTACCTGCATTGTGTACTGTGTAAACCAGTACCTGCATTGTGTACTGTGTAAATCAGTACCTGCATTGAGTATTGTGTAAATCAGTACCTGCATTGTGTATTGTGTAAATCAGTACCTGCATCGTGTACTGTGTAAATCAGTACCTGCATTGTGTAAGTCAGTACCTGTATTGCGTATTGTGTAAATCGGTGCTGTATTCCCTGTATTCAATACATCAACATTGAATGTAACTGACTGATTTATCTTTCCTATGGCACTTAAAATCACAACCACAAAACAAAATATTTGATTAAAAGAATATTTATTCAATATCTAAAACTGATATAAACGTACCACTTATACATAAAATACAATCTAAGAAGAGAATACTGAGAAATATCTGACAATATATAAAAAATGCAATGTGGATGTTTCCTATGACTGAGTAAGCTATGACGAATGAGCCTAGTCGCAACTAAGTATTATGACTTAGAAAACTTTGCCCCCATTTTGAGACAAATTAATTGAAAGCAAAGGTTTGATATCAAAATCTGACGATACTGGGATTCGAACCTAGGACCTTTTTGTCCCACAGCTAATGACATTCTACTAGACAAACTAGGCTGTCAGTGTCGAGGCAGTGATTTTATTCAAGTAAGAGGTAGGGAAGCCCATTACGGAATAAATCTGTATAACTCAGACAATAAAAGTCTTTGCACTAGACTAATTTGTAATAGCTTACTCATAGGTATATATTTAACCCAAAAAATAAAGACCATTATGTGTTGTTTTATTTTTCAAACAACCAACAACAACAAAGTTAAGAAAACTCACAAGTTTTATGCCTACGTGTTTTCTTTCCTAAAACATTAAAAATGACAAAGGCATTATTATACCAGAAATATTGGTGTGTTTTTTATTTATTTGCAAAACTTTTTTCCAAGGAAAAATATTGTTCTTTAGATTGCGATAACCATTTGATTGCTGAGGCCAGGTTGTTTCTCTTTGCTTCTATAAGAAGCAAGCAATAAAAATATCTAATTAAAAATGCTTTAGGCCTTGTCAATATGGTGCACAAATATTGAAATATGCTCATCACTTAGGCCAACAACAAAAAATGTTTGATTGTCCTCATCCGCCAAAATCCTTCCGACCCAAAATCTATTTTGTTCTCTTTTTTATTTTATTTTTCTCTAAAATTTCATTTTTTTTACACATTTTAGTCAAAAATCACAAATTTTTTCCTTTAATTTTGTATAAGTGTTTAGAAAACGCTTTGGTAACCACAACAAGTACATCTCATTTCACTTGTGGTACCTGAAAAAAAGGCAAGGGGAAAAAACTTTTCCAGACCGACGGCCCCACCTTTTGAAAGTGATCTATGAACACTCAAACAATTTATTTTTATTGGCCTTATTTGTCTCTCACATAGCACATTTACATATAATGTCATATTGCACAACTTAAACATTTAATTATTCAAATAATTCATTAAAAATCAGGAAGGCTCATCTGAGCAATGAGTATGATAAAAAGCGATACAGGATGCACAAAGTACAGTCCTGTTTATTAAAAGAAAACATATATTGGAAAATGTAATATAAATACAGATAGACAGATAACCCATAATTCTAAATTCAAATTTTAGGTGTCACTGTATACTATGAGGCCAGGGTTTTTAACCCAAGTTCTGTGTTATTGTTTTTAAAACACACAACTACATTTTAGGCAGAAAACTTTTAGGCCCAGTAGGTAAACATTACACCACTTATAAATGACCTTGAAAATGATAACCAGTGTACTGTAGTGATCTGACATCAGTCAACCTGCTGGAAATATGCATGCCCTTATTTATGTGAACATTTGCATTCCACAGCTTCAATTTTGTGAAATATTTGTGTTCTAAAACACCAATTTTCTGAAAAATTGGTGTGCTTACTAACCAAATTTGGGGGAATCAGTTCTTAAGACCCTACGTTTTGGAAAATCAGTTCTTTAAGGAGTGGTCCCGCAAGCACAACATTGTGCATTTTATGTTAGAAAAATAATTATTGAGCCAAAATCGCACAGTTGTATTGAACAAAACATCATATTTATCGCAAATACTAATAAAATCTCTCAACATGCATTTTTTCAATTTCGCAGCAATCGAAAGTCCCGGTGGCGATGAAGTCATAGTTATACAATGCACTTGCGCAAATTTGAGCACCAATAACCATGACGTCATCGACACCAGGAATTTCAATCAACGCGTAATTTAAAAATTGCATGTTGAGAGATGGCGGTTTTTATTCATTATTGTCATAGGTATTCCAAATATGGTGATGAAATTCAATAATTTTGACATTTTGGAAACATTGTGTGACATTTTGGAACTGTCTTCTACAGACGCCTGCCGTGGGGAAAGTGTAAACAAGTTAAACATTAATCATCATATCCTCTTACGATTGTAATCATTCCTGTATAAATGAGGATCAAAATTGAATCAAAATCAATTGGGATGATGTCATGTGATTAAAGACATGGCTAAGCCTAGAACCATGTGTCAATGATCAGATTAAGATTTCATATAACTGCTTCTCCCTCAAATGGAAGACGGTACCTGAAATGAAACAACGGCCAAAGTTTATGAATCTACTATATATACCGTTCCAAATTTTTAGGACATGAACTGTTACAACTGAAATCATCAGCGGTGTCAAATTAGCTTGAATGTGAATGAAGATTTTTCCGGGCTTTAATCATGTTGCAAACACTATTGTTATGAGTAACGCCTGAGAGAGTCAAACGACCTCTATGTGATTTAAATTAGCCAGCCCTGGATATCACATTGTCTGCAACGTCCCTGCTGTACTTTTTGGTCATGTAGGAAACAACTGAGGATGCCTCCTTTGTAAACAGATTACTGGTGACATCATAATCTAAAGTCACCTTCGTTATATCCTTTGGACACAATTGGTTAAACCAGCGGGTCTGTCTGTGGTTAAATGTCAGTGTAAGGCGACAACAACAAAAAGAAACCCTGTTGTACAGGCAAACGGACCTTTTCAGGTTGGGACGGTCTGGCTTTTTTTCTTTTATTTCACTTGAAAATGACCGTAAAATCCCAAAATATCTGTAAAAATGCAACAAAATCTGTAAACATTTTGCCTTTTTTTTTGCAAAACAAAAGAATTTGGGTCGGTATTCATTTGCATGTGAATCTGTTCACCAATTTCTAGAAAAATGGGTCTGTAGGCCCGTACAACAGGGTTTCTATTTTTGTAGCCTAAGGAAAGAATATTCTTCATGCTTGAAAATTTGCTTCCAGTTACATGTAGCATTCAGAAGCATAAAGATAGCAAATCCAGTATTTCTAGTTGCCGTCATAACGCTTTAGACTATAATTCCAAAAAGGCAAAGCGTGTGCTGAGTGAACCTAGAAGTGATTTTCCATGTTTAACAAATATTTACTGTAAAAGTGGAAATGTTTGCGCTACATTCATTTTCGCGCTTAAATCAGCAAATGCGAAAATAAAAATATGCGAATATACTTATTTTGTATGTAGGTTTATGTCAGGAAACTCAAATTTGCCAAAATAAAAACAAGCAACATTTTCAAAATGTGTAAAGCGTGAAAAATTACATGCACAATTTTTTTTTTTACAGCATTTTAAGTTGCTGAATTTCATGTGTACTAAATTCAGCAACTGCCATTTACGCACATTTTGATCAAATTGCGTGCGAAGCATTATGACGGCAACTATCGACCTTATTTACAATTGGGGCCTTCCTGTTGTTGGTGGGGTAAATACTGGTAAACATCGATATCGGGTCACAAAAGGGTGGGTCAGGGGTGTAATGTTTACATTCTTTGCCTCAATTTTTGTTACGTGATATCATAATGTTTACATTTTTTCCTCACTTCCGTTAACGCAATATAAATGTTTACTGGTGTTTACTTCATCAACAACAGCAGGAAAGCGCCAATAATAATTATGGTCTATTAAAGCACCTATCTTATTAGTAATTTTAAGCAAGCGGGTTAAGCACATAAAGTTATCCAGGGTGAAAATGATTGTCTCTATATCTTGCCTGTGAGTGTTGACCGTCATCGGCCGAGTTGTTCTGCTTCTTTTTCTCCCTCTCTGCTTTACGGTTGGCCGAGCGTGAGTTCTTGGGCTGGTTACTTATGGCGGGTGGTTTGGATGAGAGCGGTGGTTCCATGTTGATTTCCAGCTCTGCGGCCTTCACTCTTGTTTTCAGAAGGTCATAGACTTCCAGTAAGCAGTATGCATCAAGTGCTGTAAATGTACACAGTTATTTAGCAGAATATACAATAATAACTGAATCTTAAAAATAACAAAGTTTTCTTATAAGAACTATTTTGTTGACCAGAGGTTGAAATAAAGTCTTTTGTCCTTAGGTCAGCCAATAAACTTTTTCTTTCAACACCAAAAATATTATCTTTGTATGGTGATAATTATGGAACTCTCTACCTGCGGACATTCGTTGTTGTATTTCAATCAATGCTTTCAAACACAGTTTGAAAACATACTTGTTCCAAAGTGCATATCATGTTTATTAACTTTCTTTATAATGTTAAGAACAATTTGCTCCCCATCCAGGTATTGATTTAGCTCATGGCCAAGGTAAACAACAGACTGCTTTGATTCAATGACACGATCATCACTCAGTACAACTGAAAAATCTTTATGTTTGTTTACTTTATGCTTCTAACCAAAAAGGATCAGTTCAGTCTTGCCCGTATGCAAAGACAATTTGTTTTCAATAAGCCACTTATTACAGCTTTCCAGATTGGTGCAAAAAGCTTGTCTGATTTTGTCTGGATCTTTGTCGGAATACATTAGAGCACTATCATCAGCATATTGTAAAAGTAAACAATTGACAGAGTTTGGCATGTCATTGACATAACATAGAAATAAAAGGGGTCCGAGAATACTGCCCTGAGGTACCCCACAGGTAATGGTTACCCCCCCCCCCCCCGATTTAGAGTGAATGACCCCCATCTTTTGGGCATGTAGCCTATGGCAACAACGAAAATTCACCCCAACTTTTGGGCCTCAATGCTACCCCTGCTCCAGATAGTTTAACCTTGTCTGGTAAAGCTAAAATTCCATCCGTGGCGAGACTCTTTAGCTTAACAACAATCAGGCTCACTACTCACCAGCATAATGCATCTGCGACAGGCGTAGAGGGCGTCTTTCCCAATCCGACAGCTGTTCCTTCTTGTCCAGAGGCTTCCCTAGACATTGCTTGACTAATTCCCTTAGCCCTTTCTCTGCTGCAACGGATTCAGCTTCACTAGCTGGTGCTTTTTCTCCCATGATGTCTGGCAGGGCATACACAATCTGTAATAACAACAATAATGGCTAATTCATTACATTTGTTACACTTTCTGTAGAGTTTCATTAAAAAAACAAGGTACGAGCTATACAAATCTTTAGTTTTAAAAAAATGAATCGTTTCAATATATGTGTGGTGGCAAAACCCTTCACATGGTCATTTTCTAGCAACTTGTTTTTTTCCTTTGGCAGAGAGCTTCATATTCTACTGAGTATAGGACTGTTTAAATTTTTCAGAAATTCCATCTAGAACTACTGTAACAGTTATAGTATTTTAAAGTCGGCAAGTGTAAACGAGACTCAAATTTGAAACTGAAAATTCAAAGGTGTACACAAAATCTTTTAAATGCTCTAATAATAATAAAACTACATTGTTATATCACACAGAATAGCTTGTCATATGAAAAGGACTTTTGATATGAACCTAGTTTTTTGCGATATTATTAACAATTGTAATGTCTTCACTTTCAAAATCTTTACAATGCATTGTCGGAATTCACAAGTAGTTACCATGGTAACAATGTCATTTTATGTAAACATAGCATTTTACACATAAAATTTGATAAACAAGGTTCAGAAAAGTACTAAAATAAACTTCACATCTGTAATTTTGCATAAAAAACTCCTGGAGACTAAAGTTCAAGGTATAATCTCTATCTTGGGACCAAAGTTGGAAAATTGACTTGGAACTCATTTGTTAGGACTATTTTGGTATGACCCTGATATCTCAATATTAACACTAGCGACTTCCGACGGGTTTTCCCATACCACCGCACATATTTGCTACATTTTCTTCTGAATCTGAGTTGAAAGAATTGAAAGGGAAGGAAACAATCTTCACCGTGTATGTGCACTGGCTTACTCTTGAGAAAGATAATAATTTAATCACCAAGATAACTAACACACCCTGACCCAAAATATCATACTCCTACCTCACCTAAATGATCACACTCCAACCTGACCCTCCATGACCCAAAATATGGTTGAAAATGTGTTTCAATGTGCCAGTTGCCAGTCTGGTCCAAAAATCAGATAATTTGGGTGCCCCAAACACATCTTTTTCGGGCACCACTAACAAAGATTTCCTTTCTCCCCTCACCTCTGCCTTTATAACCCCCAAAACACAAAGTTGTATTGCTCCTTACTTGTCTACTTAGTGTATGCAGGTCCACCATTCTTCTAATCTGGCTCACAGCCTCTCTTAGGTATGGATATGATTTATGCAGCATCTGAAGATCAGTCTTGATACCAAAACCTGAGATTACAAACAATCACATACCTTTAATGATAGGTAAGCAAAACATATGCACAATACTTTGTAAATTTGCTAACTCAAACCAAGAGGCATATAATAAATGAAGAGTGTGTGATTTTAACCAGCACATACTTGACATGCTTTGGAGTATCAGGGTCTATACTGGCTGGCATGTGAATTGTTATTAGTCATGAAAACCTATACTTCCCTGTGTAGTAACATCATCAAAATTAGTGTTTCCTCAGAAACCCAGATATCTAACTGTAAACGTGCAGCTTCTACAAAATAACACGCCTGAAAAAGAATGACTTGATACAAAGAAGATTTCTTAAGCAACACCAGCATGCTCCACTTCTGCCACCAGTGTCTACTGGTTCCCATTGACATTACAGTACAATGAAGGCTTATAATGTTGTCAAATGAGGGTCTTTAAACAAATCCTGCTGTAAGTAGTACAATTGATGTGACTTCAATTCAGTCCTCTCATGTTTTTTTCTTAAAGATCCTATATTTTTTGAATAATCCATATGCATGTTTGAGTTGGAATTTAACTTCTTTTTATCAAGTTATACCTATCTGTACTGAGTCTGTACCATGTGTTAGAAGGTAGAAGTCCAGACAACCTCCAGCTGTTAATTACTTCAGCACATGTTTGGCACTCTCTGTTTTGGTGAAATGCCCTGTTGGTACTGTAGTGATGCTAAGCACGCAGGACTACACAAGGATTCTTCTTTTGACTTGATACATGGCTTAATTGTGCCAAAGACGACAGTAATGGGAGCAGAGTCTGGTTTCTCTATTTCTATGATACGATAATACCAAAGACACATGCTATATACCGACTCCATTTCCTACTTGCCTAATTCAAGCACATCGCTACCACACACTTAGGCTTTAAAGAATGCTTTGACATACAGAGCTATCATGCAATTTAGTCAATATTACCTACGTACTCCGTTTATAAAGAGGGACTGCCGGACTCAGTCTATCGACCCTATTACAAACTTACCTAATTTGAGTACATCTCTGCCACACAGCAAGGCTGTGAAGAACACTTTGACTCTCTCTGGTTGACCTGCATTGTGTAATGCTATCATGTCTAGTAGATAGACATTCTCATATGTAGCTAACTGCACCAAGGCAACTCTGTTGACAACAATGACAAAACAAAATTTGCACTTAAATTTTCTTCAGAATCTGAAGACATCTGCTATGGTATAATGAGTCTAAATACATTAGCTTGTACCTGGCCTGGAAAGGCCACGGTACTGTTGAACCAGACATGTTTGTGTGCATTCAAATTTGGCTAATTATGCGAGGAGCACTTACTCGCAAAAATTTATGATTATAACACTTATTTTATGTTAGCTCTTCAAAAGTTTAATATTGGAAATTTCATGAATATCATGAATTTAATACCTGTGATGATTTTGACACCATAACCAAGTGTCCTTAGACTTTTGGTTGCTAGTGTACCAGCGAGTGGCCCAACTTTGAGCTGAACCAGAGATGTCTCACACAATAAACAAGTACCTTTAGTTTGAATTCATATTATTTATATTATTTAATGCCGACGCAGCTTCTCTGTTTAAAGGTAGGTGTTCTGATTTCTTGCCCGATTTTTCAACTCTATGTTTTATATTCTACACGAAAAGTTATCCTTAAAATAGTCATATTCCAAAGTTTGATTTGCAATGGTTCTTATTTTAAAAACACAGGGTGATATGAAATTGGCCCATTGAGATGAACACAAACTGACCGGGTGGTTAACCCCCTTTGGTAGTAAATCACTGCATTTTGGTCTATAACATCTAAATGGAACATCTCTTGCGCCTAAGATTTTACAGAAATAATGAGAAAAATATGGGTTTTCTTCTGATATTAAATATGTTGATGTGAAAAAAAAGCTTAAGTGATCAGAACATGCACCTTAAGTACTACTTAGATACATAAATGACATGATATGTGCTCACTAACCTTGTAATTTGTGTTGGTGTAAATGTTGGTCTCCACTCCATGTCTATTCCTATGGTTACACCATGCTACAAATAAATAAAACAATAAATCATCAAAAAAGAGTTCAGATTGATACAAAAAATACACACACAAAACCAGTGGTTAATGTCAAGAGTATTCTTTACGACAAATAATCGCAGGTCACTAACGGACGGAGACCAAGTACATGCACGTAAACATTAGTAACCCGCATATAATACATATCAAGTTCGATCACCAAAACAATTTGAGTAATGTCATGAACGCATGGCGTATTTGCACAATGCAGTAGTTACGCGACGTGTGAGTGGTTTGAGGGCACGGTTTTTGATCAGATCAATCGATTTGTAATGGGTGAAGCATGGTAAAATTAATAAGTAACGTCCGTATCATTAAATGACTATTTTAATTGGCAGTATTGAATCATGCAATTCCTCAATTCCAAAGTGAAAATGTGTTGATTCTTTACAGTTACCTCTAAACAACTGATACACAGTCATTATCTGAACTGAAAGCAATATAATAAGTGCTGTGTCTATCGCAGGAATATGAACTGAAGTTACATTTGCACTTGGGCACAATTGAGTGTTTAGTATATCAATAGCCAAAGACGTAAAGGGAGCAACATTACATAATAAAGGTTCATACATTGAGAGGGAAAACCTGGAGAAAATATGTGAAATTAGGCAAAACACCCACAAACTTGTTATAAAAATATTGTACAAAACTGAACATTTGGAACATTCAAATTCAGGCTAAAGCCTAACAAATTCTTATGCCTGAAAAACTAACTATACATGTAAGTTACCTTGATAATGTCAGCCTGGCATTGCTCCAAGCCTTCTACTGTACTAACAACAATCACTTGTGACATGGGCAATGCTAGCCTATGACAAGTATCTGGTGGGTACGTCATGTCTGCCTCTGTAAACATATCACCCTCCCAATCATCGGCTTCATCTTCTGCTGGTGGTTTTTTACTATGTAATGGAAAAGATGATGTCACATTTAGTCAGTCAGTACTGATACCATCACGTATGATATTGGTAGCGCTAGCCCGTGGCCAGTATCTTGTGAGTATGTCATTTTCATGGATGTAATTTGTTGCGCTTTGCACCTTTTGATCTTTGATTTTGATTTTGATTTTAAACAATTTAACTTGTTTTTATTTTTGCAATTTTGAGCTTCCTTACACAGACCTATACAAAATGAATATATTTGCCAGCTTTCCACTTTTACAGTATGACATTGGTTAGTTAGTGGCCAGTATCCTGTGAGTAGGTCATGTCACAAAGCAACATTTTCTATACCTGCTTGCAAACTGTGAATGACCACAGATATTTTAAAAATCTGAAAAACCACAGATTTTTTTGAAATCGTTCAACAGGTATGACAAGTCTGAAAAACTATTGAAATTTGGAATGCTCTTATTACTTTATACTCCCTGTCATAATGCCTTGGACATAATTCCATCAAATCATGCGTAAGTTCGAGTTGCGTACGTATGTGCGCAGGTGCACATTGCAATGCGTAGGTGCGATTGTGCGTAAACTCGGAAGTGCGTACTGGTCCCTTTAAACAAATAATCGCGCATCCTAATTGGTCAATTGTGAAATTGTCACACGCCCTGATTGACGGCGCGTGACTTTGTTCGCGCCTGTCAAGCATTTTGAAGCCGCGCCCTGCAAACAACAACAGAATAAGCTTGCGTAAAATAACGCGAATTATGCCCAAGGGACTATGACAGGGAGTATAGTACAAAGCAAGTGCAGAGCTGAAATAAAAATTAAAAAGTCTGAAATTTCACACCCCTGCAACATGTTTCTAAAACATGTGTGATGCAATCAAGCAAAATGAGTCTAAAGTCTAAAATATCACATATTAGTTTTCAACTTGATTGAATGAATTGGCCATTTGCAACATTTTGCAGAAACAGCATTAAATAATGGACAATTAATTCCAAAGATATGATCAAACGAAGGGTTTTCAAAACATAGAAAACAAAAGAAATTCTATCCTTTGTGTGGTTATATGTCAAAATCAATATTTGTGACTTCCGACTCGTTTTGCGTGATCACAGCACATATGAGACCTGTAACCACATAATGAGTGTTAAGTCGCCAGTGTGCATTAGGAGATATGGTCCAATAAACATGCCAAAAATCAATAGAAACAATGGAATTTTGCAACTTACATTTGAATTTTGATGGGGAAAACATTGAGCAATTATGACATGTTGCATATCGTTTTAAAGCTCTATTTCTGAACATTTTGAATCTGATAAACCTGAAAATAATATTTTCAAACTTAACGTAACTCTCATTTTGTGATGACAGGTCTCATATTTTGAACAGTGGCGGATACAGGGGGGGTGGAGGGGGCAAGCGCCCCCGTAAAATTTGACATACATAAATCAATATACCTTTTTTGTATACCACTTTATCTTTTTCAGAGGCATAGGTAGGTTCCGTCGGTACATTTGACGACCACATCGCTACCCCCCCCCCCCCCCACACTTAGCAGAATTTCACGAGCTGACGGCAAAAGAATTAGGGATTTACGATTTTTTTGGGGGGTACCAATAAAAAAAACCTTGGTCAGGCCCCCGTAAATTTGAATCCCGGATCCACCACTGTTGAATGTTTGAATCTATTTAGATAACCTTCAATTCAACCCACCTACTTTCCTCCTTCACCCTAGCTATTTCTTCAACAACAGACGGATGTAATTTGTCCTCAGGAATGTTAAATTTCTGAGCCCATTCTGCAGCGGCTGGCACATCATTGTAGCACACCAGCTGTATGACCAACTCCTCTTGTAGCTCGGCATTGTTTCTTATAGTGTTTTCTAGATGCTCGTCCCAGTTATTTGCATCCTGTTTCTGTTGGATAGAATGAAAAGAGTTGTTTTTGATAGTTTTTTATAGTGTTTTTGTTAGTGTTTTTGATAGTGTTTTTGATAGTGTTTTGATAGCATTTTTGATAGTGTTTTGATAGTGTTTTGACAGCATTTTTGATAGTGTTTTGATAGTGTTTTGATAATGTTTTTGATAGCGTTTTGATAGCATTTGATAGCGTGTTTAATAGTGTTTTGATAGGGTTTTTGATAGTGTTTTATAGCATTTTTGATAGTGTTTTGATAGTGTTTGAAAATGTTTTTGATAGTGGGGTGTCAGTGAGTCTTACTACACCAACCAGTCAGTTCTCTACTATATTCAGAATAATAATAATAAAAATGGATTTACTATAGCGCCCAATGCAAGGAGCCTCTGGGCGCTTCACATAACTATATTACAAAAAGAAAACAACATAATCAACCTAAAAACCATAAAATATTATAAATAATTGCACATTATACAAGCAGGGAAAACACAACAATTGGTGCACCACGTCTCTCCTTGTATGCTTGCAAATCGATGATTCAAGAGATGCAGACAGAAAAGAGATGTCTACACGTCAAGAACCATGATGGCAGATAGAAAAAGAGACGTGGGCTACATAAAAGAACATTTTGATATTACATCAAAACAACATTTCATAAAAACAAGAAAAGGTATTAAGAACCAATCAAATACATCAAATAGGTAGTCTATAATTAATATACATGTACAAGCAACAAGAATGTGGCAAATTCACCAAAACCCTTAGAGGAGCTGTTCAGCAAGCATAACATTGTGCATTATATGTTAGGGATACAAATATTGAGCCCAAATCGATTAATAGTTATATAGAATAAAGCATCATACTTATCAATCATAAACACAAATAAAACTGCCATCTCTCCACATACCATTTTTAAGAACTTGCGGTCATTTACGTGCTGGTTTCAATGACATCATGGTTATTGGTGCCCAAATTTGTGCACTTGTATTGCATACATGTAACTATGACTTAATTGATACCGGGACTTGCGATCATCGCAAATTAAAAAAATGCATGTTGAGAGATGGCAGTTTTGATCCATTTTTATGATAAGTATGGGATTTTTTCTATATATAACTATGCGATTTGAACTCAATAAGGCCTAATAAAAATAATTGTTTGTTTCCGGTAACATGCTGACAAAAAAGAGGGTCGGTCGGTCGGGAAAAAAATGTATTTTACAAAAAAATAATATTTTAGATTCACCATGTAAATTAATTGCAAAGCTTCCGAATTTTGACGACATCGCAATCTGAACGCCAACTTTCGAGGCAAATTTCATGAAAAGGTGCAACTTTTTGGGAAATGTGGAACAAGATTTGGATGGTCCTTACAGGGGGAGTCTAAGGGTGGGTGCGCCCCCCTCAAATTTTGAAGATTTTTGAAAAATCAACCCCACAAATGACGCCATGCCATTTGGTGCACAATTTTCACACGAAATTCAGAACTAGAACTAGAACCAGAAATTGCCACACCACCCCCGTACAATTTTGTTTTTTAGTGTTTCTAGTTAATCATATTCAAATCCACACGTACATTTTTAGTACGAGTCAATGTAGCATACATAAAGGAGCTAAATTTAACATATCTTATTTTAGATTTACACAACATACGTAATGCACAAATCATGAACAAAAATAATTACCCTGAAATTGTATATTAAATCTAGAATATTAAATCATTATTCGGGTTTCAGCATTTTCATGTTGACACTAGACCGCGATGTAGAGAAATCCATTTTAAGTTTGCGGTAGCGGCGTGGTCGAGATCTCGCGAGATTCGCTCAGCGTTTTACACCGTTAAAATCATGCAAATTCACGTCCAGAGTGTACATTGGAGGAAGGGATTCCCCACAACATCACACGTGCGGTGATCTCACGATTCTTTGCTGAAACCCGATCCAATCTCTTCTGTGTAGGGGATAGGGGATAATCTGCAGCAGCTGCAGTGGAGCAACGTAAAACTGGGGATTTTATTTATTTTATTTATATTCGTACGGACGAACGGAAAGTAGACTTCAGAATTGTTGCAGAATTCATGGAAATGGGTACATTCAAATTGGACCTTCGGCAAAATGGGAATGTAAAACTAAATGGGAATGTAAATTTTTTATTTTCTCAATACATTTCCGTAAATTTGGACTGAAAAAATACGAACGGTTGGTAGAAAATAAATTTTATTTTTTCAAAATGTTGATACAATTTTTACGGTCGGCAGGTTTTAAGAGGGTCGGTCGGGTTACCGGAAACAACAATTTATTTTTATTAGGCCTAATTATTTTTCTAACATATAATGCACAATGTTGTGCTTGCTCCCAGTTCATCAAATGGGTTGGAAATAACAAGCTATTTCATAGTAACTAGGGTATGTAGCACCTCAAGCTCCTGCTTCACTCCAGCTCTATACACATTAGTACAATAAGCATATGACCTTTTGACCCGGCACCGTGTTCCTATAAAACATCTCAATAATGTCTTTTGCAGTATTTCATGGCCCAACCTTCTTTTGTATGATAGGTGTTATTTGCAACCTCTATTGGGTTTAACTTATCTTCATTAGACTACATGCCTATAATTACATGCTGAGCTGGGACTGTGGTTCCATAAGACACCTCAACATATTTCTTGTACAGCAAATACTTCATGGCCCCTTAGTCTTTGGTATGGCAAGTATTGGGAGCAACCTCTGCCGGCTTCAATTTAAACATCTTCACTAGTCTCATTAAGGCGACCTCTATTAGGTTTAACTTATCTTCACTAGACTACATGCCTATAATAATTACCTGTTGAGCTGGGACTGTGGTCCCATAAGACACCTCAACATATTTCTTGTACAGCAAGTACTTCATAGCCCCGTAATCTTTGGTATGGCAAGTATTGGGTGCAACCTCTGCTGGGTTCAACTTAAACATCTTCACTAGTCTCATAATCAGCTTACTCAAATTCTGTGGACGGAGTTTGTCTTTGCGGGCACCGGGGATCTGCAGTTCACTGTAAAAGGGTGTGACAAGGGATTATCATGGCAAAACAATACAATGAATTATGATAAAACAATAGTCTCATCCCAATGTAGAGCATCTCATCCACATACTGTAAAACAACTTAATTTCGCAAATTTCGTGAGGGATGTTGTTTCGCATAATTAAATACTCACTAAACTGACAATTTTGCATTGAAAATAACAGTGAAATTTCCAGATTCGCCAAATTAAATGCCTGCTAAAATAGCAGTAGTTTTAAATCCAAGAAATTATAGTGTTTTACAATACTTGGTTTTGGTTTGAAAACTTGGGTATCTACAGTCACTGTCAAAATGTTATGGACAAAATTCAAGCTATTTCACGCGAGCCTGTTTTGTTATTGTTCGTTGAGCTGCCCCCAGATGCAAGAAATGCACGAACAGCTATGCATGCATGCTTGTGAAGATTGACCAATCAGAACACACAGGTATTTTTTGAAAGTGTTCGCTACGCACTTTCGGATTTACGCCCGTACGTGCGTACACACACACTGGTTGAATTATGCCCATAGCATTATGACACTGACTATATTCTGACCAATCTCTGTTGATAGAGGTGGTTCCATTGGATGCTTTGGTCTGTGTTACAGTACTGAGAAGTAAAAGAGATGTCCATATGAATGCTATCAGCTGTCTACTCACGTGCAAATATAATAAACTCATCAATGACAAATTAAACGACCATCTACATGATTAAAACAGTACAAAGTGCTTTTCAAAGATGGCATTTTTTAAGATGGCACCATACAATGTGAGGGTTGACAACAAGAAAGACGTAATTCATGTATTGCATTGGTCATTTTGAGATTAGGCCATTTGAAAAAATATATTCGATTCTCCTAGCCCTCCCTCCTCACTTTCTGGGATATGGTCCAATTTTTTTTATATATCAATTTTCATAGATTATTGAGTTCCTAATACTGAAATGTCAATGGTTGATAGGCCTAATTATGTATTAATCAACTAACAGTCACTTTCAAGTGTTTTCATAGAACTCTAGGGGTCTAAACCTCATAAACTTGACATAAGAAAGAGCCTCATTGTTTTCCTAATACTGCTGAAAGATGCTGGCAATACAAATTTTGCATGAAAACAGCCATATTTATGTGTCAATTTAGTACAATATAAAAATAAAAAACGCCCTCCCTCTTCGAAAGCCCGTGCTACGAGAATCTAATAATTAATTTAAATTAAAGTGGCCTTATAAGTACCAAATAAATCCTTGTCACCTAAAGATTCTAAGGACCAAAAAGACTCACTAATAAAAGTCCCCACAATCGAGTTAAAACCACATGCAAGATTACAATAATCATGGGAAAAATTATTGTTTACACTTACCTAACTGGTTTGATGTTTTCAAGTTAAACTCTACTTCAGCAAAACATATAATTAACCGGATACAAAGTATGTAAACCCCCTTCCTCATACATTAATATTTGTTGATCACTTGGGTGAAACGGTCTACCGAAGATTGCCCTGAATTACCTTAGGAATTGCCCAGCATCAAATCCCTTGTAGCAGTATTGATCTAGTGACTGAACGAGAGCGATTTGCATTGCCTCATCATTTTTCACATAGTTTTCCACTATGTTGGTTTTATCTTGTAGCAGCAATGGTAGACACATCTCCTCAAGTGTAAACCAGTGATGTAGATTGAGTTTACTGGCATGCTGGGTGGCCTGAAGAACAAAGAGTTAAAATCATTGTAATAGCATTGATGAAAAAACCTGTGACAAAATGGTGAAAAATTCAAACCTTATAAGTGTGCAAAATATCTTAAACCTGCTTCGATAATTGCCTAACTCATTTTTTCTAGTTCTTAGAAAACAACAAAAGTATGAAAAGTGAGTTAGGCAATTATCAAAGCAGGCTGACGATATGTTGAATAGCAACATGAATAGTGCAGGTGAATTCCAACAGGAGCAGTAACTGTTGGATATAATTAGGTTGGGGATATACCTTTAAGTGAAATGTGGCTTGTTATATGCCTAATACGAGTTAATATGATCCATTTTAAACAATTTTCATCATTAGTACAATCTGCCTAACTTACAATGCTGACTTAGGCAGAATTGCAATTGTGCATTTATCAACACTTTGATTGGTCAATGACTTATTGAGGTATTATAACAGCATGTGCATAATGTAATGAAGTCATGATTTATGCAAAAACTCAATTTCGCTGAAAAGTGAGTTAGGCAATTATCGAAGCAGGCTGACAATATGTGACCCACTCCATCAAAACCTGCCGTAAGTAGCCAGAACACTTATGGCAGGCAGTACAGCTCAATACAGGATTTTTCAAAGTTTCTTGTGAGACAAACTTCATGATTTTTGGCTTAACAATATGAGACCTGTCACCACAAAATGAGCGTTAAGTCGCCAGTGTGCATTAGGAGATATGGTCTAATGAACATGCCAAAAAACAATACAAAACAAAGGAATTTTCTCTTTCAATTTGATTTTTGATCAGGAATACATTGAGGAATTATGACATGTTGCATATCATTTTAAAGCTTGTTTTCTGGGCATTCTGAATCTGGACAAACCTCATCATCTAATTTTCCGACTTAACTCTCATTTTGTGATGACAGGTCTCATATGTGATGCGATCAAGTGGAATGAGCCGCATGTCGGGAATATTGATTTTGAGTTATGGGTAAAAAGAAGTGACAAATTCATAAGTTTTACTTTGTTTTCTCCGTTGGTAAATTGTTTGTAACTTAAAAACTAGAAGTTCAATTTTAGTGGGGTTTGGACCATACTGTAGCATTTGCCACCTTCTTTCACATGATGGACAAATATCAAAATTGAAAACTGCCGACATGTGACTCATTTTGCTTGATCCCGTCACATATACAACTTACCTCTTTGTACATATGTTTTGAAAGCAGATCCCTGATATGGGGCACTAAGAACTCATTACCACTAAGATGATAAATCCTACATAGATGATCAAAGACATTGGGGTGTGCATTATCCGACATCAGAAACGCTCTGTGCTTCACATCCTCCGTTAGAGCCAGAGACAAGATCTAGGTTGAAAAATGATGGAGAAAACATTGATGGATTGATTGCATCAGGAGTGTGAGAGGTCACACACAAAAAAACGACGAAGATGACTAAAAACGCTGAAAAACAGTGTAAAATTAGGGTAAAAACACAAAATATGGGCTGAAAAGAAAGTGCAGTGGATCATGGCATGGGATCCAGAGGCCTTCTTAATGTCTTTTTAGGGTTTTTTAATGCACTTTGAGGGTTCCTGACACATAATTTCTTGTTTTATGAGGCAGTTTAATGATTTTATCCACAAATTGTTAAAAAATAAACCAAAAATAACAAATAACAAATTGACTTCTTTTTTTTAGAGTGCTGGGCGGATATTGTCAGTGCCGGGCAGCCCGCCCAGTGCAGCCCACCGTAGCTAGAACCCTGTAATGAACAGAATCATTGTGAAACTTACTTCCGGAGTCAGCACATGTGGGTGTGTATTACACCAGTGTTCAAACTGCTTGAGCACCACCAAAGCCATTGAGTCAGGCTTCTTGCGCCTCATGTCATGGCTATCTTCCAACGTCTCCAGGATGAAGCTATGCAGCATCCTTGGGTTGATCGTGTACAGTACCTGATCAAGCGCTCGATGCAAACCGGCCATGTCCTTAATCATCCAGCAGGATTCTAAGTTAAAGCGGCATTGTACTGGTGTGATAGCACATCCGTGAGATTGTTGAGCGACATATGCAGGACCAGGCCCTGATGACGGCGGGGGAACTCCAGCCATGTTTTTTGCGTTTACTGTGAGAGATTCTGTAGTTCAAATATTAACCTGTATGAAAACAAACAAAGAAAGGATTAACATGATGAATCTTTTTCCAGAAATAGTTAAAACTTTGTGTATGTAGGTCGCCTCGGTTATCCAGGTATTTTTGTCATTTGCCGTTGACAACAAAGCAAAACGTTTTAACACATCAGTTGTTCGCTCTACTCAACCATACACAAAATCGTTCCTAAGTGATCGCGTGAGACCGTGTAAACAACTGTTGTTTACATTAGCAAACGGCATGTGATGTCATTACGGGTCGACCTAAGGCTATAAAACCACCTTTGACGCCCAGCTATACTTAAGCAAAATGACGGGCAAAAATGTCAGATCTTTAGGTTATACATGCATGTATTGTAAAGGAAATAATACAGTTTGTGGGCCTTGAAACGGCTTAGATGTCCTTGGCAAGCACCCAAATTTGGGGGAAATCAGCCCTGACCCTAAGTGAGCCCCACTGTCACAACCCAAACCACCTCTTGACACCCACCTAAACTCAATTTCAAATGGTCATTATAGCAAAAACAATGAGGTCTGAAATGGCTTTGAAATGCCCTTAGAGAGCATCTAAATTCAGAATTTTCTCGCGGGCCCTGAACCCCATGCCGCAAAATGTTTGCTCATCGCGCTTACATGATGGTATTGTAACGGAAACTGGGTTCTGACTTTGCATAAACCCTATACCGTTTTTAAGTTTATTTCAAAACAAGGACTACGATTGTCTGATGATCCAATGTATCTAATTTACTAGGCTTCAACTATTGATGATGAAGTTCAGTTCATTTATTAACTATAAAGAGTGTTAATTAAAGGTTTTCGAGACCAAAAGAATTTTTTTGACGTGAGCATTATTTTGACGCGGGCGGCTGACATGAACCTATAATCAAGGGGAAAAAGGTTGGCACACTTTGTCCTAATTACGGAAAAAAACAGCCCCTCTCCCTGGAGGCAATGTTGATCCAAGTCATATTATCAGAAGCCTTGGCAGTTCCCCAACATTGATTGATGGGGGGTGGGGGGGGGGAGGATATAAGAAAGGGGGAGACTTTAGCTTTCTATTAAACAGTGCTATGTCCCAAGTCTGATCTCAATTGCGAGCACAGGGATAGTTGTAATAAGTTGCGTCAAGTGTGAAAAGATATTGCCCATACATGTCACCAGTCAAAATTCTTATGATGACTATAAATCACCAATACGAAAAAGAGGACAAATCGACATCCATCACATGCAAACTTCTTGAACACATAATACACAGTAACATCATGAAACACTGTAGACAGACACAAAATATTGACTGACAAGCAACATGGTTTTCGAGCAAAGCACTCATGCAAAACACAACTATTACAAACAGTCCAAGACCTAGTTCACTCATAAGACAAACGCAAACAAACAGACATCATAATTATGGATTTTTCAAAGGCTTTTGATTCGGTCCCTCACAACAGACTCCGGAAATATGGCATCACAGGACATCTACACTCATGGCTCACTGAATTCCTCACTAAACACACACAGAGTGGCGACTGATGGGGAGCAATCAGAATGGGTTAAAGTTCAGTCGGGCATGCCTCAAGGTACAGTTTGAAGCCCCTTACTCTTTTTGCTCTACATCAATGACCTTCCTCTAAACATCAACAACCAAGACGCAGACACATTACAACATGATCTACATACATGTACACTTACAGGCAAGACAACTGGCAGCTCAAATGTAACCCTGACAAATGCCATGTACTCAAGGTCACTCACTCAAAAATGCCTAAACAACATACATTACACACTTGGCAATTCAACTTTAGGCCATGGTAAGGCCCCTTGCAATTAAATGTGAGTTTACTGTTGCGTTTTTGAAAAGTAGGACGAGGTGACTATTTAATATTAATATTGTAATATTTTGGGGTAAATTCACCTGTTTTAATATTGTCGGCGTTGTTAACTATTATCCAAGATACGAATACAATTCAAATGCTGTTATAATTATGTCCTACCACCACCTACTGCCTTGGCTTTGCATTTTGCTTCTTTTATAAAGGAGTCAACTCATATTTGCATCCCTTTTTTGAATATTAATGAGATAGGCCTATCAGTGGCGTAGCTAGGTTATTCATATTGGGGGGGGGGGGGGGGATTTTCGACTTTACATCTACTTTTTTGCACGATTGAGCTTCATTTTGGCTCTAAACAAGCTTGTACCAAACAATATTGCATTTTGGGAAGACAAATGCGCACATTTTTTTTCATCTGTGTACTTTTGAGCATCATGGTGATCATAATTCCATGATTCCTTTGGTCAAATGAACCGACAGTGCCAATCTCAACCAACACGACATCAATATTAGGGGGTGGGGGGCTACGGACCCCACCCCCCCCCCACCCCCCCCCCCCTCTGGCTCCGCCACTGTGAGACTATTTTATGTTTGTATTTTTTTTCTCGTTATGCTAACTCGAAGAATTTTAAGGATGGCGATCGTAAACAAACCTAAAATATTACCTAGAATGCACTAAAAAAACTAAATATAACTTGGCAATGTTTTGATGTGACGTCATGTGCAGAAGCGATTAAGCAGTAATTAATTGCCGTGCCTACGAATATGCTTCAAATGGACCCATATCAATACAAAACTAACAAAGCGACAATTCCATGTTTCGTGCAGAGTTTTTTACTTCCCAGATGTTTTCTCAACCCGGAAGTATTGAAATGCGGCTCATCGGCTAATTTTATCGCCAGAAAATTGTTAAAAAGCTTATGAAAAAGCTTTAAACAATGAAATAATTAAATATTTTTAAAATATTACATATATCACGCGGGTGACTTTTGGACGCGCGCGGGCAACAGTTAACTCACATTTAATTGCAAGGGGCCTAATGAAAGTCTTAGATTTGGGTCCGGGCATTTTTCAAATCACATGCGGCCGTTTTTCATTACTCATTATTCATTATCCTATCCAAGCACGATTTCCCGGATTTCCCGCAGGGAAGGGCGCCATCTATTGTTGAAAATGTGTTGAAAACACGTTTTCGACAATAGATGGCTCAAATCCAAGATGGCGGCTTGATCGCGATCGCCAGCGTTGAATGAAGTGACTGAAAACATCGTTCTTTCGCTGACTGACGACTCACAAAGCAGGATACGTTGGGATATTTGTGTTTTTACGCGAATAATGAACATTTTCTTAAATAATGAGTTTTTCATGCAGGAGGTTTTGGACCATGCAGGCGGTGGACGCAAATCTAAGACTTTTATTACCATGGCCTTACAGGAAACACATTCACACGCTGTATACATGTACTTGGGTGTTGAGCTCTCTAGCGATCTTAAGTGAACAAATCACATCATCAAAATCAACGCCATAGCCAATAGGGCTCTCGGGTTTGTCCGCAGAAACCTTAAGTACCCCTTTAATAAATACCACATGATCTTAAAGTTACTGCCTACCAGACTTGAGTACGTCCACACCTTGACTTGATTGAGTACTGTGCCACTGTTTGGGACCCATACACACAAGACCAGATTAAGCAAATTGAAAGTATCCAATTCCAACGTAGGGCTAGATTTATATTAAATGATTACAGATGGACCAGCAGCGTATACCGGCATGATGAACTTCATCATGAAATGAAGGACTTGAAATGGGACCCACTGCACTAGAGCACAGAAGGTCGCACAGCTAGACCAACGTTGATTTCTGTTATTTCATCAGACACAACGAGCACCAAAGGCAAAGTATAGACAAGTCTACAAGAAGCCCTATCCTACCTATCCTGTTTTGTTTTTGTTTTTTTTAGTCCAGTTCTGCCAGTGCAGTGCAGTGCAGCAGCAGTGTTGGATAAATTGTATTGACGGAATAAATCACTTCAAGTTCATACATGAATTGACTGTACATTTCGTCATGAAGTATACGGTATATTCCGTCAAATCAATTTATCTCCCTAAAATACATAAAATACAGGATTGCTGCTACTTTAACTTTACTTTTGCTTTGTTTGTGTCTTAAACTTAAAAATAGTAAGACTGTTGAATTCAACGGGTATAGAACACGTACACGTTATCCATGAGGTTTACAGTGACTCAGAGCAACTATATTGATAGTTGAAGATGAATCGTATCAGACCTAAGCTGACTTTATTCAAAATCATTCAAATAACATCGTTAATTACCTACTAAAACCATTTTTCGACTGCTTTCCTGATCGACAGAATCGCCAACTCGAAGGGCACGGATATATTTTTATTAGACTAACACCAGTCGCATATTAAAAGTTTTAAGTTTGTCTCAATTATCAGTCGTATAATGGTCAGGTCAGGTTGAGGAGTGATCCTCCCTCCCACTGGTAACATTGTAGCCCAGTGCCACCTGTCACATGGTCGATTCCTTGGCGACTAATCCGAGGGCCCCCACTCTAGGACATCTGTCCTGGAGTGAGGAGTGGGTGTTGGACCTCCTGTCAGAAATAAGATCAAGATCTGACTTAAGAGCTCTTTTAGATCGGACTGGAGTCCAAGGAGTTCATCCATCTACCACATTCCAATGTGGTAGACTGTCCCGGAGAGGAGATGGCACCACTGGGATGGATGCTTTGCCCAAGATACGCCACAATGACAATGACAACCAATTCTATAACCATACCGGCTCGGTCGTCGCCCGGGTTAACAAGGACCGCGCTTTCCACCGGCCACAAAACACCAGGGTGGAGGTGTTAAATACGATACTGGTGCAAAAGATAGCAAGATCCGTACTAGAAACAACATCACTATTGGCACCTGGAATGTCCGAACACTAAGGAGCAAATGGCAAGCTAATGAACTAACACATGAAATGGTCATGATATCGTTGGCATATAGTCGGGCTCTGTGAAGTACGCTGGAAAAACTTTGGAGAAACATCCACGGAGGAAGGCCACAAGTTCTACTTCAGTGGCAGAGAGGACAAACATCAGCATGGCGTTGGATTCCTGGTTCACAAGGACTTCGCAAACACAGTCATGAGCTGTCGGCCAATCTCCAGCAGACTCATTACCATTCGTCTGCAGAGCAACCCCCTTTAATATTACAATTATCCAGGCATACGCTCCAACATCTGACTACAGTGATGATGATGTAGAGGAATTTTATGATCAGCTACAAGAAGTCTTGGAGCAGACCGCCCAAGAAGGATATCCTTGTTGTGCAAGGCGATTGGAATGCCCAAAGTAGGAGAGGATGCTAACAACACCTGGAAAGGCACATGTGGGCGTTACTGCAAGTGCGGAAACAAATGAGAGAGGCCTGAGACTCCTTGAATTTGCCAACCATAATGATCTGATGCTGCAAACACATTTGGCCAACATAAAGCATCTCGGAGATGGACATGGCACAGCCCAAATGGAGAGTACCATAACCAAATTGACTACATCATGGTAAAGAGACGCTTCCAATCGAGTGTGAACATCGCCAAGACTCGAAGTTCCCCAGGAGCTGACATCGGAAGTGACCATGAGTTAGTATGATGAATTTCCGACTCCGCCTCAAGAAAATCTACAAGAAGGGACAAGAAAAGGTGGACTGAATACTGTTCAGACCTGTATAACCATACAGCCTCAGGTGACCCAGAGGTCCTGAACGTTCCTCCAGCAAATGACACCGAAAACTATCCCATTCTTCGGGCAGAGGTGATAACAGCTGTAAACTCACTGAAGAAGGGGAAGTCCGCATGGAGTTGACAACATCTCAGCAGAGCTTGTCCAAACAGGGAGGAGATTCCATGGTCGACATCCTTCTAACTATCTGCAACAAGATCTGGCAGACAGGAGAGTGGCCTGCACCTTGGACCCAGTCAATGGTCATCACACTGCCCAAGAAACTTCCCAAGAAAGGCAACCTTCAGCAGTGCTCTAATTACCGGACGATCAGCCTCATCTGTCACCCAAGCAAAGTTATGCTGAAGATCTTACTGAACAGACTGAACCCACAAGCAGAAAAGATCATTGCTGAGGAACAGGCAGGCTTCAGACCAAAACGTAGCACTACAGAGCAGATCCTTAACCTTAGGATAATTTGTGAAAAATACCTGCAACATCAACAAGACCTCTACCATGTATTTGTGGACTTCAAAAAGGCGTTTGACAGAGTCTGGCATGCAGCCCTGTGGTCTACCATGAGGATGTACAATATCAACACCAACCTGACCAGAGCCATTGAAAACCTCTATAACAAGGCTTCCAGTGCAGTCTACCTCAACGGCAGCTTAGGGGAATGGTTCAAAACAACAGTCGGGGTTAGACAAGGTTGCTTGCTCTCACCTACTCTTTTCAACATCTATTTGGAGAGAATAATGACTGACGCTTTGGAAGACCATCAAGGATCGGTCAGCATCGGAGGCAGAATAATCACCAATCTGCGCTTCGCCGATGATATCGATGGACTAGCCGGGTCAGAGGGAGAATTAGCAAAGCTCGTCGAACGTTTGGACAGGACCTCTATAGCCTACGGCATGGAGATTAGTGCAGGGAAAACTAAACTGATGACCAACAGCACCAAAGGCATCAGCACTGACATCAAAGCCAACGGCGAGAAGCTGGAAACAGTCAAAAGCTTCAAGTACCTAGGGTCAATCATCACAGACCAGGGTTCCAAACCTGAAATTGTATCCAGGATCGCACAGACAGTAGCATCTCTGACTAAACTGAAGGTCATCTGGAGTGATAAAAACATCTCACTTAAGTCAAAGATCAGACTGATGCACTCCTTGGTTACCACAATATTCCTATATGCGTGCGAATCTTGGACCCTAACAGCGGACTTAGAGAGGAGAATCCAGGCTGCTGAGATGAGGTGCCTTCGCAAACTCCTTGGTATTTCCTACAAAGACCACATCACCAACGTTGAAGTCAGAAGAAGAATTGTTGCAGCCTTCGGCGCTTATAAAGACCTCCTAACCACAGTGAAAAGACGCAAGCTACAGTGGTATGGACATGTGTCACGATCAACAGGACTTGCCAAAACGGTAATGCAAGGCACGGTGCCAGGAGGGCGAAAAAGAGGTCGGCCAAGAAAAAGGTGGGAAGACAACATATCTGAATGGACTGACCTGAAGCTTAGTGATACCTTAAGATTGGCAGAGAACCGACAAGGATGGAGAGAGCTGGTGGTCAGGGCATCTGTGGCGCCCCAACGGTCGACAAGACTACGGGATAGATAGAGAGATAGATAGATAAAAGTTCAACTCAGGATTAGTAATGCTGTTGCGCTCAGCAGTGGTGGCAATCGCGGCGATGGCCGCAGCTACCCAATTGTTACATCATTGATAAAATGTATATTATAAATACAACTAAAGGAGAAAGGGCATTGGAACCTACCCCCCCCCCCCCCGCCCCCCCCCCCCCCCCCCCCCCCACCACCACCACCACCACTTACGTGAAATTTGATTGTAATTGCTCTTCCCGATCCTACGATAAGCGTGATCAATAATGGGCACCTAAAAAGGGATGTGCCAGGGGGAAATGCTTGTGGAAGAGTCATTTTGCAGTTTGCTCATTTAATAATCAGTATTTGCTCATGCCTGTTAGCATCATTGAAAACCTGCTCGAGGGTTACTGGGCCCCTGAAAATATCATTGATAAACTCAGAGTAACCCCTGATAGCATCATTGATATTGATACTCTTGAGTTACATCTAAATGATTGATAAACTACCTGAGTTACACCTGATAGCATCATCGATAAACTACCTAGCTACCCGTGACGATATCATTGATAAACTATACCTGACCTG
Organism: Ophiura sarsii; assembly: GCA_035610835.1. Lineage (NCBI taxonomy): Eukaryota > Metazoa > Echinodermata > Ophiuroidea > Amphilepidida > Ophiuridae > Ophiura > Ophiura sarsii. Next base: position 35,749,154 of record CM069448.1, read on the forward strand.
AGAGTTACACCTAATAACGTCATTGATAAACCACCTGAGTTATACCTGATAGCATCATTGATAAACTACCTGAGTTAAACTTGATATCATCATTGATAAACGACCTGAGTTACACCTGATAGCATTGTTAAACTACATGAGTTACACCTGATGACATCATTGATAAACTGCCCGAGTTACCTCTGATAGCATCATTGATAAACTGCCCAAATAACCCCTGATAGCATCATTGATAAACTATCTGAGTTACACCCGATGATATCATTGATAAACTACCTGAGTTATACACCTGATATCATTGATAAACTACCTGAGTTATATCTGATAGTATCATTGATAAACTACCTGGGTTACACCTAATATAATTGTTAAACTACATGAGTTACACACATGATAAACTATATACCTGAGTTACCCCTGATGATATCATCGATAAACTACCTGAGTTACACCTGATGACGTCATTGATAAACTACCTTAAAGTTACACCTGATAGCATTGAAGAACTATCTGTGTTACATATTATATCATCATTGATAAACTACCTGGGTCACAAATGATAGCATCATTGATAAACTACCTGAGTTACACCTGATAACATCATTATTAAACTGCCCGAGCTACCCCTGATAGCATAATTGATTAACTGCCCGAGTTACCCCATAGTATAATTGATTAACTGCCCGAGTTACTCCTGATAGCACTATACAAAACTACCTGAGTTGCACCTGATAGCATTGGTAAACTATCTGTGTTACATATTATATCATCATTGATAAACTACCTGGGTCACAAATGATAGCATCATTGATAAACTACCTGAGTTACACCTGATAACATCATTGTTAAACTGCCCGAGCTACCCCTGATAGCATAATTGATTAACTGCCCGAGTTACCCCATAGTATAATTGATTAACTGCCCTAGTTACTCCTGATAGCATTATACAAAACTACCTGAGTTACACCTCATAGCATCATTGATAAACTACCTCTTAACAAGTGATAGCATCATTGATAAACTACCTGAGTTACATCTGATAGCATTGTTAAACTACATGATTTACCCTTGATAGCATAATTGATTAACTGCCCGAATTACCCCTGATATCATTGATGAACTGTCCGAGTTACCCCTGGTAGCATAATTGATAACCTATCTAAGTTACACCTGATGATATCATTGATACTACTTGCGAGTTACACCTGATAGCATAAATGATAAACTACCTAAGTTACCCCTGATGGTATCATTAATCATTAACTGCCTGTAGTTACTGTACACCAGATGACGTCATTGATAAACTGCCCGAGTTATTATACCTGATAGCATCTTACTATAAATCTGGAATCGGTGGGTGAGGGGGTGTTTGTGTGTTTGTTTGTTTGTTATCCTTATTTCTCCATTAGGAAGTGTTCAGAAATAATTTGGTGGGGGAGGCTGGGCAACTGAAATTGTCGGTGTCGAAACTTTTTTGACCCCACCTTTACAAATTGCATTTTTTTTGACCCCCTTTAACAATTTTAAAAACTTAATTGACCCCTTCCCCCCCCCCCCACCTTACTATTTTATGTAGACAAAGACCTGTTGACTTCTTTTTAAGACGCTGGGGGTCCGGACCATCCCACAATTAACAACATTTTAGATTCACTCAATTACATGAATGCCTATTTTTGCTTGAAAAATAAAGGTTGCATGAAAAAATTGTCTTTATCTCGTAAATGACCACCTTTTCAACGGTACTTTGTTGAAATTGTGGAAAGTTTCATTTTGTATACAGGTTCCGCAGGTCGCACAATTTATAATTGACAAATTGCCCGAGTTACCCCTGATATCATCATTGATAAACTATCCGAGTTACCCTTGATAGCATTATTGATAAATTACCTGAGTTACACCTATATAGCATCATTGATAAACTGCCCGAGATATCCCTGATATCATAATTGATAAACTGCCCGAGTTACCCCTGATAGCATCATTGATTAACTGCCCGAGTTACCCCTGATATCATCATTTATAAACTGCCCGAGTTACCCCTGATAGCATCATTGATGAACTGTCCGAGTTACCCTTGATAGCATCATTGATAAACTGCCCGAGTTACCCCTGATAGTATCATTGATCATGTTGATAAACTGTCCGAGTTACCCTTGATAGCATTATTGATAAATTACCTGAGTTACACCTATATAGCATCATTGATAAACTGCCCGAGATATCCCTGATATCATAATTGATAAACTGCCCGAGTTACCCCTGATAGCATCATTGATTAACTGCCCGAGTTACCCCCTGATATCATCATTGATAAACTGCTCGAGTTACCCCTGATAGCATCATTGATAAACTGTCCTCCTTGATAGCATCACTGTCCGAGTTACCCCTGATATCATCATTGATAAACTGCCCGAGTTGAGTTACCCTGATATAATCATTGATAAACTTTCCGAGTTACCCCTGATATCATCATTGATATCCGAGTTACCCCTGATATCATCATTGATGCTGTTGTCGCCTCGGTATATATAATTGTATTGGGCATGATCATGATGATAGAACCAGACTCTCAAACCCAATTTACTGGACCAGGCAATAGCTGGACCGTGCGAGGCACAACATTAGCCCATGTAAGGTATGCTGCATGCTGGCTATGAAATGAAAGTAAAAAAAGATGGGAGAAAATGAGTTTATAAAGAGAGCCACTCCCATCAGTCCCAGATTAACAATCAAACAACAAGTTTACATGCGGCTTTATCATGTTTATGAGCATTAAATAATAAATCCAATGTCCAAGAGCTAGCCTATCTGCTTAATAGTAGCGGCCTAGTTGCTCGGACATTCATTTTGTTTGCGGCCATGGATCTGATTCACCACCTCGCCCTCTTCGGCAGTGGCTTATCTGGAGTCACTCATTTGTCAGGGGGATTGAGGATACTTTTCCAGTTCGACCCCATCAAGGGACCGTTCATTATTTATGGTGGAGGGGGGGGGGGGGGTGGGGGGGGGGGGGGGGGGGGGGGGACAAATTCGAGACTCGTATGTCAAAATTACCTAACCCCCCCTACAGCTGAAACTGAAAATTACACGACCCCCCCTACTAACCAATAGATTTTTACACAACCCCCCCCCCCCCCCCCCCCACCTCAAAATCAACTTGTCACATACTTAGGGGATGCATTTTTCTTCTGCCCATGGATTCGTTGGTTGTGCCTTCTGAACGGCCAATAATTTAATGACTAACTACATTGCGAGCGTAGCGAGGCGGAACATTTGTCACATTTTGGGTGTTTTGTGAGTCTTTATAACCCGAAAAAAAGTAAGAACATCCAGAAAAAAACGTATGAAATATTCTTGTGAGCTTTGGTGTAGAGCTGAGAGTGAGACGAGGTGAAAAGCGTGCAAGAAATTACCGTTTTTAATCAAATTGGATTTTGGAACATAGGCTATTAACATGTTTTTATACACCTCATGGCTCTAATGTTTTCAACCATTGATGATTATATAGGTGTTTTTCCAACACATCGTCCGAGCAGGGCGTGCACAAAAAAGATTTGCTGTACGAAAGTAGTCTCATCATAAGTAGCCTACATGTTTTGAAGTTGAAAGGTCGTAAGAAAATGGGCTATTCCAGATAATAGCCGACCCCCCCCTATAGAGGGCGCGGGAATTCCAGACTTTTTTACATAACCACACTCCTGGAATTCCAGCTTTTCCACCAAGAAGGGTGCTGGAATTCCAGCCTTTTCACCAAGGAGGGTGCTGGAATTCCAGCTTAATTCCAGCTTTTATTTGATAATATCCTATAGAGGGCGCGGGAATTCCAGACTTTTTTACTCTTGACCACCTGGAATTCCAGCTTTTCCACCAAGAAGGGTGCTGGAATTCCAACCTTTTCACCAAGGAGGGTGCTGGAATTCCAGCTTTTATTTGAATTCCAGACATTTTTGGCATCAGCCCTGCAGGTAACCTATAGAGGGTGTTGGAATTCCAGACTTTTTGTCGAAAACGTCTTGGAATTCCAGGTTTTTTTTGTCAACTGCCCTTGGAATTCCAGACATTTTTGCCATCAGCCCTGCAGGTAACCTATAGAGGGTGTTGGAATTCCAGACTTTTTTGTCGAAAACGTCTAGGAATTCCAGGTTTTTTTTGTCAACTGCCCTTGGAATTCCAGACATTTTTGCCAAACCTGTCTTGGAATTCCAGCTTTTTTTTCAAACCTGTCTTGGAATTCCAGCTTTTTTTATGGGATTTTTTTTTACCCTCTATAGGGGGGGTCGGATATTATCTGGAATAGCCCAATGTGCGCGAAGCGCACAAAAAATTTGGCATTACACTCCAAAATAGCCTCTAAAATCACCCCAATCACCACCATCTTTATTGTTTAAAAAAGTTACACAACCCCCCCTGTTTAAGAATAAAAAGTTACATAACCCCCCCCTATTTCAACATATGAAAGTTACATGACCCCCCCCCCCCCTATATTTTACCCAACCCCCCCTCCACCATAAATAATGAATGGTCCCCAAGGTAACGACAAAAATTGCGGAGATGTCCTAAACTTGATGCACGCGTAGCGCGTGAATTTTTAAAACATACTTACACAAATTTGTGTTTTAAACAGGATTATATAGGCCTAAATAATGCCTAGTCCTGGACAGCAGGTGTCAAATGCGAGCGTACACCTTTACTGTAAATACAGTGTTTAAAATTTAAACGCTTGCAAGGAATCTTAACGTGGTAAATGCCTTTTATTAAGTGTAATCCACCACTTTAACGTTTGAATAATAAACATATTAAATACTAAACAGCTGGTTTGAAGGGGTTTGAATTTTGAACTAAGTGTTTTGAAGGGGACTCTGCCGCCGTCTATATCATCAAATCAATACAATAAGCGCAACCAAATAAAGACAGATACTGGACTGGACAGGATACTGGATACTGGTTGGTATATATCTGGATCTCTGGATCTGGATTAGTTACTCCAGCAAAACGGAATATCCGCATCACGCTAGAGTTGGATGACATGACCTAATGATTGCTGTGGCTGGGTAGACTGTTTCCATTTGTTGATGCTGTGTGCTCATTGAAGTGGTTCCGGATCATAGTTTTGAAGGGGTTGTGGTTGGCAGTGTCCAGAATTGTATGAGGGAGATTGTTCCAGTGAGTGGTCGTCCAGGGGAAGAATGTGTTGGAATAGGTCGTGGTCTTGGTCAGAAGTCTTTGGTAGGATAAGTCATGGGTCTTTTTGAGTTGTCTATTTGGCTTGATTAAGTGGTTTCGCCAGTTTAAGTCCACCAGGCCGTGTGTAATTTTGTGCATGAGTGCAAGCCTGGTAATTTTGCGCCTACTTTCAAGGCTTTGCCATTTAAGTGTGGATATCATGTCAGTGACACTAGATTCCCATGAATAGTTGTTTACAGTTATATATTATTATTGTATGAGGTTTCTCCCTATCATTTAAAAATGTTGTTTACGGTTAAAAGGGCTAATTAATCGGGTAATTAATATGCCCGCGGGAGCAGCGGCCAAAAAGCTTTGCAGGAGTATGTGGGAGCAGCAAAGCGTGGACACAAAACAATAATGCCACATTGTATTTTGCAAACGTATTTTTAGATAATTATGTTTTATAGGCTGGCAACACTGTAAACACGGGAAATTTTCAAATCAAGATGGCGGCACGCGTCGAGCGGCAATTTCAATCCCTGCGTCGGTCGATGAGAAAGAAGAAACGTCCTCTGGAACAGGAAGATGAACCCGATACCAATTCTTTGAAGAGGAGAAAGATAGATCCGGAAGGCAAGGTAAGGCCTGCCATTTATGCTGAATGGAACTGTTACAATAAGCTTTTTGTCGACAGGAGGTGTGTGTGTTCTCGTCGAGTGCGGACGTGTTTTTATTTCAGTGTGCAATTATGTCAATATCTCGGACTTTTTTTAATATTTTTATCAGCCGTGAGGCTTTTTATCGTCTTTTATCTGACTCTTAATAACTTTATAACTTTTGGTGCGTGGTCAGTGCAATTTTGGTGTATTTATGTGTGATTTTTGATGACTTTGCGACGCCGGGTGACTCAGCTACTACCACAGTGAAACGGAAAACCAGCCGAATTCAACAGCCTTGGTGGTCAACAAGTTTACCCGGGAAATTTACGTGTGTCATTGTCAACATTCATTCTTCTTGCCATTCATCGCCATTATTTACGTTTGTTTTCATCGTGGACCAGTACTGTATGTATTTTAAAATTATTTAATTCTCCATTCATAGTTGCTGTGATATTTGAGATCTACTCGTGAAATTGTGCAATACAAATTACTAGTGCAAAACTGCCAAATTCGCTACCTTCACCCACTACAGCGGCCATTTTGTACTACGTTTTCGTCAAGTTTTATGGATTTTGGTGTCATCGTCTTTTTAAAACATTAACACAAATTACTTTTTGCATTTTGGATGTTCTTGGTGTCAACTTTTGGTGTTGTTTCTACTGTGACTTTGTGAAATCTGTGAAATTTGTCCAATCTCATCTCGCCAACTGCGGTGTACCGTGTTCTCCCGCCAATCTTATATATTATCTCCTAAGTCCAAACCATCTGTCATCATGAGACATCAAAGCAGATATACTCTCTTGAACCTCCGCATAGTCTTCGTTGCTATTTCACTCTACCGTTTTGCTAGTAAAATACCAAGCTCCTCACCTGATCATCTCCATCATGTCCATCGTGTGCCACGCCCTGTTTGTTGTTCTTCACCACCAGTGTCGACTCTCCCGGTAAGGTTTCTTGGCTTTAGTGACATTGTCCAGGTAAGCGTTGATGAACTCTTTGACGTAAACGAAGGACATCATGGTGTCTTGTGCAAACTGAAACTGAGTCTTAATCCACATCATGTGAATCTTTTGCCCTGCATTTACTACTACACAAGTCCAGTCTGGAACTCATATTTTGATCTCAGGCAATTCCTTATAACCAGGTCGTCATCAATACACTGTGATGAACTTAAAGGGCAACATATACAATTTCATGCAACAATGATAGCTACCCTTGCTCTGTGTGGGGACATAGAATCCAACCCAGGACCTATTTGTGATCAAACTGTCAATAATAACATTACTGATACTGCATATCTTTGTGGTGCCTGTAAGGAACCAGTCACATGGAACCAGAAGGGTTTGATGTGTGAGCTCCCCAGCTGCGAAACCTGGTACCACATTGATTGTCAAGCGGTTGGGGAGTCCACATACGAACACCTTGGAAACCCGGACATATCGTGGACATGTCTTATGTGTGATGGACCAAACTACAGTTCTACCCTCTTTGATCTCCATGATCTTCACTCAGAAAACAAGTTCAGTAGCCTTGCAGATCTTGATACAAGTGATTGCAGTACCCTCAGCTTTGACTCTCTAAAATCGCATGATTTTACTACCCAGCCGAAAGCAACTTCCTCGCCTACCAAGCCCAAACCAAAATCATCAACAGGTTGCCGACCACTCCGTGTTGTGAATGTGAACTGCCAAAATCTGACAAATAAGAAAGGTCCCTTCTACAACCTTGTGGATAGTACCAAGCCTGACATTGTGATTGCAACAGAAACTTGGTTTGATAGTGGAATAGCAGACTCAGAATTCTTCAGCTCCCACTTTACAGTGCATCGACGCGACAGGAAAACTCATGCTGGAGGAGTCATCGTTGCAGTCAATAGTGACTACATCAGCACCCGTGAAGAATCCCTGGAGTGTCAGGACGCCGAGTCAGTTTGGGTGAAAATAAATATCCTTGGATGCAAATCACTGTTCATTGGTGGATTTTACCGGCCTCATGTTAGTGATGTCATCAACCTTGAAGCTTTTGACGGTGCAGTGAGCAAACTATCTAAGAAAGCCAACAATATTGTTCTTATCGGAGGTGACTTCAACTTTCCTGGCTGGGACTGGAAAAATCGTACTCTGAAACCAAAGACGCAGTATGTCAACCTGCACAATAGATTTGGAGATATTCTCGCTGACAATGGCCTCTCTCAAGTCATCGAAGAACCAACGCGTAAGAATAATACACTTGACCTGATCATCACCAACAGACCCTGTCAGATCAATAGAACCCAGATCTTGCCTGGCATATGTGATCATCTTGCTGTTTACACTGAGTTTGATATCAAACCAACCAGGAAGAAGCAGATTCGTCGTTGTATTCCACTGTACAAGAAGGCTGACTGGACCGGTCTGCGCAAACATACTTCAAACTTGGCAGATTCAATTCGCAAAGCTGAAGCAACATCCTCCACAGAAAAGCTTTGGGCACTGTTCCGAGACGGCTTGAGCAAGGGCATCAAAACGTTTATTCCCCATCGAATGACAAAATCAAGAGACTCAAAACCTTGGATCAGTCTAGACCTACAAAGGAAAATCAGACGTAGGAATAAAGCCTTCAAAGCCAGTAAAAAACATGGCAGAGTTAAGGATGAGCACAAATTTCTGCGATTGAAAAAGGAAGTACAGCATGATCTGCGACGCTCCTACTGGCAACATGTTGAGGACATTGTTACCCCTCAAGATGCAGACAACAATGAATACAGCGGCATGAAAAGATTCTGGACATTCATCAAACATCAGAGGTCTGACTTCAGCAACATCTCCCCTCTAAAGGTCGCCGGCAGACTGATCACGGACTCCAAAATGAAAGCAGAGACTCTGAATCGTCAATTCCAATCGGTCTTCACCCGTGAAACTGACTTTCCGTCTACGTTACCTGAGGTTTGCCACCCAACTCTGCCACCCATCAACATTACAGTACCCGGAGTTGAGAAATTGTTGAAAAACCTGAAGCCAGGAAAAGCTGCTGGTCCGGATAACGTCAGTCCTAGAGTCCTAAAGGAGCTAGCCGAAACAGTTGCTGACCCTCTCACCAGAATCTTTCGTAAATCCCTAAGTGAAGGAATTGTACCCAAGGATTGGAAACATGCCAACGTCTCGCCCATCTACAAGAAGGGACAAAAGTACGACCCAGTCAATTACCGTCCAATAAGTTTGACATGTATTGCCTCAAAAGTCATGGAACATGTGATCTGCAGTAACCTGATGAAACATGCAAGCCGAAATAACATCTTCTACGCACTTCAACATGGATTCCGAGACCGCAGATCTTGTGAGACTCAACTTTTGGAGTTTGTTCAAGACATAGTCACCAACATGCAGGATGGCGTCCAATCTGATGTATGTGTGTTGGATTTTTCCAAGGCTTTTGATAAAGTCGGCCATCAACGTCTTGTACAGAAGCTTCAATGGTACGGTATCCAGGACAACGTCAACTGTTGGATTGCAGATTTCCTGAGGAACAGAACTCAATCAGTAGTGATTGAAGGTGTGTCATCCAGCAAAGTACCCGTCATCTCTGGAGTCCCCCAAGGGTCTGTCCTTGGGCCCTGCCTCTTTCTCTACTATATAAACGACATCGCGGAGCAGCTTACATCAACAACTCGCCTTTTTGCTGATGATACCATGATTTATATGGCAGTTAAAGGGAAAGAAGACGCTAAACTCCTACAAGCGGATCTCGACAAACTCACTGACTGGGAAGACAAATGGATGATGCAATTTCACCCTGATAAATGCGAAGTAATCAGCATCACTCGCAAAAAAACCCCGATCATCAACAAATACACTATACATGGCCACCAGCTTCAGAATGTCAACTGTTTGAAATACCTAGGCCTGACAGTGACAAGCGACCTGCGCTGGGATAAACATGTTGACCGTGTCGTCTTCAAAGCAAACAACACCTTAAACTTCTTGCGTCGAAATCTGAGAATCAACAACCCCAAAGTAAAAACCCTTGCCTACAAATCGCTCGTTCGGCCACTTCTAGAGTACAGTTGCTCCGTTTGGGATCCCCACACCGACAACCTCACCAAAAAGCTTGAGATGGTTCAACGCCGGGCAGCTAGGTTTACACTCAACCGCTATCGTCGCACCGACAGTGTCACCACCATGCTCGAAACACTCTCCTGGCCTCCATTAGCCCGTAGAAGACTCCATGCGAGACTCTCAATGTTTCACAAAATTCACCATAGCCTTGTTGCCGTCGATGCCAGCCAGATTCTCACATCAAAACATCACAACAAACCAACTCGCACCGAAAACTCCCTCTCATACCACATACCTCAATCCCGCACTGACTACCACCGAAACAGCTTCTTCCCACGCACTATCCGAGATTGGAACCTCCTTCCAGAAAGCAGCGTTAAAAGCCCATCGCCAGCAGCCTTCAAAGAAGCCCTGAACAAGAATTGCGACTAATTGCACACCGCGCACACACAGTGTCAGAGTCTTCAATCTTTGAAGTTGACGCTTATCTGGAAGAAGAAGAAGAAGGACATGACTATTTTTGATAATTTCAATTTTTTTTCATAAAAATTAAAATAACAAGGTTACAACAAGGTCTTCTAAAAAACTGGGGGGGGGGGGACGAGTGTTTAAGGTGGCAAAAGGATGAGAAGACTTGGAATGGATCTGTTGAATTTTTGTGGAAGTTGGCAAGAGGAAAATATCATTATTTATAATTTAATTTAAATTTGTAATAATATATTTCGATGTATTAAAATTACATGATTTATGTACAGCACTCCTTCCAGAAACAACACTCTACAATGTTATGTAGTCTCTAGTGTCATGTGTTTGTGTAGCTCTGTTTCATAGCTCTCAGTCTCATATGTCGTGGTACAACTCGGTATGAGAGCTATGAAATGAAAGCATTGGGACGTCGCCGATTTTCGTCACAGCTCACTATCTCTGGCTGGATCTGGGATGCAGCCAGCTCGAGCTCAAAGTGGTCCTGGCTGGCAAAGGCATGTAAACCGAGTCACCAGTTTCGTAAAAATATTTCTTGAACACCGCAAAGCCTGTTAGTGTTAGACGTTTGCAAATAATATTATCAGTAAATACGTTTTCCAACGGTGCACCCCTACCTACCTTATTTTTAAAACCGAACAACGGAAGCAGAAAAACAGCGCATTATCTGAGGTGTGAAAATGAAAATTCGTGAATACATGTTGTCTAAACGGATTAAGATTGCGGCTTCCTTTGTATGTACTTCTTTATGTTTACCGCTACCACCTGTGTCTCTTTAACAACTGTCAAAGTTCTCGAATTCCACGACGCCTGATTAACATCTACATTTTTGTATAGAGTACGTCCTCAGAATCCTAAAATAACCGCTATCGTGTGTAGTAATAATACTGATGACGCGACGTAGCAATACATGTTTGAGGTTAGCGTAAAAGTCAGTATCTTTTTTCCCCACGTGGCAATGGCGGTTTCATTGCGTCATTTTAGTCGCTTTGACTGTGGTTTCAGACGGACGCTGCACATGTTCAAAGTTAATTGGAAACAGCAGCGTCTTAGCGTTTTACGTAACAAATCTGCAGAGACTGATCAACGCACGTGATATTTTGTTGTTTACCACTATTTTCTTGAGTTCGAACGAGTGGCGCATCTCTTATAAATTTCAATATTTTTAACAGAAAAAAACCCTGAATGTCTGTGCATTAATCACGAAAGAGTACATAGGATATACACCAAGCCCACAGTTGCAAAATAATTAAAAAAATGTTAGTATATTTGACTTATGTAGGCCTAACCATTTAGCTATTTTAACAAAGATGACACATGACTATCGGCCCAAGCAACCCTTAGGGCGGATTCAGGTTGAAAAAGACACCCTTATTCTCTGAAATTGGCGATTTTGATACCCTTAGCACGGGCCCGCGCGGATCCGCGTTGTGGTTGAAAAAGTACCCTTATTCCGCGTTTTTGTTTACAACATTATACCTGACTGCCCCCCCCCCCCCACCGGTGCTATGGGCAACCAGCATGCCGATCGAACCGCACCACATCGATAGTGTGTTTACCACTTCCGGTCAGTTTCCAGGCAAAACATCAACAGCCGATGAGTAGCTTTGAGAAATCAGGTAGTTGACCAGCGAAACTGTCAGCTCGGTAAAATGTAAGTTTTTCATCTACCTGGTATTGGTTTTGCCAAAAAAACTAAATATTATCTACAGACCTGATGAATCTATTTACGAAAATTAAAGACCAATTTGCGTATTCTGGACTAAAATTTGCCACTTAATTTTTTTTAAAGAAAAGAAGATGGCAACAGCTGACATTTGAGAAATGGTCGCAAATATACTTGATCACCTATTTTATGAACTAAAATGTGTTTATGTTTATATTTTGTTTAATGTTCATTTTTAATTTCTACTTGATGAAATGAAATTCCAAATGGTTCATAAAATATTGCATTTTACTGTTTGAAAGCTTTCTAAGATGCTCCTACATATCTATAATAGTTATTGCCACTTTTTGCCATCTTTCCCGGGAAAAAAAACTGGCAAAATATTTCTTAACCTTTTTGGCCGGCAAAAATGGCATAAACCTGCATTTTGCTCTGAACCCTACTAACTCAGATGCACAAAATCTAACATCTATGGCAGGTTAAATGAAATGTATCAAGCACTGTAACTTTTAAACTAATAATGTAATGTACATAAAAGTATACAATTTTTCAAATGAAATGAGTCGGAGAATCTATATTTAGTATTAAATTTCCCCCAAAAAAGTGATTTCTACATTTTTGCCCAAAAATCACTTTTTTGGCGCCAAACATTTTCAGACAATCTAACAAAATTAGTTTTTGATTAAAAATTTCAATATTTCACCAAAATCATCTAAAGTCAATTATCTAGGAAGCACTTTTTTTTTTTTGCTTAACAAATTTTATTTTTGAAAATATTGACCAAAAAGTGCCAACAATGAGATTTTTATCTCAAAAATCACATTTTTGGCACTTTTTGGATGCATATCTCGAGTTTAAAATCCATAATCGAAAAAATAAAAAATTGCCTCCTAGCGCTGAAAGTCCTCTACACAATGGTAGTAAAATCTTACCTGATAGTTTGATATCTTTTTAGTTATGCTGTCTGAAAAATTGTAAAATTCCTTCAAATTTGAACTTCTAGAAAACAGCGATTTAGTAAAGATATTGACATTTTCCACCATTTAAAGCCAAATATTCTCGGAATACACGGGCGTGTGACCTTAAAGGCGAGTATACTATTATGAACAATCAAAATAAACTATCAGATTCAATTTATATTGTCACAATGTTAAGAAATTGGAAGAAAACTGAAATTTAAATGATCGTAAGATTGGCCTTTGTTTACATTTTTAGGCATTGTTTTGCGCTCTTTTGTTTTCGCGTCTTCGTCGCGGATATAAAGCGGCGCGTCTAGTATTACGCACGGGAAGATTCAGCGCGCGACGCAATAATCGAACAGCTGTCGCAGCATTTGAAAAGCGTGGAACTCCGCTTAATTTCCCGCCAAATAACCATGAATCTTTTCCTGGCTCAAACTTACCAAAACAACAATTTAAAATCACCCAAAAGAACGGGAAATAATCGCTTCCGATTAGTAACTTATGATGGTAATGATAGAATACACATAAAAGTATAAAATAATAGAGAAATATGAAATTCAATTTTTGAAACAAGTGCCGGGTTGACACTGCCCTTAAGGATATCACAGTGACATAGAGGCAGGGCTCTAATATGGAGGACAATCAACATTTGTTGACTATTAGGTCTACATGCGGAATCAATATATGTACTGCTTGAAAATCGATTTAAAAAAAAGAAATCCTCATTTGAAAGTGTATACCCTTCCGGTCGCAAACCGCCAATGTCGGAGATAACGGAGACCACAGAGAGCAAACGGTGTGTCAAATTGTAGTATAAAATACATGTTTTTTACAAATAATCCCATAAAAGCCCTAAAATAACATTAAAATAGGGAAATTTTGTACAGCATAATTATACATGTTCATGTGGAGTAGCAATCAAGATCATGAGCTAGCCAGCAGCAAGTTTGTGCTACTTGAAAGTTGAAAATCTGATGATCACCAAAATGTATCAACATTTGCTGAAGTTATGGTCGATATTTCTGACTGTGGCGTAAAAAGAAATCCAAAGTCAAACCCACTAGCTGTGAGTGACTGAGAAGCGACTGACTGAGCAGTTTTCGGGACAACCAACCAGCTTTTAGAAGAAAGTTTGGATGGAGATCCTGGAATAGAGATGGGCTCACTTTTTTCTGTTTTATTAAATTTTGGGTGTGTTTTGGGGTTTGGCTAGGGGATTTTGAGTTCGGATGGGTGGTTTTTGGTTCGAGTGGTTTTTTTTGGTTTGGGTGGTTTTTTCGGTTTGGGTGGGAGTTTTAGGTTTGGTGGTGGTTTTGGGTTGGGGTGGCAAGTTTGAGTGGGGGTTTTGGGCAACCCTCAAATTAAGAAATAGAAAGGGCATGCAATTTCAGGCAATTTGAAAGGGGCACCAAGGCAATTATGTACTTTTCAATGGAGTAAAAACAGCCAGAAGTTGAGGGCATCGAGGCAACTAGGTGGGGCACCGACGGCATTTGTCTTTGGTTAATTTGAGGGCTGGTTTTGGGATTAGGAATGGGTGGTTTTTGGGGTTTGGGTTTGGGTTTAGGTAAGGGTTTGGTCTAGGTAGGGTGGGGTTTCAGATTTTGTTGGGGTTTGGGTTTTGGTTGTTTTTTTGGATTTGGCTGGTGTTTTTTTAGTTTGGGTGGCATGGGGTTTGGGTGGGGTGAGGGTTTGGGTGGGGTTCGTGGAGGGGTTGCTGGAATTGGGGTGGGGGTTATGGGTGTGTGTGGAGGTGTTAAAAAAATTGGGGTGTGTAATTTAGGTGGTGTTGTGGTTTGAGGTGGGGTTGGGGAAGTGGTTTTGGGGGTGGGGGTGTGTGGTTGGATGGAAAGAAGGTTTGTGGTGGGGAGGTGGGTTTAGGTTTTTGGGTTAAGTTGGGGTGGGAGTTTGTGGTGGGGAGGGGTTTGTGGTAGGGTATGAAGAAGTTGTGGCATGGGTTGGGAGTGGTTGTTTTTGGGAAGGGATGGGGTTTGTGCTGGGAGTGGGGTTTATGCTGTGGGGATATGGATGGTTGTTGGACTGTTGGTGTTTTTTTTATGGGGTTGGGGTGTGGATTGGATTCTTGATTGAGTATCCTAAACTTTTTTTTAGGTGAAGCTATATGGACTTTAAGGATTAGGTTTGTTGGGTCATTTCTAACTTTCATTTCATATAGCCTGAATCAGCCAGCATTCTTATACAGGGTGAGTAAAAAACCCTGCAATAGTGGAAAGTTTTCCAAACCAAGTTCAAGTTTTACACTTTTTAAACGTTGCAAGAATGATGTATTTGTTACCCTCTTTATTTCATGTTCACATTTGAATATCCCGCCAACAGAAATGTGGAATAATTTCATTTTTATTCAAATTTATAACATAAGATATTCATAGCATGGGTTATGTAAATTGATTATTTTATCTTCTATGAAACAAGAAAGGAAGCATTAACTTCCAATTACGTCACAAATTTACTCGAATATTCAAATTTTAATGAGAGACGCATTTTGCAATCTTATGCATGTTTTGGGTGTCTCGTGGACAAGCATGTGAAAGGGGTGCATGGGTAAAAAGGTTTACCAAAGGCTGTGATTGACATCATTTGTTCACATGAAATTAATAACAAACATGTTATTCTTATAAGGCTAACAAAAAAAAGAGTTGACTTGCCCTTTCCGACCGACTCGAATTTTGGGAAATTTAGTGTCACTATTTTTTATTTTTTTATTTTTTTATTTTTTGTCAAAGTCATATTTTGGTTTAGAAATAGCAAAACATGTTCTGTTTACGTTTAAATACGGTATAAACACATAAAATGGTCATTTGCTCACGTACTTTATATCAACTGTCGCATTGTATGTTTATTTTCACTTGCGTAAACGTTTTATAGACCGCGGTTGCTTTTCTGCTGAATTTATTACACATGCTCGCCGAAACCAGCGTCACTTGGGCGACGTTCTGTGTATAGGTATATATAATTTTATTCACAGCGCGGGTCTTTAAATCTTACTACTACTTTACATAATATGCATGTTTAAGGATTCTTTAAAATCTTGTTTTTGTATAGTATCTGCTTGTTTAAAAAAAAAATTAAAAAAGGGCAAGTCAACTATTTTTTTTTTTTGCCCAATGTTTAAAAAAATTCTAACTTCAACTTGGTTATTATAAAACAAGATGGCTTCTTTCCACTATTGCAGTTTTTTGACTCACCCTGTATAGGCTTTTAAGCCTGGCCCCAGCAATTTGCTTGAGCCTGGTCCTTTCTGGACCAACGGTGTAAACAAACAAATATATGTTTTTGAACATTTGTGGATTGCGTGGTTGTATGGTAGAGTTTCTGCTGCCTTAATTTAGGGATAGATTTAAATTGGATATATGGTAGAGGTCAGGGTCATGGAGTTAGGGTTAGGTTTGTTTAGGTTAGGGGCATATGTTTTTGAACATTTTTGTGGATTCTAGTAAAATTACTAAAACCATGTCGTCGTGCGAGTGCAACAATATCGTATCTGCATTTTGCTGTATTTGCAAGAGAAGCATTTTTATGTTTTTCATACTTATTGTGTTTTTGAGTAAACATATTATGTTTTGGAAGTATAAAGATTATTTTCTTTGATGATATAAATTGAACATCGTGTCATAAAAATAAGTATTTGAAAAGATATTGACATTTTTAGATAACGTATCTGCAATAACAAATCTAGTGAGTGCAACAACAACGTATGTGGCAGATACGTTATTATTGCACTTGGAAAACTTGAGAAAATATGAAAATCAGAGTGCAACAACAACGTATGTGGCAGATACGATATTATTGCACTGAGAAAACTTGAGAAAATATGAAAATCAGAGTGCAACAACAACGTATGTGGCAGATACGATATTATTGCACTGAGAAAACTTGAGAAAATATGAAAATCAGAGTGCAACAACAACGTATGTGGCAGATACGTTATTATTGCACTGAGAAAGCTTGAGAAAATATGAGAAAACAGAGGGCAAGAACATTGTAAGTGGTAGATACGTTGTTGTTGCACTCAGAATAATATAACATTAAATTAAAGTGCACTTACGATATTGTTTTTTATTAATTAAAACACAATTAATTTGTTTTAGAACTTCAAAATTAGCTTAAAATGAGCGCAATTACTTACTCTTCCAAAATATATAAAAAAGTCAATTTCGCCAAAATGTCACTTACGACATTGTTGCACTCGCACGACGATGTGTAGTCAAGGTAGGGTTTCTGCTGCCTTGATTTAGGGCTAGGTTTATATTGGGTATGATGTTTAGGCTACTGCATGGTCAAGGTAGGGTTTCTAGAATTGCAGTATTCCTCCAAGGGCATATATAAGGGATGATATGATGATATCTGGCTAGAGTTGATGAGGATAAAGAGGTTAGGCCAGTAGCTAGTAGGTGGTATGAAACAAGACCTGTATGCCTTGTTTGATACCAGGTTTTACCTGCTACTAGTTGGACTACTAGCAAATAGGCTTCCCGCAGCGCATCCACCAAAGACGGGATTGTGTGGGCTGCACGGGCCGTCTTCGCTTTATCAATTTGGGTCCTGTTTCGTTCACGTTAGGGTCAGGGCACTCCCCATCCGAAAGAGAAGGGAACCTGAACTGACGTACGTGTGTGTGCATGTACACTCTTGATCCTGGGGTTTTGGAAGGGATTTTTTTTATGCAGCGATGTTGTTTTAGGCTACCAACCACGTTTGAAGAACATGCAGTGCAGGGAGCATCTACATGTAGTGATTGAAATATGGTGATTCATTAATTGCTTTGCCATATTTCAATTTGGGAGTTTGGTTTTGAAACTAGCGGTCGTAATCAGTATACCAATGGAGAGGCTAATGATCCGTGGCAATGCCGAACAACGTGGAGGATTGTCTGCAACATGGCACGTGTGTTAATAATGGATTATTGTACAGTGCATTGTCATTCTGTACATGGATATATCTATATGGATTGATAGTAAGCACTATGATGAGAGAGCTGAAACCTTAGATGGCCAAACGTCCTGATAACTGAGTCGACTTTCAACCATTGGATTAAGCTTCCTGCTCACAACTTCTACTGGGATGTGTACTAATCTCTAATCTGTGTATGACGTCTTCACCTATTTCTTACGGATCTGCCTCGGGGGAATCGATACAACAGTTTGTTTGCTCCAGCTATTGGGCTCATTTAGTCCAGGAAGCAACTCGTCTGGCACCGCTGACCGAATGACCATCACAGCCCCAGTCCAAAATACACAACAGGTCGTGTCCTCTGGACTTTGTGATCAATATCTGGGGGTAGTCACGAAGGTGTAAGGGGTGGTGGTGGTGGGCAAGTGGACAAGTTGAGCCACTTTGTGATGACATGTTAGTAGTGACCAATAGTGACCACCATTATACCAATGAGTGTCGGGGACCAGATGACCATTTTTGAACTGGGGGAGTTCCTACAGATCCAGTCAGAATGGTCAAGTGAACTTGTGAGTATCTTTCCCAGGAATTAAAGTAGACCATAATTGCATGTTTCTCTACTTACTCAAAGGAGATTTTAAAGACAAAATGCCCTAATTCTGGTCTCCAATTTGTCTCGGTTCCCATAGACATGCACAAATTATGGCTGGAGCTCTTAGGTTCTAGTTTACATCAATGAATAAATTAGTCATCAGTGTTCCTTTTTCTTATTTCTAAACTTAAGAGCTCGAGAAATGCATTGTGCTTAAAAAAAAGCTTTAGTTGGCTGGCGTTGGCGCAATGCATTGTGGGAAGACCTTAAAATCTTCTTTGCCCACTACTTATACCTTATACTTAAATGACACCCTTGACTATGCATCGCAATAAAGCCTTGGTAACAAAAGCCAAAGGGTGTCCTATATGCAAACCTTCGTCTTATCTCCAAAGCTGTGAGTTTTTACTATTCTTACGCCATATATGGATAGATAGATATTGAAAAACAAAGACACGATAAAGCTATATAACTTGTGTATACAAAAACAACCAAACAAAAATGTGATATTGAATGAGGATATTCAGTAATTTAAAACACAATAACATAATCTGACTTAAACCTAGGGTGCTTTTCAATCACCTGTTCTACTATGACAAGGGCAGTGTAAAGGGTTCTAGAATACTATACTACATCTAGAGGAAATATGTTCTCAACTTCGCACTAATGATTGACTGGTTAAGTTTTCATTTCATAGGATTTGTCATTTGTGAAGATGTGACATCATTTGTTCCAATTTGAAACTTGGGTTGATTCACCATAGGGGCATTAACCAGAAGGCTTCCCCCCATGATTCCCCCTCCTAAATGAGCTGACAATCTTATGTATAACCACAAAATAAGTTAATTATGCTTCCCTGATCACAAATCTGACCACCTCATCAATATCCCTCCCCATCCAGACCCCAAGTTATGCTGATGCAACAGGAAATGATTCACCCCTCCCGACGAACCAATGAGAATGTAGACCTGAAATACCAAGTACCGGTATGGCCTATTTCAGTTGAAACCTCTATGATCATATGGAAAATGATTTGAATAGTAAATGAGTGAAGGGTTCATAGAATGGTTTTATCCCTAATCTTATAGAACTTGGGTCAATGTTGTGGAATCTGTGGGTAGTGATGCTTCGTTTACATTACTTACCACTTCCACCTTTTCCTGCTATATCTTCACTAAAAATCATAAGGTCAAATAAAAATCTTCCTCAGAAGAACGCTTGCGTAGCTTTTAAAACTCACATTTTACCGCATAACTTCCCCCTCTCATTTTTTTCTTAAACTTTTGAAAATGACAGTGTAAGTCTAGTTGTGACTGTATGGAATGTTTTTTTCCAATATTAAAACATGTTTTAATTTAAACTCAAGAAAAACAACTGACTTTAGTGATTTATTGGACTATGCTTCTTTAAATTTAAATTGTACATTGTGAACTGTGAAGTACCATATCAGCTTCATTTTCTTGCTTCACAGAGCTTGTGTCATGTTTTTTCAAAACAATACCGCATTTCGCATAGCATTTTTTACTAAAAAATAAAATTGCATTTTTATTTGGCCTAAGTGTCTACCACCTTGCTCTTAACCCTAACCCCGGTTTAGGATTTTTGACCGGGATCACAATTTTCGAGGAAAAAACACCAACTAAATCTCCGGGAACCTGCCGTGATTCGATCCGGGGACCCTCCGTTCTCAAGCCCCACCTTCCAACCACTAAGCCACGGCCCTCAGCTACACATTCGTGCAGTATATTGCGCTCATTATATAGGCTCGGTTGACTACGTCATCGAAAACCGATGGCGCATGCGTTTGGAGAGGGACTTTGGATTAGAATTTTTTAGCACTCAGGGGGGTTAGGGTTAATAGAACACACACACACACAAAAAATGTTACCTTAATATTCATATTTAATTCCTAGAAAGGAAAATTTGTATGGATATTGCTTTGGAATGAATATGTTTGATGCTGCAAAATTAGATGGTGAGACTTCCATACAACTTTTCCTTCTAACGTTTGAAGTGGACTTTGGACTGATATAGAGAATGACCTTCGTTGGTTGTTTTTACTTATGATCTTAAGTATCTGACTCTTTATTCTAAGAAGCAGGCATGCATTTACTTAGATAAAATCTTAATTGTTGTGAGGTAAATAAATAATGAGATAATCCTGGATATGTCTCACTGATAGACAGGGTCAAGTCTTCAGTATGATAACAATGAGCTCATCTTCCCACCACACCCATTTAGCCACTTTTCTCTGGAACTATTTTAAAAACTGTTTAAAAGAAAATGTATGGTATGGAATCAAAACAGATAGGCTCCTCATCTCCAATTATATTCATTTATTGCAAAATTAATTGTGATCTATGTGTGTCTTTGTTTGAATATAGTATCACTTTAAACGGACTTCATACATTGTCATCATATATTTTAACGAAACCACTATCTACAAGTTTGCTTTAGTACCAAAACATGCTGCTCCCTCCCAATTGCTAACACATCAAAATGATCAATTCCCCATGTGACATGAGCTTTGACACGGCACCCTATGGCGTTGACTCACTGCCTAGCGGGCATTCTCAATCCAATGACCAGCTCTACTAACGACTATCAGCCTGGTCGACAAACTAAAAAAACGTCTCGCTACATGCTATGCTAATTAGCTTTTAGTAAACCGAGGTTTTTGGAGTGTACTGTAAAAGTGGAAATTTTCGCACTACATTTATTTTCGCACCAAAATCAACAAGCGCCAACAATAAAATGCTCAACTATTATTCATTTTGTATGTAAGTCTCTGTAAGGAAGCTGAAAATCGCAAAAACAAAAACAAGCAAAA
Source organism: Ophiura sarsii (assembly GCA_035610835.1). Lineage (NCBI taxonomy): Eukaryota > Metazoa > Echinodermata > Ophiuroidea > Amphilepidida > Ophiuridae > Ophiura > Ophiura sarsii. Next base: position 35,770,457 of record CM069448.1, read on the forward strand.
TTGTTCTAAATGTGCTAAGCGCGAACATTTACACTTTTATGGTAGTTTACAGACATACATGTAACACATAAATGTACCAGGTTATTGGAGGGAATAAAACCCATATAGCTGTGTCAAACAATGTACACATTGCCAATGGCCAAAAGCATCATGCTATGTAGTCACAAACTAGAAGATTGAAATGGAAAATTGAGGATGAGATTTAGAGTAAATTTACTTTGTCTATATTTGGCGCCAGGACCAGTGGTAGCTCTGCTTGGGGGAGATACTCCCCGCAGTCATGAGCTTTGCCCCAGAGACTTTAGCTTTGCCCCCAACTTAGTTTTGCCAATTAGAACCAATTTTGTGAATCCCTCTTATTTTCCCATCACCATCTCTTTTTATCCAGCCTTTCCCAACACTTGAAATACTGGTGTTGCTACGTCCATGCCGTTATTATGAAGACATATTGGGTGGGTGGGGTATTCAAAGAAGAAAGTGATAAATCTGTACCTACATGTACATTAACCGGAGGTTCATTACCGGGGTGGGGTATGAAATTTCGGTGAATAAATATTAACAACTTATGAAGGTGTAGTTTTAGACAGAGTGTACTATTGGGTGTACTTTATATGCTCCTCCACACTGTATCAAATGTCTTTAGGATTCCAAGAATGCCATATGTGTAGGACTGTAGGCTTACCATCATCACACCTCCTCGCAGACTGTATTTTTCAGGGTAAAAAGGTACATACATGTACAGTTAAGCCCACAATTATTCATACCCCTTGAAAAATATGAGTTTTTTGCGTTTTTCTCATATCTATACCAGCTGGAGTGGTGGAACTTTCGCTTTACACTAAAGACAATTAGTTTGCAAGTACAAATCAATATATTTGGGCTCAACATTTTTTGCATAACAATAGAATTGAACAAGAATTGTGTTTTTATGCCTGTCCAAAATTATTCATACCCCATACCAAGTCTCAGGATTGAGGCCACTTTTTGTGATAATACACATGTTTTTGACATTCCAAACATTCTTTATATTGTGTGATAGGCTTTTATATTGTTATGCAATTATTCCATGATGTGTGCAAACAATGTGGATGCATTACAAATGTGTCCTATTGAATGTACATAGAGGGATATTATAGGACAACACTCTGGCTCTATGACAGCATGGCGAAGGAGATTTAAATAACTCAGTGGGGACCTTTTTTGTGCATTGTGAATGCTCACAAAGAGGGGAAAGGCTACAAAGCTATTTCAATGCAATTTTAAGTACCAAATTCCACCATATAAAGCATAATTAGGAAGAACAAGACATTTAAAAATCAGTTAAAATCAGTTAAAAACCCTGAAGAACACGGTCGGAAGCCAACAGTGTCCCCTTGTTTGACAAGAAAAGTATGGTGAAAGGCCAACAACACTCCACATATCACCATCAATGCTCTCCTGAACAACCTTGGTGAGTCTTGGACCAAGATATTTAAGGCAGACACTCCAGCAGACATAGTACACAAGAGTTCTCCATGGACTCCGACCAAGAAAGACTCTACTCCTGAAAAGAGACAATGAGAAACTCATCTAGCATTTGCAAGAGCACTTCTGGACAAAGATCCAAGTTTTTGGTCTTCAGTGTTGGGGTTGTTTAAGAGGCAAGACAAGTTTCTCTGTGTCTCTTTTAAGGAGTAGAGTCTTTCTTGGTCGGCCTCCATGAGACCTCTCATGTGCCATATATGCTGGAGTGTCTGCCATGATATCTTGGTCCAATAATTGCCAAGGTTGTTCAGGAGAGCATTGATGGTGATCTGTGGATTGTTGTTGGCCTTTCGCAATACTTTTCTTGCCAAACAAGGGGACATGGCCTGAAAAAATGTTTTTTTTCCCGGCAAGCGATTCCAAATTTCCCTCCAAAATGGAATGCATTTCTTAATGAAAGAGTAACATTTCCCTCCAAATGCCAAATTTTCCCTCCAAATGCTCAAATTTCCCGGCAAGGAGCTTTCCGTATTGCCTACTTTTTCAGCCTGTGCAAGGGGACACCTCTGGCTTCCGACTGCATCCTTCAATGTTTTTTAGTGAATTGAACGTCTTGTTCTTCCTAATTATGCTATGTATGGTGGATTCTTGCACTTGGAATTGTTTCGAAATAGCTCTAGCCTTTCCCCTCGTTGTGAGCATTCACAATATGCACAAAAACCTTCTTCGCAATGCTGTCAAAGAGCAAGAGTGTTGTCCTGTAATATCCCTCACTGTACATTCAATAGGACACATTTGTAATGCATCCACATTGTATTCACACATCATGGAATAATTACATAACAATATAAAAGCCTATCACACAATATAAAGAATATTTGGAATATCAAAAACATGTGTATTATCACAAAAAGTGACCTCAATCCTGAGACTTAGTATGGGGTATGAATAATTTTGGACAGGCATAAAAACACAATTCTTGTTCAATTCTATTGTTATGCAAAACATGTTGAGCTCAAATATATTGATTTGTACTTGCAAACTAATTGTCTTTAGTGTAAAGCGAAAGTTCCACCACTCCAGCTGGTATAGATATGAGAAAAACGCAAAAAACTCATGTTTTCCAAGGGGTATGAATAATTGTGGGCTTAACTGTATATGGGCGGGTTCAAGAAAAATGGCACCAAAGTGGGACATTTTGTCGAAAATTTTAAACACGATTTCAGTTCTTTTTTTTAATGTTATTGTGATGTTAGGATGTCAAAGTTTATAAAATAACTTGAGGGGCATTCCAAAAAATTCACAATTTTTTTTTTTTTGCATCTTCAATACAGAAAATGCATTTTTATTGTGAAACAACACTTACAATTTGTCCTTTGGTTATCTTTTAGTAATTGTCTATATAAACACTACTTCTAAGGTTCAAATGTGAGTTAGAACATTGTTCATTTACAAAACACACCTTAACAATGTATTTACATCACAAAAAGTTCAAACAAATCATTTCTTGTGTAAAACAACACTATTTTTTTCACTTTGATGACACTAAGTTTTTTTTCCTTCAAAAACAAGTAGCAATAAGATTTAACGATAGCTTTATATCAAGCACCTTGCTGATCTGAAACTACACAGAAAGTGTCAAGTTCCTACTACAATCTATGGCGACATAGTGTGCCAGTAAAAATGAATATATTTGTACATTTACTAGTGTTACACTCCTGACAGAGCAATTCTAGCTAAGGTATCACATATTTTGAGGATCAATAAAATGATTCCCATAATTTTTGAACTAATTATGAACATTGCCCAATACATATATTCCAATAGCAATCTGTCATCATACATAAAACTGGACAATTTTAATTTTACCACGATTTTTTTCGAATTTTACTCTAAAAGTTTTCCACTTACAGTGTCAAAAGTATATAGACTTAATAAACAAAGGAACTGTGAATCAGTTTTCTACATTTTAGTTAAAATATCTTGTTCATACAAAATCATGCTGAAAGTATGGATTTCTATTACCATCCATTGTAGGACAGTGCAGCATTAAAGAAGCACATACATTTGTAAAATTTGGTGTTACACTCCTGACTTAGCAATATTGTTAATATAAATACAACACTATGAGAATTATGAATAGTGTTTCCCATTGTTTACAGTACATTTAGAGGCATATAAGGTGTGCACTGGAAGTATCTCAAATATTCATGATACAAATTGAACACATTAAACTGAAAAATCACATTCCCACTCTTATTTCAAAAACATTTGAACTTGAATAATGGAGTTATCTCTTCCAATTATGTTTGAAGTGATGGTGAAAATGCTATATATTGTATAAATTTCATGGTGGACTATTTATCAATGTAATACTGGATCAAATAATGTCACAATTTAAAACATGTATGAGTATATGTGTGGTGGTATGGGAAAACCCGTCGGAAGTCGCTAGTGTTAATATTGAGATATCTGGGTCATACCAAAATATTCCTGACATATGAGTTCCAAGTCAATTTTCCAACTTTGGTCCCAAGATAGAGATTATACCTTGAACTTTAGTCTCCAGGAGTTTTTTATGCAAAATTCCAGATGTTAAGTTTATTTTAGTACTTTTCTGAACCTTGTTTATCAAATTTTGTGGGTAAAATGCTATGTTTACGTAAAATGACATTGTTACCATGGTAACCACTTGTGAATTCCGACAATGCATTGTAAAGATTTTGAAAGTGAAGAACTTACAATTGTTAATAATATCGCAAAAAAAACTAGGTTCATATCAAAAGTCCTTTTCATATGACAAGCTATTCTGTGTGATATAACAATGTAGTTTTATTATTATTAGAGCATTTAAAAGATTTTGTGTACACCTTTGAATTGTCAGTTTCAATATTTAGTGTTGCGTTTAAACTTGCCGACTATAAAATACTATAACTAGAGTTCTAGATGGAATTTCTGGAAAATTTAAACAGTCCTATTATTCAGTAGAGTATGAAGCTCTCTGCCAAAGAAAAAAACCATGTTGCTAGAAAATGACCATGTGAAGGGTTTTCCCATGCCACCACACATATATCTGCAGTAAATACATTGACACATCTACCGTAAAATAGTGTTACACTCCTGACAAACACTTATTTGCTCTCTGTCAAAGACACAAGTGACACAACATATTTTGTTTTGTTACATTTAGTTTATTTCATCATGGTACAACAACAAAACAATATTATTGCTTAAGGTCATCTGCTTCATAGTAAAAAAAAAATGAGATGAACGTCAATGTTACACTCCTGACATTCTTGGGTCATCACAATAAAATGCGTAACCGGTGATACTGAAATGCAATTATCACAAGTCAATTGGCCATTTAGTGAAAGGCAATAGAATACCAATTAAAAATATGCAAAAATGAATAGCAAGCTTTGTGTTCATCTTGCTTACTTTTACCAATTTGTTCAAAGATTTGGATTTGACCCCATTTTTCAGAAACCAAACTGTAATGATGTATTTATAATTTTTATAGACATATAGCAGCTAATGTTCGAAGTGATTTGTTCTGAATGAAAGTTAACACTTCAAATATTAAAAACATCCATGTTAGGGGTCAGTAGGAACATTGGATTTTTTGTTCTGGCCTACTGAAATTACATGTCCAATTTTATTGTCCCACAAAAACGTTACACTCCTGACACTTTTTGGGGTCATAAACGGCAAAAAAAAAAAATCCGAAGTAGCTTCAGTTAAATAAATGTGGCACAAATAAGAGACAATAGTAGCACACATTTTGGAACATTTACCTATTCTGTAAACCACTTTGTATTAGTGATAGGAGGTAAAATGTGAATGGTGCCATTTTTTTTGAACCCGCCCATATATGGCTTTCTTGTAGTTCCGAAAGGCATTTGACACAGTGTGGAGGAACTTAAAAAGTACATCAAATAGTACACGCTGTCCAAAACTACACCTTTATATAAGATGTAGTGATATAATGATATGCTCATTCTGTGCACAATTGTGCAATTCTTGAACATGAATGCAACATAAAAATGGTAAATTTGATCCAAAGAAATGCCTCAAAATCTGGAAGTTTCAACAAATGGGAAATTAAAAAAATATTCAATTAGGATAATAATAAAAATATTAAAAAAACTAAGTTAATGTTTACATCATCATCTAGCGATTTGGGCTATTTTTTACTCACATTTTGTTGTTGTTAGCTTTGTCCAAAAAGAAATCGGTCAAAAATGTGAATTTTGTGATTTTCTCAAAAATTCAACATTTTTGGTCAAAATTGACACCAAATTTGGATTCTCTGATCTAATTACTTTCTAAAAACGTATATATGCATTTGATTAATAGTTCAATAGTTACAGCACTCACAAAAATCCAAAAATCAAATCAAAAACCTCCTTGATGAGTCCCCCCCCCCCTTAAAAAGGAAATATGGGTGACAAAACACAAGTCATAGGGTGTTTATAAGTTGGACTTTTCAATCACATGGGTATGGGTAGCATGCAAAAGGGATGATCAAAGGAACTTAAATTAAGCATTTTGCAGTTTGTCTCCATATGATATAACTCTGCAAGTTGGTAATTCAATTATATCTGAAGTTATCTAAAAATGAAAATCATGAATAATTTAACTTTTCTTTTCCAGACTTCAGTTGAGGACTTTACTGATGCACTAAAAGCTGCAGCATTCAATGAAATTGTCATTGGTTTGAAATTGATCTAATCTGAATAAAATTCAATAAATTGGACACCAAATTTGATTGATTCATTCAGAAACATGATAACAAACATTAGTAAATCAATATGATGATTGTTTTGTTGAAACATGACTCAGTTGGTGAGCCCCCTCCTCTCTATTCATTCACTAGTAAATAGAAGCCAAATTGTGTAGATTGAAACTGTGGCATACAGGTGCATCAACCACTGACTATATGGAGGCGTCTTGTGTCCAGTTTATCAAGAACATGAAGGAGGAAGGCTACTGGAAGATTGAGCCTTGTCAAGAGGTTAGCACACCTCCACCAATGTGCTGTGTACCCATTACATCCTAGTCTTTTCACAGACTTATTGTACGGTTTAGCATGTGTACAGTATCATGTTGCATGTCTGACCATGCATTTTGAATTAATAAAAGTTTAATAAATACGTGCCGTAATAAACAATAAACATGTAAACATATTTTTTACCCACCAAAGAGAACACTTTTGATGCTATGATAGTGATAAATTGTGTTGTACTTTGATTGTCACATTTGAATTTAAAAATGATTTACTAATATAAAGTTTCGGTGTGGCGATTATTGCTGTAAGTAATTGCACATCTCAACCATTGCCGCTTCATTGCCTCTGATTGATTTGAAAAATGTATGTGAAGAACCAATGAGAATGTAGCTTAGTGGCGTAGCTAGGTTTTCCATATGGGGGGGGGGGGGGGGGGGGGAGGGTGCAAAAAATGAAAGTTAAGGGGGCTGTGCACCTTCAGGTACAGCCTCCGTAAAACTGCCGTAACTTTTTTATTATTCATTTAATCTATATAAAAGTATACATTTTTTTGGCAGAAAAGGGTTCAATGAATCCAACCATGATCATGAAATTGACTATTTGGGGAGAAAATGATAAAAAACATGTTTTTTGACCCATTTTAGGTTCTGCAAAGATAACTAACTCAAAATATATTTTGTCAAATTTTGTCATACTAGTTCTATTATAATCCTCATGCAATTCCATAGGAATCGTTTTTTTGTTGTTGAAAATCTTTATTATTTTTTGAATTATCGACCAAAAAGTGCCAAAAAACATTATCTTTTACCAAAAATTGTGATTTTCACGATTTTGGAGGTAAAAAAGGCAACCCAAAAGGCATTGATGTAGCTTGTAGAAACAGGTTTACAATTTTGTCAAGAATCATTAAAAACATTATTGGAAAGGTTTTTGTTAGGGATTTGCAAAGTTATTCTATTTGATACTTTAACTTTGGATAATTCCTGCCAAAAAAACCCCACCAAATTTACGATTTAAATAAAGACTAATTCTTGCACTGTGTGTTCTGTGTGTGTCACAATTTTCTGCCACTGAGCTATCTGAGCACCATCAAAGGCATATTATGAGATCTTTTTTATGAAAAGCCCCCTATCTGTGAGTTTGTCCTGGAAATGCATTTTTGTGTCAAATTACAATAACAATGCATGACAGTTATAGAGCAATACGTTTCCTAATTACTTCAAAATCAGATTTGAAATAAGTTGTCCTGATATCAGGACAGTTTATTTTCTGAGTATGACACCATGTTAACGCCGTTAAGTGTCCACGAATGCATTGATTACACAGTACATGTGTTCAGACCAGAATGTTGTAATAACTTTTGAAGTAGCCCCTTTTGAACCGGGGATTTCCCTAATCCACACTCCACCCTTGGCCCTTCCCTTCCTCCTCTGATCCAGGAGGGGGGGGGGGGGGGGGGGGGACTCAGTGGGTCTGAGGTTACGTGGATGTGCCATCAGATAGGGTTGCCTTTTTACCTGTCTGGTAAACGGATTACCCCTTATTTCTCTTATTTTCTGGTAAATGTATGGGCTTCAACATTCACCTGTGGTATCTCATCAATGGGGCCTTAATAAAAGGTCATTGGTAAATATGTGGATCACAAATATTCACACTTCTGGTGAATGGATCGGTTCCTTTACCCATTTCGGTAAACAGAAATCGTCTTTTGTCGATCCATTTACACAAATTGGAATACCCAAGGTAAGTTTTCGCAGTCATTAGTGATTAATCGCTTCAACAAGTCATATTGCATGTACTGTATAATACTAGGATATTTGATTGGTAAATGAATCAGGTGTTTTAACATTCACCTGGTAAATGAATGGGTGTGGTTTTCCTTGCCAAATGGTAAATGTAGGGGTGTGTGTGAAAGTAGGGGTAAATACATGGGTGACAAAACGATAATTTATATGGTAAATGTTTCGGTCATAGTTCAAAGTCCTTCCAAGGCACACCTATACCAGAAAAATAGTGAGACCCCCCCCCCCTCCCCCGGGCCTCTGACACTGCACCAGAATACTGCATGGAGATTTGCCTACTAATTGATCTCGGTAACAATATAAAAGCAGATAGCCAATTGGCTAAATGAAGACAATTAGCAGCACCTACAGGACAGATCCTGTTGTAACTTATCCCGTCCTATAATTGATAGTGCGAATGGCTAACACTTAGGTATAATTAATCTATTAACTTAGGATGCTGCACAGTTTTTGTCTAATGCATTTCTTATGCTTACTGTCGGAAGGACACAGTAGATTTATTTGGTAATTATACAGGAAGGATCTATTTTAGATTGAATCATAATTAGATTATGAAATCATGAAATTTGTTATGGGAATGTTTTAAGTTGCGAGGTTTAAAGATCGTCCGACTCAATTCCCATTTAATATAATGAACAACTTGCTTTCTTTTCATTTTTTTAAGACCGTATAGGTTGTTTAATATTTTAATAAAAAGGGGCTCAATGTGAACATCACCCTTGATCCACAATTATCCAAATATAGTTGACTTTTTTTTATACATTTGGAAAGCAACAATTGTCGCTCTTTTTTCATTGTTTTACTCCCATTGCCCTGCCATACACAATAAAACAATCCATTGCCAACCAGTATATTGGTAGCCACCCCTTTTTCGCTTGTTGTGCGCACAACCATGACAGGCTGCATATGGTAACAAAAAACCAGTTGTTCATCCTACAATGTATTTGTTACTGTAATTTGTCGTAATTGTCATCAAAAAGGTTAAACATAATGACGATGTATCCGCTGTGCTGTATAGATAAACCGGTCAAAAATTACGACAGTGTTTCTATTCTGTTTTCTATTTCTTTTCAGCGGCGATTGTGATAATTTGTGATCTGCCGACTTGATTCGTGTACATGGGACACTATTACACGAACGGTAAAAATAAATGTGTCACTTGCAGTAAAATGATCAGAAAATGCATCGCTACCATGATCCCTAACCCTTATCCCGCATAGCGTCTCTTGCCGAGCCTACACCTAAAGTTGAAATTCAACATAAGACATTAACCGTGCTTGACATCTACTTCCGAGTCATGATCACAATCACTAGATCATCATGGCAGTTGAATAATGGCTTGGGTTGAAACTTTGTTTATTGCAATTTAAATGTAATGATTCACAACACAATATACTCATTAAAAAGTACAAATGATGGTTTAGATTTTGGGCAAGTAATTGATTAATTGAGGTTATAGTGCACATCTTACGAATAAATCAATTATGTGTGTGGTAGAACGTTCAATAAAATAAGGGGACGAGAGAGGGGTATTTGCCTTGGAATAATATGACATCATTGACAAATACATTTGGAATCGAAAAGGTGATAAAGAGTTTTTTAATATTTATTTTTCAATTCGAACACACAGATTTTGGTGATTTTTATATGTCATTTTGAAGGGGGAGGGGAGACAGGGAAGCCCATCCATCCAACAAAACCTTAGAGGTCCGTACACCTGTAGAACATTGGGTGTGTTTTTCATCACCTCAATGTAACTAATAATAATAAGGTGTGATATGGTTATTTTAAATAAAAAGTGTACATCCCCATGTATTCTTTCAACGTCAGTGTTACCCCCTGCCCCCAGGACGGTTCATTGTTGAGTGGGGTTACCCCCTGCCCCAGGACAGTTTATTGTTGAGTGGGGTTACCCCCTGCCCCCAGGACGGTTTATTGTTGAGTGGGGTTACCCCCTGCCCCAGGACAGTTTATTGTTGAGTGGGGTTACCCCCTGGCCCCAGGACAGTTTATTGTTGAGTGGGGTTACCCCCTGTTCAAGTACCACCAATAGTAATTAGGATGACATCACATACATTTCCATTTTTATATTAAATAACATAAAATGCAACACACAAATTAATGGAAGTTGTTAATAAATCGGACTGAACTTGGCGTTTCAAGGGTGGGGCTTTTTTAAGGGGACAAGTGCCTAATGAGGTTGTGGACAATTAGATTGATAATTGACAAATTGTAAATTGGTAAATTGTGTTCGGCACCGTGGCAAATTGGGCGGACAATGCGCTTACATTTATAGCCCAAGGGAAGCTATTGATGGGTCAAGTTTAATAAACATTTTAATGATGATCTGTTTTGTTCCAATTATGTGATGAGCAGTTGATGATAACTTTGAACTTGGTTAAATCTGTCCTTTGATAGCTATTAGATTAAGAACAGACAATGAAGTTTGATTGAATCATGGATTGTGGTAGGTTACACGGGAACACCTCTGATGAAATCATGATGTATAAAAAGGTGCTATTTTAAAATGTATTTGCTGGTCTAAATACTGTATGCTGTAATCTATGTATTTGGCAACTCATTAATTAATCATATATAGATTTCTTGGTCCAAATTGTAATAAAAACCCAAATTGAAGTCAAAAGACCCAGAAATGTGAAAAACTGTATCTATGATGTGAATAAAAAGTGCAAAAACTGTTTGCAATTATAATGGAACCAAATAATTATCGATCATTTGCCACATACATGTGTGGGGGTGTGTGTATTACTACATGTAGGCATGAATGCAATGATCCAAAAACAGTGACTGCATTTTACTTGTGAGTGCATGTCATTGAGGTGTACGATAAAAATCAATTGTTGATCAAGGATTATCTTTTTGATTATAACGGTTAACGATATCTTGCGTCATTGATTGTGACATCAGCAAACCGCACAAACACAGCAAGTACATGGTAGTCTGACTAAAACTTACACACCTGTCTGCAAGGCGTGTTAAAACAAACTAAATGGAGCAAAACAGTTTAAGGTTAACAACATTGCCAGACCATAATCCAATTAGGAACCCTTCATTTGCGCCAACAATGTTCTAGCGGCGCGAGTTGTGAGACCGCAAGATGACCGCAGTGTATCATTGGTCATGGCGTGATGGGTCGTGTGTTCATGTGAAAGGCGAGTTGCGTCACGTTGAAATTACGACGGACCATGGATCTGTTGTGTAACCACGTCTGAGCTTTTGAATTATGTGAAAGTGCTGCAAATTGGACCCATTTTCAGGAAGTTTCAGCTTTATACTAACATTTAAAAAGGATCAGAATTGGAAAAATATGGGTACTGGTATTCAATCATGGTGAGATAGTTATACATGTTATTATGTAGCTATGAAATAACCCAATAAAACATACCAAAACATACCAAAAACTTCTTAGTCCAATTCTCCACTCACCACTTTCTCACCCTGCATGGCCACATACACACAGCATCAAAATGATCAATTTGCTAGTTGTCTCAGCTCCAATACACACACCTCCCCTCAAAAAATTACGAACCAACTAAATAAATATGTGATGCAGCACATCAAAAGGGGGGGGGGGGGACTTTGCGGCTGTGTGTTTGCAAGATACGGATGAAAACGGACAGAAAAATAATGAAAACAATAAGAATTTATGAGTAGTTTTCAATATGGTAAAATCTGAATGCCTCTATAAATTTGGTGTCATTTTAAAGCTTAGAAAATGCTCTGAGAGCATGCATAATAAACTTTTGATGTGCTGCATCACATATATGTAGATAAATTCAGAATGAATTAAAAATGAATTCAAAATGAATTCAAAATAAATTCAAAATAAATTCAAAATAAATTCAAAATAAATTCAAAATGAATTCAAAATAAATTCAAAATAAATTCAAAATAAATTCAAAATAAATTCAAAATAAATTCAAAATAAATTCAAAATAAATTCAAAATAAATTCAAAATAAATTCAAAATAAATTTAAAATAAATAAATACAGTGTCAAGTTATGAAGATTTGCCAGATTTCCTTGTGATAATTTGTTACATAATCAGATATTTTATCAGAGTAGTGCATAAAAAAAAGGTGAATCAACTCATTATTATAGGCTATGCTTAGAGGCTATATTTGTTTTTGTCCAATTAAAATGATATTGACCAGTATATCCCCTTAACCATATGCCTTTAACCTATCCATTCGATTAATTGCAAAGTTAACTGACGTAGGCCCGGTCATAATTCATGTATAGAATATAGTTAATAATTTCAATCAAAGAGGGTGTAATACAGCGCTAGAAATAAGAAAAATATACTGGTTATCCAGCGGGTAACCCAGCAGAAGATTTTGGTTATCCGCCACAAATTTTTACTAGCCGCAATTGTTTCAGTTGTTTTGGTGTCAAGATCTTGGTTATCGATTGGATAATCAGCAAGAAAATATGGTTATCCGCCAATAAATTTGGTCATTTAGGGTGCATGGATTACGGCTATTTCGACCGCTGGAATGTAATAGGATGTAGGTTTAGGTTTAGGTTTATTTATTTCGCATAATACAACATATCAATACAAAGTCAGAGCAAAAAATATACAAAACAATAGCATGCAAGGCGTCGTTGAAAAAACTCACGAAGAGCTACACGTGTAGATATGAGACTCCATTCTCAACACAAAGATTCTCTTCATCAAAATTGAACACATTTTCTCACCAACAACTATTTTCTCACCAGGAAGTGTGTTAATGTAGGTTCTTTATCTTATCAACTTTATCCTCAGGAGTGAGTAAATTAAGTTTCTTGTATCATTTGAGGACACCCTGGACATTCTACACTTGATTAATCATTGGAAATCTTGTCAAGTCATAGCAACATTTAATTTGTTGACCATCATGCCATATTATATGAGCTGTATGGGTATGAGAAAATAGAGATTTACAAGCAGATCTTACCTGGGAGTTTGGTCCACAGTGCATGCTTCAGTATTTACCATAATGATGTGTATATGGGTCGTAAGGGTTTCAAAAATGGGGAATTTACAGGAAGATCTTTTTCTGGGAAACGTGGTATTTGGATCTAAAGATTAAAAAATCTTGTCAATTTTGAGTGAGATATAACCCCTATAAATGGAAATGCTTTAGGTGACAAAATATAACCCTCTAATTAAAGGCCCATTTCTTTGTTTACTAATTTGAGATTTATTTATTTTACAAATATTTTTTGGTGTGGGAAACGTTTCGAAAATGTTTGAAACATTTTTGATTTGTTGTTAATGATGGTAACTAGCAACTTATAAATGAGTTATATTGGACCAGCCCTACAAAAATCAAACATTTGCAAAAATGTTCAAACCTAACAACAACGCAATATATTAGTGTTAGGCTGAGCCACATACAACTTAACGTCAAAGTCACGACCAACTAAGTCATGGTTATAGTAGCGCATTCACAGCTCACGCATTTTTCCTTAGTAAGTCAACCAACTAGCTAACCCTGTACCAAATGAAATGCGACTCAAGTTCAGATCATGGGACCTCGCCTTGACAAGTTCTTCCTTCCACCCCCACACATCATCACAGATATAATAAGGGGACTAACTCATCCTCAGCGCAAAACCCTAACGGACGGTTTCCCTTGAGATTACCGCATTGGGTGCTGCACGGTCTTGCCTAGCTTCAGGGTGGAGGGTACCCATGTGTACACGCTTTACTAGCACTATACCGAGCCATTTTGGATGACACACTGAACGGTCGATCGGTCGGTGAGGGCATGTCTCGACTGACTAACCAACTGAGTGAAAGTTGTTGATTGGCCTGAAGTGAAGAAGCGGCGGGAAAGGTGGTGATTGTATTGTCTTTGATATAGGAAGGGGGTTTCTACTACTGTGTATTGGTAATGCCTGCCTGCTTGCTTGGCGTGGTGGTGATTCATACATAGTAGACAATCTGCCATAATGGTTGGGACACTACAGTTACGCTGATTATGATGACGGAGTATATATGCAAGCACCGTAACATTTATTGCATTTTCTAATTGGAATCAACTTGGCAGCTGGTTTTCTGCAGCGCTAGTGCTCTGGGAAATTTGGGAATTTATAGTTGACTAGTTTAGCTGGAGTTGGGATTTCTGCCAGGTCGAGGACGGACTCTCTTTTCTTCGGATCTGTGCAAAATTTGTGATTTTATGAAGCCGACACCGGGAGTCAGTTCAGATGAGATAACATCACTTTACAGATCAATGAGATCATGCAGATTGCAGAGTTAATACAACATTGAAGAAAACTCAAATTTTAGCTGGAAATTTCTTTGATGGTAATAACGTTGACTTACCTTGCCAATTAAGCCATAGGTTCTCATCAGTTCAGGCAGGTGGCACAGTTTAGCACAGTGGAAGCATTAAAGCATATACTTCAGTTCCTGTTGTAGACATTGATGTGTTTATACAGTGAATGGAAATAGTCAGCTAGTCACTTCACAGTTCCCTGGACATTACGCATGGTCTATGGTCAAGTCCGTTGAGAATTGGTCACCTGGATTTAAAGTGACCTACCTACTTTGATGACACTCGTTTTTGATCTTACCTGAGCTCATTCTTGGAAAACTCATTGCTGTCAGTGCATGCTTAAATAGATGAGCCATTTTCAGTTGTTTTATAAAAGGAGGTTTTGAACATGGAGCAGTTTTGAAACAGATTTTCTTTCCCAAAGAAAACATTCCAGGAATAAGTTTGACATTTTGTGAGGATTGCAAAACCGGAAAGGAATATCCCTCGTTATTGCTTACTCTACTTTCAATTGCGTATAGTGTGGAAACACTACTGCTAGTTACTATGGATACCAAACTGTTGCAGAACTTCATCGTGTTCAAGCGGGCGCACTTGTCGATGATCTCTCCTCCGAAGATCAAGACTCAGCTGTCGAGATTGCTATCGTTGCCAATCCATACGATCAATGAAGCGGATGAATATATTATAGGCACCAAGCATGCACCGCCCATGCCTATTATAGTGGTAAGTTGGATAGGCACCAAACATGCATGGCCATGCCTATCAAGAGGGTAGGAAATGGGCAATATTTAGCGGGTACAACCAGCCTGTCACCCCCCTATGGCAGGATTTGAACCTGAGTCCACCAGCATGGGTTCGAAGGGTCCAAATTTGACAATTCCATCAGCCTTCATCACCCGCCTTAATTGCCCGGGGAGATACACTGAAAGAACCTGTGATGCTAGCATAGCATTCAAATGGGATTTCATTGGTTTCATGGCTGATAGGTTATAAACAAAGACAAGAGTACATAGTTTGAAAAGCGAGTGTGACTTTGTGAATACTCTTAGTAGTCTGATGAAGTGCTGCTCAGTTGAGCATGTGAGTATAATTGTATTATACTTTCCACCATGGATTTGTAAGAAGAAAACCATAATTCCAACTAGCGAGTGTGACTGTTTATCAGGGTTAGGTTGGATGTTATGAAAGTGTGCAGATTCATTCCTTTCTGTTCTTTGGCATCTGTGGTGGTATGTGAACTTGTTCTCCCTAGGCATATGGATGATATGGTCACTTGACAAAGTCATATAGAAAGGTCTTTCACAAAGGGTTAGGACGTTGTGGGAAAGTAAAATAAATTGGGGTTGTTTCTTTTGAACGAATCTTAACACTTCATACGTGGCAGGCATCTGCAGACGACATTCCAAAATGTCTAAAAATGTTTCAAAAATGTCAAGATTATTGAATTTTATCACATCATATTTGGAATCATCATGAGAAATGCATTAAGATTAGGCACAACAAAAATTGTTTGCTTGCCCATAGATAGGGCAAAAAAAAGTTGGGTCGGTAGGTTGGAAAATTTTCTTTTAAATTTTTTTTTAAACATTGGTGGTTCTGGCCCCATCCTACAAACACAAAAACAAGCATGCACCATCTTGAGTCTTATCAATGGCAGGCTAATGGCAATGGTTAATTTTAGCATGGTTTAGCCCACATTTGATTTGAAATAACCAACATATTTATACCCCATGACCCACAGCATAGCGTTAGAAACTTTTATCTTTAGATCCTAATTAATTACTACAGTATTAAGTTTATTCTGTTCAAAAGTATAACTTTTATCATGTATCATTTCTGAATTATTTGGTCCTTAACATGGAGGTGACATGAAAATGGTATGGGCTCACATGAGGAGTAACGTAGGGTTCGATTAAGGTCATTCAAATGAATGTTTTAAAAATTGAAGATTTAAAAATAACAAGGTCTTCTAAAAAACTGGGTGGACAAGTGTTTTTAGTGTCAAAAGGATGAGAAGACTTGGAATGGATCTGTTGCATTTTTTGTGGAAGTCGGCAAGAGGATCACTAGTGTGTTGTTTCTGGAAGGAAATCACCGAGACGTTATGTGAGCGATATGTGGTGAAGTTTATGGAGAGAAATAAAATTGAAAGAAAATGAAGTGCTCCTCAGCTGAGTCGAACGACGTAATTTATGACACATTTTGTAAAAATAACATTAAATAAAGTGCTCAATCGTACCCCCAAAAAAAGTCTCGTTAATAAACCAAACTATTGATATTGTAATTAATTAATATAATGGAACATCAAAAAGTACCAATGTATTATACAAAAAAAAAAGTGGCTCCACGCGGATTTGACCCGGGTTTTCAGCGTGGCAGGTAACGATATGAACCACTACACTACTCATTGTTATTACTTTTAATGAAGTTAAAATGAATATACATAATTCAGACTCTCACTCGAAAATTAAATGTGACATTTATTTATTATTTAAAGCTACATTGTCGATTAGAACACCATTTTATTTACGGTAATAGACACATTTAATATAATATAAAATAAAAATATTAATTTCGCACTGAATAACTGAATTTGGAGATATTTTCGGTTTTATTACGACCCAACTGGTCTCACTCAGGTTCAAATTAAAAGTGACATTTATTTATTATTTAAAGCTACATTGTCGATTAGAACACCATTTTATTTACGGTAATAGACACATTTAATATAATATAAAATAAAAATATTAATTTCGCACTGAATAACTGAATTTGGAGATATTTTCAGTTTTATTACGACCCAACTGGTCTCTATGGTGGCCAAGTTAACTTGTCCACCAAAAAAAACCATTTTTTTAAAAAAATCTTTTTGTTTACAAATTCAAAATAAAGGAGTTTTTTTCTGACCAGTCGGGGCTGACTCACACGGTCGGTCGAACGAGGGCAAGCAAACAACTTTTTTTTTGGGGGGGGGGGGCCTAAGTACAAACATACCTAGTATTGGTTCACTAATTCTTGAGATAGACTTTAAAAGTTGTTCAAGGTTTCTGAAACATCTGATTTGAATATGGTAAAACTAATACGTTATTCTTAATTGGCGCATTTACGTCAAAGAGGGTTTATGTGAACTGAAAAAGAGGCTAGCGATTTAGCCCAGATGAGAGTGCTGTAGTTTTTCAATGGGTTGAACTTTGCACTTATCATAAAATATTCTTCATGCTTCATGAAAATTAACTTGATCGTATAAACTATTTACTTCCACTAGTTTGAAATGAAATACTTGCTGGTAACCAACACTATCTAGGAAAATTTAGATGTTCACAGTTCATTACATTGCAGTCAAAGGACGAGATTGTAATGTTAATCGGAGCGCACTAATTGCTCTGAGCATGCTCAGTTGGATCGCACTCGCTCTTTTGAAGTAAATACGCCAATTAAGAATAACATCTAAAGCCGCATGGAAAGTGTTAAGGAATATGCCTGCGATGTTACTGTTGAATTATGTTTTGGATGGAAGCCAATATCGAGGCAATTTGAGGAAGACACCAAACTTGTTACTAAGACACCAATATATTTATTTACAAGCCATGTTGTCAATGCAATTTGAAAAGGGCAGGCACCTGGGCATTTACATTGCTTAAAAAGGTGATGGAAAACAGCCTGTTTTATGAGCAGGATCTTTCATTAATGCTTTGTCAAACTTAAAAAAATACCATCAAAAGACAAAACTAAACAGTCATTTTCAAAAACTTTCATGAACATTCAAAACTTAAAATTTATATTTAATTTCTTTTAAAAATCCATAAAAAATAAAACTTGGCAAATTATGGGGAGGGTTGGGGTGAAGCACATATTTGTTATCATTCTCCATCTAATTAAAAGAAAAAGTGAAGTCTTATCTTATCTGTCCAGGTATGTGAATGTGACAAATAATACATACGCCTTTGCACACTGGCCAGATAATGGATCATATTTCAATCGATCGCAGCAAAGTGGATATTGATTCTGCCATTTCAAAACATGCTCAACAATTTGACCAATCATCAGTCATTGTATTGACACAGAGAAGTGGTCATTTTTGGTAATTGATCACCATAGCGACTGTAATTGCGCCTAGTGTATAAAGGCTTATTTAGTCTTTTAACTTCATCCTAACATATATATACTCCACAGTCTATTTTTTTTGTTTGACAAATTAAAAACAAAATAAAAAACAAAGCCTAGCTTTACTATAGGCTAAAGAAATATGTGTAAACATGGAAAAGCGCAACATAGCCATGCATTTGAGTTTATTTTTAACGCATGGCATATTTTAGTGCAAAAAAGCACACTCTGCCTCAAAACAAAAAGCACTTATTTCCTAGATCAGCAGGCAGAGCACATTTAGTGCTTTTAAAAAGCGCAAATTCCCTATCCTTACTTGACTATATAAACTAATTCCTCTGACACAAACATTTTTTCGTAATCAACAGGCTTATTTCTTTGGCACAAGAGTACCCCCCCTCCCCAAGAAAAACTTACAAACACACACACCCCCACACAACAAAAAGACACATCCCCAAAACATCTCTGTCAAAATATCATCTTGAGGCAATTGCAAAGTTGTATAATAATTATCATAGATGACAACATTACAAGTGTGCCAATTAGAGGAATGATGGATGCTGTACTCTACAACCATCGACAGAACATTGTCACATTTATAGTAGTAGCTACATGGTATTAGTCATTGCGCATGCCAAGAATTATCAATGTCATGAGTTACATTTCAGGCAAAGTCTCTCCAATAAAATATCACTTGAGACTTTTTACTTAATTGCATAATAATAGCAATGTTATAAGAGCACCAGAGAGGGATCAAGGGCAAGGTTCTTAATTATCTATCTACAGAATATTTTCACATGAGTCATGATGATGATGTTTTGAGGGAGTTCCATTGGGTAAAACCTTTCGGATGGTTATATCACTTGAGACTGTTACTTAGTTGCATTGAAAGAGCACCGATAAGGCGACGAAAAAATTTAAAATTGATGTTTTACGGGCAAACGGACCTCAAGGAGAGTCGGTCGGTCGGGCTTTTTTCCTTCAAAATTTCGGGAAATATGCCGTCGAGTCAGAAATTTAGAGTGGGGGGGGGGGGGGGGGGGGGGGTGGGGGAGTGAAATCATCCCCCAAACTGGCACGTGCAAGAAAAGTGGTTAATTTTCAGGCAATATTCTAAATATTTCACAATATCAGCAATGTTCTTAGAAAATGGGTTGGTCGGGCCTGTAGGTTTTTGCCTAAAGCAAGAATGTACTTTACAACAATTGACAAAATATTATCCATAAGTCATGGAGAATATTACAAGTTCTATTTGGTGACGGTTAAAGCTTAATACACAACTGTAATCCTGCTCACAGCTTTATTCGGTGAGCAAAAATGACACGATAATGACAAGAGTATCGATCAGTATTAAAGGGTTGAGGGGATGTTGTTTATAACTCAGGGCTGTACTTTCGGCGCGAATCCGCGAATCGATTCGCGTGAAGATTCGCGTAAAATCACTTCCGCGTGAATCCAGGTGGATTCTCGCCAAAAAAAAAAAAAAAAAAAAAAAAAAAAAAAAAAAAAAAAAAAATTCTTCTTTTATTTTTCCAAGTTCAAAACAGGACCTTAGATGACTGGTATTTGACTCTAAACTGTTCAAGTTGAAATTAAAATGATGATTGTTCTTAACAATAGTACAATAAATGTTTAAAATGCGGAATTTAAATTCAGTAAAAAGGATTCTCGCAAAAATATTCTGCGAGAATCCATTTGCGAGAATCCATGGATTCTCGCAAAATTCCTCTGCGAGAATCCATTTGGATTCTCGCAGGATGTCGCGAAAGTACACCCCTGTAACTACATAAAGAACATTTTCAAACAACTCATGTTGCTTATCAAGAATTACCAATGGTATAAAGGGAGCTACATTAGTGAAACCCTTCTATAGAGCAATCACTTGAGACTATACTCAGTCGCAAAGTATAATGACAACATAACAAGAGCACCAATCAACGATAATTAGCAGAAAATGTTCACATTAATCATGCTGCATGACTCAAATTATTTGAATTTAAGGGAGTTGCATTGCAGAAAAACCTTTTCAACTAGAAATCACTTGAGACCTTTACTAAGTTGAATAAAAGATCTAAGTGCAATTTTAATTGGTTACAAAGAGTGTTATTGTATTGTTGATGTCGATTTTGCCGAATAACAAATAAATAAATAAATAAATAAATACCATACATTTAGCCAATCAGAGATACAATAAGAATGGTGGTATGGTTGATAAACCATACCACCATTCTTACCTTTTGGATTGGTTACTCACAGTCACAGGGGTATGTCGCATTAGTTGTAATTATGAGCCAATCAGAAACACTGTAAGAGAGCAGGTAGTGCTCAGATAGAAAGGGATAAGGCAATGTTCCTTATAACCAATGGCTAAAAATTGTGGTATTAGTCACTCATGCTACATGTCAAGAATTATCAATGGTACATATGAGTGAGTTACAATTTGGGCAAATCCTTCCAACTAAATACCAGTCACTGGAGACTATTACTAAATTGCATAATAATGACACTGTTACAAGAGCACCAATCTCAGGAGAATTAAGGGCAATGTTCTTTTTTATAAACATTGACAGAAAATTGCAACATGACTCATGTCACATGTCAAGGATCATTAATGTTATCCTATAGTTCCAAAACTAGAATGACTGCTAAGTACTATGTGACATTTAAATGTTTTTTATTTTGCAAAATAAGATTGTTGTGTATACAAATGTGACAATGGTGTCATGACATCGAAAATGGAGGTATATGAATAATATCCGATTAGGAAATTGTGTTTGTTGGCAAGGAAAACCTGGAAAAGGTTCTTTTATCGAGGTATACTTGATTGATTTTCCAAATTTCAACAAATTATCAAAAGATTGGCAGAATGCGTTTCCTAAAAAGATACCCTTTTTATTTAAATTAGCCAAATTTGACCTATAATGTCAAACATATGTGTGTTTCAAACCAATATATGTTGTTAACAGAACGATGTGTTGTTTCAGATTCAATTAAAATCTGGTAAATTGTATTGAGTATCCTTATCGTCTGAATACACTTTTTATCAAAAAGGCATTTTTTTCTCGAGTTACTACACAATAAAGAGCGTATGCCATGTTTCCAAGTCCAAATTGATGATTAATGTAGACAAAATTTAAAAGCTTCCTGCTATTTATAAAAAGTGTATGTTAGAGATAGAAAAGGTTTTTTTGTGTGTGTTTTTTGAAGTTTCCACAGTGTTTGAAAAACACTCGTGCTTTTATTACTACTGTAGAAAGAATAGTTTCTTCATAATTTAAGTATAAATGGCAATGGTACTGTTCCTCTTTTTGAAGTCATTTGGGGTTAAATTACTTCACAACATTTGACAAGAAACATCAATATGTAATAAATGGTGACAACCATATTTTTTTGCTCCCCTGTAATGATATTAACATTCTCTATTGTGAGCCAGAGTCCCGGGATTAGTTTTACATGTTATGCATGGTTACACATAGCTATTCAAGTGGGGGACTGTAGTCCCAGTTCGTAGCAGAGGAACAACGTACCCCAATTTTTTGTTGCATAATAATTGTTTGTATGTCATCTACGTAGGACAGGGAGGAAGGGCGCAATAGAAAATAGTTTATTCACGGCAAAGCTTGCGCATTAGTCTCAGACATAAGTGAATAACGACGATGAATATAAAACGTTAGCTGATTTTTAATGGAAATTTCCTACTCAATAAATAATTGTATCGAGACACTTTTGATGTAGTGTTATTTCACAACATTTGAAAATCATAAGAAACATAAACATGAACAAAATTTTCTGTCGATAATGAATAATAAGGCCAGGAAAAAACCCTGTCTCACATACCCCGCCCATGGTGCATAAGTATGTGGAGACACTTTTGCCGCATAACCCTACCCGGTGAGGGCTTTTTAGGTCGTCCGTAGGAAGAGACCTTATGGCAGCATCCTTCGTGTGTGGTCTGTCTGTGTGTCGGGGTGTGTGGGTGTCTGTGTGTGTGTCAACAATTTGGTATACACTTTTTGTTTTGTCCATTTCTTCTCCATACAATAACCAATTGCAATCAAACTTTGGTCATAGATGCAACATGGAAACCTTCATATGTTAATGAGGTCATAGGTCACATTCCAAGGTCAAAGGTCATCTGAGGTCAAGATGTAAAATTCAGTACACATTTTTAGTATTGTCCATTTCTTTTCCATACAATGACCAATTGCAACCAAACTTCGGTCATAGATGCAACATGGACACCTACATATGTTAATGAGGTCAAAGGTCACATACCAAGGTCAAAGGTCATCTGAGGTCAAGATTGAAAATTTAGTACACACTTTTTGTATTGGCCATTTCTTTTCCATACAATGACCAATTGCAACCAAACCTCGGTCATAGATGCAACATGGAAACCTACATATGTTAATGAGGTCAAAGGTCACATACCAAGGTCAAAGGTCATCTGAGGTCAAGATGTAAGATTTAGTACACACTTTTTGTATTGTCCATTTCTTTTCCATACAATGACCAATTGCAACCAAACTTTGGTCATAGATGCAACATGGAAACCTACATATGTTAATGAGGTCAAAGGTCACATACCAAGGTCAAAGGTCATCTGAGGTCAAGATGTAAGATTTTGTACACACTTTTTGTATTGTCCATTTCTTTTCCATACAATGACCAATTGCAACCAAACTTCGGTCATAGATGCAACATGGAAACCTTCATATGTTAATGAGGTCAAAGGTCACATACCAAGGTCAAAGGTCATCTGAGGTCAAGATTGAAAATTTGGTACACACTTTTTGTATTGGCCATTTCTTTTCCATACAATGACCAATTGCAACCAAACCTCGGTCATAGATGCAACATGGAACCTTCATATGTAAATGAGGTCAAAGGTCACATACAAGGTCAAAGGTCATCTGATGTCAAAATTTAGTGCACACTATTTGTATTGTTCATTTCTTTTCCATACAATGACCAATTGCAACCAAACCTCGGTCATAGATCCAACATGGAAACCTTCATATGTTAATGAAGTCAAAGGTCACATACCAAGGTCAAAGGTCATCTGAGGTTAAGATGTAAAATTGGCTGCATATGTAAAATTGATTACATTTAAACAGATGAAGTACAATTGCAACCAAACTCCCCATATAAACGGACGACCTATTTGGGACCGCTGTCCCTATTTTTTGAAAATAATTTGCTCCGAAAGGGTTTGGGGGAAGTGGACCAAAAACACAATAAAAAAGAATTTCTGCATTTAGCATAGCTACTTTTTTCTATTTTTCTTTTTTTAAACAATCGCATATCGCATAGCTATTTTCCCAAATGTATGTGAGACAGACCTTCTTTTTCTTTGGCCTAAAAATCATATGCTGAAAAACAAAAATGTTGGAAGTTTCCTGTTCCTGCTCACTAAATATTGTATCAAGACTTTATTGAGTATGTAAATGGAATGGTTCCCTAATCTGAAGTCTGTTCGTGCTAAGTTACTTCACAACATCTGAAAATCATAAGAAAACATGAACAACATCTTCTGCCGACAGGGACAACCAAACATTTATTATTACCATGTACTGTCATTGATACATTATTTCAGGATCTTGGGTATGTACTCCGCACACGGAAGGCGGATCTATGGGTTGGCTGTAATGCTGTTACCATTAGGAAATCTACAATCATAATGTTTGCATTTGCTGACAGATGTATGTAACTATGTATCATTCGTGTATTGTCAACAGTTCATTGGCTAAATTGAATTGGATAAGGAACATTATATTTCCCTTCATGTTTAAGGCGATGAAATAAAACCTATACCTTGTTCTACCGGCCACGGTCTGTGCTATATTTTTCATCCAAGAAATACCATCCATGCTATTCAATCTGAAAGGGGAAAAATGTGCATTATGATCCAAAAATATATTTCAAAATTGAAAACAATCTGTACCGTATTATCCCTATTAAACGCCCATGTCCTTATAAGCGTCCACCCCCGTTTTTCTCAATGACTACCAACAAACAATCCCTTATAAGCGCCCACCTTTTCAATTACCGTAGCACTGTACAACAATGAGCCGCCATCTTTGTTTTTTATTCATGGCTTAAATACAACATTGCGCATGCTCAAACCTACCGAGAATAAACGAAGTTTTCGGAAGGGCACTTGAAGCTTGTCGGAACAGTGACGTCATGTAATGTGGCCACAGTGAGACCACTGCGACCCCACAATGTTGATTTCCAGCCCAAACTTTAAACAGTTTTAAATAACTTTTCAATCGATGATGGTTTTCTGCTAGTGCAACCTTGCCGAATTTGACAGTGTTTACAATAAATGAGTTAAAAAAGGTAACTTAATAAGCGCCAACCCAAAATGACTTTGCTAACCGCCCTGGGCGCTTAATAGGGATAATACGGTACTTGAGTTGACAACTACTAGTATCTTTGTTTTGTTGTCAATGTCCTTGAATCTGAGTGAAGAGAAAAAGGATGATGCTTCAGTTATAACTGATAGGAAACAAGGGTTTTACATCTTGGTCATTCGGGTGGGGTTAACCCCTTCCCCCAGCCCCCAGCCCCCTCCCACAATCCAAAACAAGGCAATTATAAACATAGAACAAGAACTTACTAACTTTATTTTTGCCTGTCAAGTATTATTCAGGATAATCTCACAGGACAACCCTTGGCTATATATCAAATATAGATCTGTAACGTTTTTACACTTCCTCTAAGACAAAGTCACTGACTGATTCTGTCCAATGACTCAGGATTCAAGATCGACTGTCTCTCGGTTGATTTGGATGGGCAGATGTATAATGTAATGTTTACATTATGGAAATGTCATCAGGGAGAGTGCTTGATGAGCAGCTCAGGATTTGAGGTCATTTTTATATTTTTGGCTATCAAAATTACATTTGGGTGTTTGGATATGAAGTTTCGTGCCATGAATTTGATGTGTCTTGTGTTTCGATGGGACTTGATTTCCGAGGATTACTCACAACCCATGTCCAGGGTTAGGATTTTGTCACACCTGTTCAAAAGAGTCCCATGGATTCTTGATATAAATTGAAAATACTCTTTAAAAGCATATCCATTTAGATTGGAGCAGTTTTGTGAAGAATTTCTGCGAAAAAAATGAATTAAAGATTCCTCGCAAATTGTTAGCCAGCTTTGAAATATATGGAATAAGATCAACTACACTGACTCATTGAGATGGTATAATATTGTCTTTCCCACAAAGTTTTCTTTCCCCACATCATTATTCAGGATAGTAACCCATGGCTCTCTCTTTTCTAGACAGGGTTTAGAGGTCTACAACCTTCTTTTAAGATAAAAATGTTTTAATTTTGTAAACAGGGGTTAAAATAAGCTAAAAGTTTCAAGGGCCATTTGGGCCCCTGATATTAAAAATTTTGCTTTCCTAATATATTTCATACATAAGGGAATTTGAAATACGGCAATATTTGGGAGTAATTCTGTTATACCCTTCACAGGGGTATTCATAGTGCGTGATTTTTAAGAACGATGCATACTAACCGATGTTGGTGTGAAGGGTATAACAGAATTATGACAACACTTGGGCCCTTGGTCTCAACATTTTGAGGACAATTGGCCTAAGGGCCCACCTTATTTCGACCCTTGTTTGTAAAGGTAATCCTACCAAGTTTTCCTACATCCTTTATTATTCAGGACAATCACCTAGGACTCAGGACAATCACCTAGGAGGACTATCTCCACTAGACAGGGAATGCTGATTTTTCGCTTCCTCCAAGACAAAGATGTTATAACTTTGTAAAGGCATTCGTTCCAACGTTTTCCTGCATTCAGAGCAATCACTCAGAACCATCTCTGCTAGACAGAGTGTGCAGATTTTGTACTTCCTCAAAGACAATATCACTTACTGTTTATGGACAAAGAGTCAAGATTCTAGATGAGCACTTTTGATTATTGGGAGGGTTGTTTAATGTAGTATTTTAGTTATCATAGTGAAAACTCTTGAGTGAGAAGCTCAGGTATGGAAATAAGGCGGCAGATGATATGCTTATCAATTTAGAATACTGTAAAAGCCAATATATTCATGTAAAGATATTTTCGCGCATTTTGACATCAAAGACATTTATCGAATTGTATTTTTCGCAGGCGACCTTCTGGATGCACTGCATGATGTTGAAAACATTATTTTTGTGTGATATAATCTTTGCAGAAAAATATTTTGCGCGAAAAGTACAAAAAGAAGAAAAAAAATTACCGTGAAAATTTCAGCTTTTACAGTACTTGAAATAGCCAGTTTTTTAGGCAAAGAATGATTCGCCATGGATAAGTATCCCCAGTGGTATAACTAGGGTCTTTACGATTGGGGGATGAGGCCTGTGAGGGGGGTAAACCGACTAATGTTGGTTATTATATGTGGTTTGTCTTATCATAGAGAGGGGGGGGGGGGGGGGGGGGGGGTGGGGCATCAGGGGGATGGGGCATCAGGGAGGGCTGTTCCCCCTTTGGTTACAGTCCTGAGTATACCTGATACAGTATATAGATCAAAATGGAGAATACTTTAACAGCACATCTTTCTGTTAACAACATCTATTGGTTTGAAACACACATTTTGTTTGACATAGGTCAAATTTGGCTAAATTTAAATAAAAAATGCAATTGATTTCGTAAAAGAAATGTTCATAAAGTACATACATTTGTAGGCTGGTAATTTCCATGCTACACATTACTAAAGTTTTACGATGTACTTGCGAGGAAAACTAATTTGCTGCCCGGGAGTTGAGCACCCCTATGCTAAATTGTTGGCGTCGCATAATCGCTGGGTCCGAGCGACTTCCGTTATTCTCGCGCCTTTTTCCTATAATTCTGTGCGGCTTCAGTTTTTTCCCCGCGCTTTTTGAATTTGTTTCTTGGTTACCAGGCAGGTTACCATATCATTCGCATTTGGTTGCAGCCTTGCAATTCTGATTTAATCAAAAGCCTTTATCCGCTGATATCAAGTGACATTTGCAAACTTTTCACATCAGAGGAAATGAATTGTCGTTAAAATAAAGAAACCCTGTTCTACGAGCAAACGGACGTCTCAGGATGGGTTAGTCAGTCTGGTTTTTATTGGTTTATTTTACTTTTTCCCCTTGAAAAATGACTATAAATATCAAACAAATCTGTAAAAATCTTACCATATTTTGACAAATCATTTTTTTTATTTGGGTAGGTATTCATTTGCACATGAACATTTTTTTCACCGATTTCTAAAGAAATTGTTCGGTGGGGCCTGTAGAACAAGGTTTCTTTTTTCCATCACCTAATTGCATTTGTGTGTGATTTTCACTTCCTAAAAATGGCTTGGGGAATCATACTTCTGCTGCTATTCTAGAGCAGGCAGGCAGCAGGGCTATCATGGCCATGTGCGGCATCTAATTTTTATAGCTGGTATGGTGTGATTTTAATGATTGATAAGGCATGGCCATGTGTCTTGAGTCATACTTTTTGTACCATTACGTACAATTTTGTCTGATTTCAATAAAAATGCAGTTCACTGACCCACATTGTGATTCAGCAATCCTAATTTTGTATTAGGCTAAAATGTTTATCAAATCCTAATTATGTATCATTTAGGCTAAAATGTTATGTTGGCCATCAAATTGATCTTAACACTTTACATGCGGCTATTAGTTTTACCATAATATACAAAACAGATTTGTCAGAATAAGTCTATCTCAAGAATTACTGAACCAATACTTGGCATCTTTGTACTTAATTTAATGCATCTCTTATGGTGATTCCAAATTTGGTGATGAAATTCAATAATTTTGACATTTTTAAAAATGTTTGTGAACTTTTGGAATTGTCGTCTGCAGCCGGCTGCCGCGTGGAAAGTGTTTGAGTGGCAGAAATTAATTTAGTGCAAAGTGACAGTAACCCATCTGGCATATTGTATCAAGTACACATTATGAATGTGAAATTTTTATTTTGTTGTGAGATTAATTGTGAAAATCAAGTGCAACATTTTCACCACAACATAATACATTAAACCATACTGTTGTCTGCAGTGTGTACCCTACTGTTCATTACCAGTGGGTATTCTGGTGAAAAATAGTGGATTTTTAAAAAATTGATATTGGTTAAATTTTCCGTTAAAAAACGTTAAGGTTTTTGTGTGAAAGATGGTAAAATATTTGTGAATAATAGGTGAATTTGAAGTAAAAAATTGTATTTTATGGTAAATGCATTTGTTACAAACAATGCTGTATCAATTCCGAATGTAAGCGTTAGGTAACAACATTGGAATTTTCATGTGAAAAATGCCAACATATTGTTGTTTAACTTGTTTAATTGTTTTACGTTGTTTTTTATTGAGTTTTTGTAATACTACACCGGACGTGATGTTTTACAAAGCTTGGCGTGATACCTTATTAATAAGGTCTACCAAGAACATCTACAGATTCAGAATCTGTAGTGAAAATAGTACTTGCATGATGAATGTGCATTTAAACCACAATGCTGTGTTCAATCCAAATGTTGATGTGAGATTTATTTTTGATAATCGAGCCTATAACTCCTATAACAGCAAGGTGGCTACTAAACCAATATTTGAATATTGACCCTTGAACTCCCTGTTGATTTCAGTAATGAAGAAGGTCAAGTTCCTGTAGAGATCCTAAGTATCAATTTGCTGCATTGTATGTTACTATATGTCTTACTTTAAAATATTGCTGCTACTGCACATTGAGTGCGTGGGAAAATTGAAAGGTTTGCTATGAATTTAATATATCAAATTTTTATATATATAAAAAAATATATATAAAAAATATAGTATTAATGTGTGACCCTCCACGTCAATCAAACTTTGAATAAGTGTTTTAGGCCAAGTGCTAGGGTAAAGGCTGTTGTATTTACAGGTACCATTTCACCTATGTCACCTCTTGTTGATCAACAATCTTTAAGTGACAGGTTCCATTCCATGCATGTTGGGGAACATGCATTAGTCCAGAGGAATTTAATTGATATGGCACTGTCAGGTGGAAAGTTAGTACAGACTCTTTTTGATGATTGATTTGAGTTCATATATGCCTAAGGTAATAATTTTCAGAGGGTGTGCAAAATTTCACCCTAAGGGATTTTTTAAAATCCAAGATGGCCGCCATTACCCCTAAAATGCATTAAAATGGTTATAACTCCGTAATTGATTGTTATTATGATATAATTGTAGGTTTTATACTAAGATTTTTAAGCTGGGGGAATCTACTAGAGTGATTGTTGATGTGATCTGATCATTCCATAACCACATAAATCCAATATGGTCGCCCTGTGATCCAAAATGGCCGCCGAAACCATGAATTTGGCTATAAAATGTAATGATTAATGATGACGACAATTCTGTGAGCTTTACATCCATGTTTTGAATCATGAGCAATCTGCTGAAGGGTTTGTTAATGTTACTTGATAACTGCATCACCATCAAAATGTAATATGGCCGCCCTTTATTCCAAAATGGCCGCTGAAATCTTGAATTTGGCTATAAAATTGTAATAATTAATGATGACGACAAGTCTGTGAGCTTTACATCCATGTTTTGAAGCATGAGCAA
Organism: Ophiura sarsii; assembly: GCA_035610835.1. NCBI lineage: Eukaryota > Metazoa > Echinodermata > Ophiuroidea > Amphilepidida > Ophiuridae > Ophiura > Ophiura sarsii. The sequence goes on from CM069448.1 coordinate 35,800,700, forward strand.
TCTGCTGAAGGGTTTATCAATGTTACGTGATAACTGCATCACCATCAAAATGTAATATGGCCGCCCTGTAACCCAGAATGGCCGCTGAAATCATGAATATGGTTTGATAATTAGTAAAAAATACGTGTTTGTGGACTTAACATCCCGTCAAAATGTCAACTTGGATCTGCCCCGACCCTTTTGTGTTAGGCTTATACCAAGAACGCCTTCACTCACTTTTGAGATATACCCCTCCATCCCCCTATCGAGATATAGTTGAAGTTCATTGATGTTGGCAGCGGCGATGGGAAAAAATCAATTAGGGAGGAGGTGAGCGAGTTCTACTTTTGTTTTATATATTGAAACATGTAGAAAAAATGGTCCAGACCTAAAATGGTCCAGAACATCGCTCATAAAACCATCTTGTGGGACAAATCTAACTTTTTGATATTTCATTGATGAAAAATTGAAACAAATTTGCGAGAAGTCTGCAAAATTGCCGACTTTAACACAACAATGGTTCAGTAAGCCGTCAAAAACACAACACCTGCAGTAATTAAGGATAGATGGGATGGTAGGGTTAGGGGGATTGAGGGGTATATGGTATGGTATATATGATACTGGGATAGAGGGGATGGTAGGGATAGGTGGATAGAGGGGTATGATATGGTATGTAGGATAGATGGGATGGTAGGGGGATGGAGGAGTATATGATATGGTATATAGGATACAGGGGTAGATCCGGGGATGGTAGGGATAGGGGGATGGAGGGGTATATGCTATGGTATATAGGAAACTGGGATAGATGGGATGGTAGGGATAGGGGGGTAGAGAGGGGTATGATATGGTATATAGGATAGATGGGGTAGATGGGATGGTAGGATGGGAGTGGTATATGATATGGTATATAGGATACTGGAATAGAGGGGATGGAAGGGTATATGATATGTATGGTATATAGGATACTGGAATAGATTGGATGGTAGGGATAGGGGGATGGAATGGTATACGATATGTATATAAGATAGATGGGATAGATGGGATGGTAGGGGATGGAGGAGTATATGATATGGTATATGGGATATAGGGGTAGATCCGGGGATGGTAGGGATAGGGGATGGAGGGGTATATGCTATGGTATATAGGAAACTGGGATAGATGGGATCGTAGGGATAGGGGGATAGAGAGGGGTATGATATGGTATATAGGATAGATGGTGTAGATTGGATGGTAGGAATAGGAGGATGGAGGAGTATATGATATGGTATATAGGATACTGGAATAGAGGGGATGGTAGGGATAGGGGGATGGAAGGGATGATATGGTATATGAGATAGGGGGATGGAGGGGTATATGATATGTATGGTATATAGGATACTGGAATAGATTGGATGGTAGGGATAGGGGGACGGAGGGGTATATGATATGGTATGTACATGTAGGATACTGAGATAGATGTGATGGTAGGGATGGTAGAGATAGGGGGATGGAAGGGTTCATAATATGTTATATAGGATTGATGGAATGTTAGCCTTGTTAGGGATAGGGAGATGGAATGGTATACGATATGGTATATAGGATAGGTGGAATATATGGAATGGTTGGAATAGGGGACGTGGGGGGTATATGATATGGTATATAGGATAATGGGATAGATCGGATGGTAGGGATGGTAGACATAGGGGATGCAAGGGTACATGATATGGTATATAGGATAGATGGAATGGTAGGGATAGGGGACAGAGGGGTATATGATATGGTATATAGGATACTGGGATAGATGTGATGTTAGGGATGGTAGAGATAGGGGATGAAAGGGTATATGATATGGTATATAGGATAGATAGGATGGAAGGGATAGGGGATGGAAGGGTTTATGATGGTATATAGGATAGATAGGGTGGAAGGGATAGGGGGATAGAAGGGTTTGTGATATGGTATAGGATAGATGGAATGGTAGGGATAGGGGACAGAGGGGTATATGATATGGTATATAGGATACTGGGATAGATGTGATGTTAGGGATGGTAGAGATAGGGGGATGGAAGGGTACATGATATGGCACATAGGGTAGATGGGATGGTAGGGATAGGGGATGGAAGGGTATATGATATGGTATATAGGATAGATGGGTTGGTAGGGATAGGGGATGGAGGGTATATACCATATCATATACCCTCCATCCCCTATCCCTACCAACCCATCTATCCTATATACCATATCATATACCCCTCTATCCCCCTATCTCTACCATCCCATCTATCCTATACCATATCATATACCTCTTTATATCATGATAGGCCTGATTTCAACCATGTGATAGTTTTTACTATCATTATGGCTGGGAAAGAATCACGTGATATCATGATATAAAACAAATATTGAATGCCTTTTGTTTGTGCAATAGTAAAACTATATCACTCGGTCCAATTTGGATTATTCCATTACACTCGGCTTCGCCTCGTGCAATGGAAAAATCCAAATTTGACCTTGTGATATAGTTTTGACTATCACACGCTCAGGCATTCAATATTTGTATACTATCCCCCATCCCTATCATCCCTACCATCCCATCTATCCCAGTATCCTATACCATACCATTATCATAATACCCTCCATCCCCCTATCCCTACCATCCCATCTATCCTTAATTACTGCAGGTGTGGTGATTTTGACGGCTTACTGGACCATTGTTGTGTTAAAGTCGGCAATTTTGAGGGTTTCTCGTGAATTTGTATCAATGTTTCATCAATAAAAGATCGAATAAGTTAGATTTGTCTCATAAGATGGCTTCATGAGCGATTTTCTGGACCATTTTAGTTATTTTTGTCTAAATGTTCCAATATAAAACAAACGTAGAACTCGCTCACCTCCTCCCTAATTGATTTTTCTTCCGTCGCTGCTGCCAACATCAAAAAACTTCAACTATATCTCGCAGTGAGTGGAGGCATTCTTGGTATACTATAAGCCTAACACAAAAAGGTCAGATCGGATCCAGGATGTTAAGCCCACAATCCCACAAACACGTATTTTTCACTAATTATTACAGTTGTAAACCAAATTCATGATTTTAGCGGCCATTTTGGATTACAGGGTGGCCATATAACATATTGATGGTGTTGCAGTTATCAAGTAACATTAATAAACCCTTCAGCAGATTGCTCATGCTTCAAAACATGGATGGAAAGCTCACAGACTTGTTGTCATCATTAATTATTACATTTTATAGCCAAATTCATGATTTCAGCGGCCATTTTGGATTACAGGGTGGCCATATTACATATTGATGGTGTTGCAGTTATCAAGTAACAATAATAAACCCTTCAGCAGATTGCTCATGCTTCAACACATGGATGTAAAGCTCACAGAATTGTCGTCATCATTAGTTATTACAATTTTAAAGCCAAATTCATGATTTTGGCGGCCATTTTGGATTGCAGGGTGACCATATTGGATTTTTGTGGTCCTAGAATGATCAGATCACATCAAACATTACTCTAGTAGAGTCCTCAAGCTTAAATATCTTGGTATAAAGCCTACAATCATATCATAATAACAATCAATTACAGAGTTATAACCATTTTAATGCAATTTAGGGGTAATGGCGGCCATCTTGGATTTTTAAAAATCCCTTAGGGTGAAATTTTGCACACCCTCTGAAAATTATCACCTTAGGTATATATGAACTCAAATCAATCATCAAAAAGAGTCTGTACTAACTTTCCACCTGGTACCTTCGATTCCTCTGGACTACATTGACTGTTGTAGTGACTGCTTTTGTTTGGCAGGCAATTCGCGGCGCAAGCAAGCTTTTGTTTGTTTGGCTGTTGTGACGTTACAGGTGATAACATCGTTTATAAACCAGCCTTTTCAGGTTAATAATGTTGTTTAGGATCACAAGTCACATGAAATCCCCATCAAATTTGTTTTAACAAGTGTTTTGTATGAAAACTATTCCTTCTCTATGTATGGATGGCCATGACCCATTCATGGAAATGTCATTGGCTGCCCTTTGTTTTATACGGAAAAAAATTGGTGGATAGAAGTTAATAAAGAACAAGAAAGACTATAAATAATTGCTCTCACCCTTTAGCATGTTTAGGGCTCCCCACCTCTATTCTTCGCCAATGTGGTGATTGATCCGTGATATCTTTTCAACGCATCAGGTAATTATCTAAGTAAACGTCATCATGTTTTTTAGTGGTTGGAAAGTTTTTTATCAATATACACTGAGCCAAAAAAGAAACTTATAAAAAAAGAAACTTATACAATTTTAACAGATCACCAAATAAAATTCTGTGCATGAAAATGTACCAAATTTGGATACAATATTACTGCAATGGCTCAGTGTATATATATTTTTTGTGCCTTATGTTAATTTCGTCAGTGGAAAAATGCACTCTGAAACTTGTCATATTCACAGTAGCATTAACAACAGAAGCATCAAATTGCTCAATCATCATGAACTCATACAGGGTGGTCCCAAAAAAACTATACCCAACTTTGGAGGCCATTTTCTCCTAGATGATAAAATATTTTAGTAATTTGGTTTGCATATTATTAAAGTATATATCGTTGAGCATTATTGGTGAAAATAGGGAAGATATTACATTAATATTTTTTGAGATATTGCTATTTTTAGCGAGTATGTGTAAAAATGGCTTTTCCACGGGAGCTGTCAATGCATCAACATGTTTGAATATGATATGACACAATAATGTAATGACGTGATAGTCCTTTGACAAATGTTTTTGCGAGAGCTTCAAATATTCTTGAAATATTGAAAAGAAGCTCTCGCAAAAACATTTGTCAAAGGACTATCGCGTCATTACATTATTGTGTCATATCATATTCCAACATGTTGATGCATTGACAGCTCCCGTGGAAAAGCCATTTTTACACATACTCGCTAAAAATAGCAATATCTCAAAGAATATTAATGTAATATCTTCCCTATTTTCACCAATAATGCTCAACGATATATGCTTTAATAATATTTAAACCAAATTACTAAAATATTTTATCATCTAGGAGAAAATGGCCTCCAAAGTTGGGTATAGTTTTTTTTGGACCACCCTGTATGTTCAATATGATATCCATGTAACCTGGGACCCCTCCATACCATTTGATTGAACAATCACACAACAACTGTACTTCATTCCTTTAAATTCTGTGCAGTGACATCAGAGTGTATACCAATGATTGCTCCTCCTTATATGGCAGTTGATTGTAATGCACTGGAGCTATTGTATTAACCATGTAATCAAAGACGATTCCCAGCACTTTTGAATAAATGCTGCATAGATCGAGTACCGACAGTACGCTATTATTTTTCATTTCGGTTAATTTTCAGGCAATTTTCAAAATATTTCACAACATTTTCTTTAAAAAAAATATCCCAAAAATGGGTCGGTCGGGTCTTTTTCCGTGGCCTAACAACAAAATCATACAATATTAGTACAATATTTATATTACTACAGACATGGGCACGCTCCATACCACCTCATTCAATTACACTGGCGAGAGTCAGCGTTGGTTTGAGCTTGCTAGCATCAATTTAATTGTGGACAATCACCATAACCATAACTTCTCGTATTAACCATTTTTATTTTAACTGGGATTTGGTTCTATGGGTGCGTGCCTCTCTAACGCTGTTGACATGCCTCAGACTTTGGCAATGTGATAGATTAAGCCACATGGATAATGCCATGAATAAATCTGTAAATGAACCACCTCTGTCATTCCAACATTGCTGAATTCTGAAGTGTTATGTCATAAGTTGGTCACCTATGTACTTATCAATTGCAACCCTGGCCGGGGGAGTGCAGGACATGGTGGAAACCATGCCCTCGCTAGCTGTGGCATATAGCCAGGACGTAGCAGGATTGGCCCGAATGGTGTACACTCGGTCCCAGCTAAGACATGTATGAGGGACCGGGACTATAGCGGGAATGTACACAAAATGGTGCGTCACATTAGCAATTTGTACGTTTCGGGCCAAATTCCCGCTAGCCCCGGGTCCCCCGGAGCTGGGGTTGCAATTGATAAGTGCAAAACAAAAGCATCCATTTAACTGAACTGTTGCAATAACCACTTAGATAGTTTAGTAAGTTACAAATTGACTTTAGCATATCCGTCACACATTTGATGCACAGTGCGCCCCTGTTGCATCATGTGAGCCTCATACGCTGATGCTCTTCTGTATTAATTCACTGCTGTAAGGAGGCTCACCAATTTGGAACTGACTGAACTATAACTATAACTATAACTATCAATCAGGTCCAAATTGGCGAGAAATAGTCGTTTTTTATATATCCGCGCGCAAAAGTAATCCAAGCGTATAAGCGCGATTTTGGCATACTCAAGCTTCACGCATACAATGACACTGCGCCATGCGAGCGTTTTGTGCGCGACGCTCGTCTGAATTCATTCGCTGCTGTAAATAGGTTTCGCCAATTTGGAACTGACTGAACTATAGGGATATCAATTAATATGTTGACAATAACCATTAAACTCATGGGAAATAATCATCAATGTGGACTATATCACCATTTGTAAGGGTACAATAACCATAACTGCTGATAACATCTATTTCACTTGTTGGAAAATAACCATATTTTAAACGGGAAATAATAACCATTCTATCCTAACATGCTTCCACTTTCCATCTCTTGCTTCCCACTCTTTCTCCTGCCAGGAACCTCCGTCATCGCCGGTGATCTCTACGCCGCCGTCGGCGATGCGGCTCTTCGCCGGCAGCAAGTTTGCCGGAATGGCCGCCCGTTCTGCGGATGGAGGTAGTGATGCCATAGAGGATTTGGATCTGTTCTACTTCAGACAGTTGGCAATTAGTCTTAAGGTGGGTGGCGGTGCACTAACAAAATAATATCATAATCATTTCATAACGTAACATTATTAATATCATTAATAATGGAATTGTTAAATTCCAATGCCTGAAATTGGACTTCACATATTTTCTGATTTACTAGTGATGCTTCCGTGTCATTTGGTGCAAGTATGGACGATTGCAATTGTTTAGGTCGGCTTGAAGGACGTCACATGCCTTTTACAGCAAACAACATGAACTCGGCAAATTCCAGATTGGACCATCACCAAAACGGCCAAAATATAGCCCTTTTTTACCTCCTTGATATGGTACCATCGAACAGAATATTTGCCCATGGGGTTCCTCGGCATACTCATCTTATCATATTTACACACAATGCAAGTTTTCATCTGTTTTTCACTCACTGTTGCAAGTCCGAAAATCGGGCGAAACATTTTGTGTATTTTGGAAATTTTGCTAATGTAAACAACAGTCGCTTGCTTACACGGCCTCACACAATCCCTAGAAACGATCTTGTGTATGGTTGAGTAGAGCGTACAAACTGATGTGTTAAAACGTTTTGCTTTGTTGGCAACAGCAAATTACCCGCATGTAAAGCCGGATGACCGGGACTACCTGCAATAGAACAAACAATTATTTTTGTAAAGTGTCACATAAAAACGAACCAGATAGCCGCATTTGATACTTTCTGCTTCACATTTTCTGTATTACTAAATGCAATAAACACGACTTTCCCCCAAAGTCAAGTCTGAGGGCATCATCTTATTTTTCAGGTAGCATTATTTAGACAATTATCCAGTCTGACCAATTTTGTGATTAAGTGAAGACTAAAAAATGTGTTCCATAATCTTAAACATTACACAATTTTTTTTCACTTTTTGACTCATTGAATTTAATAAAAAATAAAAAAATAGATTGGGTTACGTTTGAAGACCAAATAAAGCTGCAATTATAGACCACTTTTTGTGACATATTTTTCACATTGAAATGAATAATAATAGATAAGAGGATCTGGCTATGTTTAATTGGACCAATAGGTTATTAATCACACTTGAGCTTATTATTCGGCTTCTACATGGTGATGAATGGTAATTTATTAACTCTTTCAACGCGGCTATTGGTTTTACAGTCAGAAACCATTCCCAACTTTCAAAGTCTATCTCAAGGATGACTAAAACAATACAAGGCATGTTTGTACTTATTTTAATGCATTTATCAAGGTGATTCCAAATATGGTGATGAAATTCAATAATGTTGACATTTTTTAAACATTTTGTGACATTTTGGAACTATCATCTGCAGACGACCGCCGCACGGAAAGTGTTTATTAAGCAACATGATATTGGATTAAGGCCATGTTCTTAAATGAAGAATACATAAGATGCAATATTTATGTTTAAGAATGAATATTTAATTGTTTCGTATGATTCATTTTGCCTTCAGCAACCACTTGGCTGCTGTGATGTTAACTCAATGCTGGTAATAAAAAATTGGGGGGAAATTGCAGCTTTACGGTATTTTTCAATTGTTCAAAATCGCTGTGTTTCAGACTGTAAAATTTGCCTCAAGGTTTTCACCCTGCAATAAATTAAAGCATTGGTCTCTATTCGTTTCAGTTTGATGTATCTGAAAGCATGATTATGCCTGTACCAATCATTTAGGGTAGCATTTCTGTTTTAAAGGGTTATTTTGAGGATAATGAGTAGCATTTTAACATTTAAGTGATCCCTTTGGGCACTTGGTGTTTTTAAGAGGATAATCATAACCAACTAATTAGATCTATCCTGTAGACCATGGTGCAACCAAGCATGTTTAAATGGGGGCGAGGAGGGCTCAGCAAGCAAGCTTTTTATTTGAGTCGACAAAATTCACTTGACGATGTTAAGTGGAGGGGAAATTCATTTAGAATGGTAAGGGGGGAGGGAAGGGGCAAGAAGATTGATGTTGTATAGAGGGATAACCCGGCGTTTGGGGGATGAGGGGTGGGGTGGGGAAGAATTCAAGGGGAGGTTGCATCACATCATATGTGTTGTAAGAGCAATCAGCTTAATAATTTTCCTAATTTTAATTAGTCCATGGCATGCCTCTATTAATATTAGTCTGAGGTCTCAGCAGAAAAAGCCCCAGTTTATACTAAGGGATTATTCTGGCTTCCTGATTTAATCCCAGTTTAGTGAGAGTGAGCTGGAGATATTATTAGCTTGGCATTATCTCAAGGGGTTTTCAATCAAACTGATCAAATTTTTGATGAAAGTGTGACTTTACGTTGAAATTACTTTATGGTAATTGCGATGGTCATTAATAAAGTTGCAGTGTGATAGATTGAATTTGGAATTGACTGAAAAAACAATTAATGGGTTCATAATGGATGAATTTGGCTCAAAATAGACATTGCTAGAAGGCTTTGAATGTTTGAAAATAATGTTCATCACTCTTGGGAAATATCATTGTGTGGAATCAGGCAATTTGAATTAGTGGAGAAGTATGAAGCTTAGTGTAATTTCAATGGAATATTTATTCAGTGGTGGACCGTGGTGTGTTATTACTACCCACTGGCCATCCGGAATGGGTTAAACACCTCTGTCCTATAGTAGGATTTGATAGTGTTAACTAACTTAACTTACTGTAAATCACTATAATTTTAAGGATACTTTATTTAGCGAATTGAAAATTACTGCTATTTTAGCGGGCATTTAATTTCGCAAATCTGGAAATGTTCCTGTTAATTTCAATGCAAAATTGTGAGTTTCGCTGGTATTTAATTTCGCAAACCCACATCCCTCAAGAAATTAAGTGGTTTTACAGTATATTGCTTGCAGGAGAATAGGATGAGCAGATGCTGTTATTTCCACACATCCTGCATCATAATTAACAAGCCAATTAGTTGAATAACTTATTGGTTCATTAATTTGTAATTATTTGAGTTCAATTAACACTTTCCACGCGGCAGTCGTCTGCAAACGAAAGCTCCAAAATGTCACAAATTGTTAAAACAAATGTCAACATTATTGAATTTCATTTCCATATTTGGAATAATCGTGAGAAATTGATTAAAATGTGAACAAACATGCCTAGTATTGGTTCAGTAATGCTTCGAAAGTTGGGAAAGATTTTTGAAAAGCCTGTTTCGTATGGTTAAACTAAATAATAGCCACATGGAAAGTGTTAAGGATGAATTAATTGAGGTCTTATTATGGTGCCAGACATTCATGGTCAATTACGCGATTGTAGAATAGACATTTTGTTTTGCATCAGTGACAAACTTAGATAATACTTTTCTGGTCTTTCAGAGGAGAGAAAGCCTGTGGTTCAGGGGATGCCTAGCCTTTTCAAGGAGTGGAAGGAAAACCTTCTGTTGTGCGATAATTTGTTCTTGTTTTTTCCATTAATTTAGCCCCTTTTATTCATGTAAGGGCTGGTGTAAGCAATCTTATGCAAAATCAGAAGGCGTGTGAATATAAAAATGCGCAAATACATTTAATTTTGTATGTAGAATTTGTAAGGAAGCTCAAAAGAGCAAAATTAAAAACATGCACAATTGTTTAAAATGTGCAAAGCAAAATATTTCCACTTTTTACAGTATATCAATTAAATACTCCGATAGTGAACATAAAATAATTCTTCAAATGAGTTGACATATGTGATGTGATCTGTGAAAACCCGCCACATGGTGGCATTTTTCATATTGGAGATATTTATATCATAAGAAAGCTAAAACTGTGCTGATTACAGAACTGTTTCGATCAGTTTTCTACGATCACTACAAAAAAAGTTATGAGTGAATGATGAGTGTGATGTCATCAAAAGCTACAAAACACGAAATCATGCAAACAGGCCAAAAAAGATACATAATTCAATATAATAACATTATAAGGTTAATAATAAAGGTGCTTTTGAAGGTGAAATTTCATGAAAGATGATGACACAAAGTAGTGGAATCTAATTTGCTTTAAAAAAATCTAAAAGATCAAAAAAAGTTTTTTTATTTTTTTATTTTTTTCATTTTACCCATAATCACTAGTTCACATTTTGCGACATCCGACGGGTTTTGTCAGATCGCATCACATATTGTATGGTATTGCTTGGTTCTAAGAATATTTGGCACATTTTCTCGTAGATTCTGTAGCAACCAATTTGTGTCACTATCCATATAATAATGTCTTTTTACCAAACTATCTTGAAAGCAGTGTAGCCTTTGACCCAGACTGAACAGGAAGTTGCAAAAAAGTATCCTAAATATAACATCACTCCTCAAAACATTCTTTATTGCTTTGTTTGTTGGCCAATTGTCACATAAAACATTACAATATAAGGGTTTGGGATGTATCACCTTACTAGGAAATGTAGAATTAAGATCTGATCTAGTTTACAAAGATTTTACCCTAGTTATTGTGAAATATTCATCCCAAAGGCTCTATAATTTGACAATTTGACACATTTTGCATATCACTTCCACTGTATGGTCGGTTCATGATACTTAATGTTGATGTCCTGCGTCAGGAAATTTGTGCTTTTCCTCAACTTAGAAGATTTGTACATGTTTAAGTGACATTGTCCACTGTGTTGGTTGTTAGGGTTCTCAGGACATGAGGTCTTGGACAACAAAGGTCCATGAAAAGTTCAACTAAATATAGAATAGATATATAGACAGTAGACTATTATATGAGAAGCAATTGACAAAATGCCAAGCAAAATTGGTTTGCACCCAATACATAAAATTTATGACACTTCCACAAAGAAGTGAAGATGTGCATTAGGTGACAAAACCCACCCGGTTCTACGAACCCGACCGACCCATTTATTTATTTTAAAACAAATTTTCTAGAGAAATATTGAAAAAATGTAAATGTTTTTTTTTAAGTGTAATAAATATGAGAGGCCTAATCTTTCGATCCTAACAGAATCTAAGTTATCTTTGTTTAAAAATTGTAGACAAATGTTGGAATTTTAAAAATGTGTTTGAAATGTTTTGAAAATTGTGAAAATGGTTGAAAATGCTTCAAAATTATCACAACATTTTGAAAGAAAAAACACCTGTCAGACCGACCCAACCTGAGAGATAAGTCCTTTTGCCCGTAGAACAGGTTTTTTTGTCACCATAGAGTCATCTCACTCTTGAGAATTTTGTCTAATCATCCGACCTTTCATTGTTTAATTGTATCATAATTAAAGGAAGTGTGATCCATTTTATGAAAATAAAACAAACCATGTAAAAAAAGCTTGTCATCCATTTACCCATCACAAGGCTACTGTAAAATTGGTAATTTTTGAGCGATTATATTTTTGCTTTTTGCCGACTTTCAGTCATTTTCGCTTGTTTTTAAATTCACGATATGAAAGTTCATTACATAGACTTATACACAAAATAAATATGTTTGCATGTTTTTATTTTCGCGGTAGCTGCTTGGAGCATAAAAGTGCGAAAATTAATACAGCGCGAACATTTCCACGTTTACTGTATCATGATTATTATGTCCATTTTGACTTGTAGCTCCGAAAAGAGGAAGTACAACACAATAGAATATTATTTGTTTTGGTGTTTTAATTTTGTCTGTAATTTTGTCTGGTTTAGTCATTTGTAAAATGCCCATGCATGACTAGATAACACTTGTGTTCAAGTGGAGTTGGGACTTCCGTACAGTCTAGGGGAATTTCTACCAATAGATGGATCTTTTATTTATACCCAGAGTTGTGATTATTTATAAGTACTTGTGAAGATGACACTGGAATTTCTCAATCTGTGATCTGTGTCTTACAGTTTGGATGATTAGAAGTGCTTGTGAATTTTTGCTTGACCACTTGTTCCGAAATGTGATGCTTCGTACATCCTCTGAAATCAAATTTGCTTGTGCATTGGCCTAACATGGCGGTTGATATGAATATTGAGCCTACATATATGAATTGCAATAATTAGGACCCATTTATTCTTACATTTGTATGGTTGGTGTCATAAATGTCAAGGAATATGCTTATTTCTCCAAATAATCGTACCGCGTTATTAAAACCGGAATATATCACGACATATTGGGAAACCCATGGAAAGTAATCAATCTTATTACACAACTGATAGACAGGATATATGGAGAATTTTACGATTGATAAAAGGCATTGTTTTTAGCAATCGAACGGAAACACTTGTTGAGAGTTGGGATTGAGTGGTACTGTTTCGAAAATGATACTAAAAAGTGTTAATTTGTAACAAGTGAAGTTTCAAGATGAGAATGGAAATTAGACTCGATACGTTATTTGAGGAGACGATGGAAGCGGGACGTGCAGGAATCGATGAATTAGAGGTAAGATTACATGGTAAAAATAGGCCTAAATGGAATACATTTTCCTTGTAAAACGATAGGACTAGTCAGATGGTTGCCTGTCTGATGAAGATTCCAGTCCCGTGGAGTATAGTTGAAACATAACTATAATCTGATTACAAATTGAACAAACAATACATATTCAGCTCAAAGATGACCACGCCCAAAATGATCACGCTTTTGGTTGCGCAAGTAAAAAAGGTGACAATCTTTTTTGAAATATTTGAAAAACAAACTTTTTTTTAAAATCACCATCTTTGTTTGATAAAAGTAAATAGGTAACGGTTAATTTAGACTTTTTGTTCCCATTTTATGCAATAACATCTTTATTCATAAAGAATACACAAATAAAAGGACTGTTTTTTATCACTGAATCATTGACATTTTCCTAAAATATATGACTCAGCATCCAGCAGGACATAATGTGACTAATGTCAGCAAATTAGTTTTGAGATAAATTAAGTAAAAACAAGGAAATGTTAACAACAATTATGTAAAAAAAAAATCTTTAAGGTTTGCAATTGGCATTTTGTCAATAATTGGAACGAAAAATTTGACAGCTTATTTCCTATATTCATAATTTTAATCAATCTTCATTTTCGAAAGTGTGATGACGTCTTTATGATTTAGTGCAACCAAATGTCCACAATTATTGAAAGGTGCAATACTTTTTTAGATAGGATATAAAAAAATCTTACAACTAATTCATTCATTTTGAAATATGAGAGAGTTTTGATTTCAGCCCGCCCATGACATAGTGTGCTAGATTTCTGCGAAGGTTTAGGGCTAGGGTCAGGGCTAGGGTCAGGGCTAGGGTTAGCTTGTAGGGTTAGGATAAAGGTTACAGCCAAAGATAGGTGTGGTAGAGTTTTGGTTAGAGTTAGGATTAGGATCTAAGTTCGGATTTGGAGTTAGGGTTGGAGCTTTAGTTACAGTTAGAAATAGGGTTAGAGTTACGGTTTGGTAGGACCTAGTTTTAGGGCGAGACAAAGGATAGAATAAGGGTAGGATTAAAATGGATGGTAGGAGTTAAGAGAAAGGGAAAGGGTTAGTTTTAATGTTAGGGTCCTCATTTCGGGTCAGGATTAGTGTTTTGAATTGAGACCCTACTATAAATATCTTTTCAGGGTAAGTTAGGAAAAGTACAGAAATGGTGTGATTCATAATTCTTGACTTCATGCAATAGCGTACACACTTAATGACTAATACTATAAACCTAAGTGTTTGGATTCAGTGATAAGGTTATTCTAAATGGTGTCATCTACTACACATTATCTGTTTATGTGTGTCATCTGAGAGTGGAATCTGGCGGCTTATTCAAAGCCCATATGAAATCATTTATTAATGAATCACTAACTTTAAGTCAAGTGAGGATAATCATGCAAACTACCAAATCTTTGTGTGTGAAAGTTCATTTATGGCTATGCAGGCTTGACCAAGAAGGCTATAAGATTGATCAGGGTTATATTTTGTTGGCAGTCTTGGAAAAAGCATTAATGATGTCAAGTATGTAGAGGGAAGATATAGTGGACTGTCATTCCTATGTGCATCTTAACCCCAACCTTCCTGGAACCTACGATTTACTACGGCAATAAATAAATGTCCACACGCATGCTACAGCATTCAATTCGATGACGTCATCAACCAAGCTGATATGTGCCGAGTGGTTAGGGACGTGGCGCGGTGATCAGAGGGTCCGGGGTCGAATCCTGGGGGTTTCATAGCGATTATTTCAATTATTTGGGTACAAAATTCATACTTTGTCCCACTCCCCGGTTTCCACACAAAAACATAGCCTGGCTGGTTAATGTTAAAAAAATACACAATTATCAGTGCTTGTTAACCCTAACCTTCCTGGAACCTACGATTCACTACGGCAACAAAAATGTCCACACGCATGCTACAGCATTCAATTCGATGACATCATCAACGAAGCTGATATGTGTATACGAAAACGCTGCCACAGCGAGCGTTGGTAGTTAGCCGAGTGGTTAGGGACGTTGGGCGGTGATCGGAGGGTCCGGGGATTGAATCCTGGAGATTAGATGCGATTATTTGGGTAAAATATTCATACTTTGTTTTGTAGTGATGAGAAAGTTTGGGGTTAAGTGGTAATGAAATAGGTCAAAAGTAATGCATTCTTATGAAAGATCCATTAATACAATAAGATTAGGATTTTCCTTGAAATGATGATATTTTGGGATGATTGTAGCACACAAATTTACAGGGCTGTGCCAAAAAAGTAAAGTCACACATTCTAAGAAGTTCACATCTGTCATAGGAAATAAACATAAGTTGGATCTATGATGCAGAGGCAATTACGTACTAAGCACTTTCCACGCAGGTTATTCGTTTTGCCATTTACAAAACAGATTTTCAGAAACCTTTCCCAACTTTTAAAATCTTATCTCATGAATTCCCGAACCCAAACCGGGCATGTGTGTACTGTGTTTAATGCATTTCTCACAGTGATTCCAAATATGGTTATGAAATTCAATAATTTTGACATTTTTAAAACATTTTGTGACCATTTGAAACTCGTCTGCAGACGCCTGTCGAATGGAAAGTGTTCGGATTCCGCAGCTTGCGAAAATATTGGCACACTGTAATTGTAATCAGCCTAGTAGCTGGTGAGAGGTAGAACATATTCATTGAATGCAACACACATATCCTAGGCAGCAAGCCAAATAGTTTGATCTGTCTTATTACAAATTATGATGTATATCGCATGTTGATGGTGAGATCATGATGACAATTTTTTTTATTAGTATAAAACCTGGGTATGAATACTCTTTTATGCAAATGTAAAAGTAACACCAAATACATTTTTAAGGGTATTTTAGATAGTTAATATCCCAGAGATACAACATTGTCTTTTTAGGGTGTTTGAGTTAGCTCTCACGAATTATCCTAGTCGTAAGTATTCCGACGAGAAACTGTGTCCCCATTATGAGACAATGGCGTAGCTATACATAGCTAGCTAGAGATGCGATGCGTTTGACGGAATAAGCCCAATTACACATATGGAACACATACAAATGCATCCCTTTATGGTTTCAGAAAAAGAAGAAGCAACCAGCGGATTGTAACCGGGGGCGTACACTTTGTCCTGGGTAATAAGGGAGGCTGGGACTGTAGAATTTGTCCTGGCTACGGGGGGCCGGGACTGTAGCGGGGGATGTACACAAAATGGTACCCCGCCCTGCGGGACCTTTACACGACTGTACCCGCGACGTCACATCGGCAATTTGTACGTCCCTGCCCTAATCCCCGCTATCCCCAGGTCCCCCGGGCCAGGGATGCAATTGATAAGTGCATTACCATCTAGCTCAAGAATTGTATATATTCCATGGGATGTTTTCATTTAGTGTGATCATCATTTTGGGGCACCCTGTATGCCTTGGTACCTGAAGACCGACACAAAGAAGTGCTGATTAATAATGTATCCTAGCTTTCATTTGAAGTGAGAGGGGGCCAAATGTCAAGTACCATTTCCTTTGAGAATGGTTCAGATAAATGTCAAGGGCAACAGTTACCTAAAACATTGTCATAACAAGTTGATGTAGGATTCATACTCCCCTGTTAATATTTAGGTTTAATGCCTGTCATATTTTCAAGTTCACATTTCAGTATTGATTAAGGGTAATGATAGTGGAGGCCTAGGGTTCAAGGGTTGGGATGGGAAGGGGGGAGGGGGTGTATTGAAAGGAGGATATAATGCTCGGGCAAAATATGCCCAAAAAGGGTGAGTTTCTTTTTGGAGGGCGGCATGTATGCATGAACATCGTATGCTGCTATTTAGGGTGTTAACAACATAAAATCAAGAAAAAGGGTTTATTTTTTTGTGCATAAAACGAGGCAGTACTTGCTTAGGCACTAAAATAGGTAGATGAGATTATAAAAGTCTTACTGAGATACTCATCAATGATCAAGGTATCAGTGGCTGACAAACAAATTCTTGTTTAGGGATCGTTCTAAAAGTCCCTCCACCTTTATATATAAGTGGCCCACTAGGCTGAGTTCTGATTTGCTCCCATCCTGCAATCAACTTGCATGAAATGTGAAAAGGTATGCTTGTTCTGACAACTTGTCATTTAAATTTTCACTTAAATACTTTTCCCCCTTTCGCCACAGCGGAGAGGATACGTTATTCGGTTAGATAATCCTTCTGTCATCCACAAACATGCACAGCCCTATGAGGGCGTTTTCCCTTGACTCTCTATATAAATGCTGACAGTTACAGTGCCATTTCAAAAGTGTATGTATATAGTCATGAATAAATGCACTTTTTACACATAGCGCACATGTTCACATGACTCAATCATTAGACAAAAATGAACTGATTCTATCTTGATCAAGATAACCTAGCGATCATTGCAAAATAGTAAATATTGCAAATTATTCTTTATTGAAGCATATATCTGTGTTACCCACTCGCACTCTGTTGAACGATTGCGTTAAGTTATTGAAAATGTTATTGAAATATGGGCCTATGGATACCATCATATGTTTGTATAGTCTAAAGCTTGCATACATAAGCCTACCGTATTATCCCTATAAAGCGCCCATGCCCTTATAAGCGCCCACCCCCTGTTTTTCTCAATGACTACCAACAAACATTCCCTTATAAGCGCCTACCTTTTCAATTACCGTAGCACTGTACAACCACATTTTCGCCATGGCGTCCTTCAGTAAAGCAGTACCAGCGAGGAGCTATCATTAATAACTCCTTGGTACAAGCCTGGTTCGATCCCCGCCACCGCCGGCTCTCCTCAATGTGAGCCGCCATCTTTGTTTTTTATTCATGGCTTAAGTACAACATCGCGCATGCTCAAAACAACCGAGAATAAACAAAGTTTTCGGAAGGGCACTTGAAGCTTGTCGGCCCATTGACGTCATGTAATGTGGCCACAGTGAGGAGACCACTGCGACGCCACAATGTTGAATCCCCCAATTTTTTTTGTTTAAACAGTTTACTTTTCGATCGCACATGGTTTTCCGCTAGTGCAACCTTGCCAAATTCGACAGTGTTTACGATAAATTAGTTTAAAAAGGTAACTTAATAAGCGCCCACCCAAAATGACCTTGCTGACTGCCCTGGGCGCTTAATAGGAATAATATGATACATCTTTTTCCTGGCATTTAGATCTGTCTTTAAATACAAGTATAGGTTTTGCTATTCCCCTCTCGAAAAAAATGTGTTTTAAATAACAGCTAAAGACAATGGGCCAAATTGGGTTACAATAGATATCGACCGAATTCCTCAAATGCACATGTATTTTTAAGACTACATGTTGTACACGATCTACACATCAGTTTGCATCGGGCACAGTTGAGAAATCATTCAAGGCATACAGTTGGTGTATGAGTTTAGTTAAAACACATGTTAAAATACTCCATACCCGTGTTTAAAGTTAGACACTCTTCAGTGAGTTAAATTTTCGAGAATTGCGTTTAGTAAAACGATGTGTTTAAAGTCAAAGTTAAACACATGTTTAGCTTAAAACCGTGTTTAAATATGTACAAGAGTACGGGCAAAATCTTTCTTTTTGCCAATTGTATGGTTTACAGTCATGCCATATTACATAAAAAAAATTTGTTTGGAAATGACACTAGCAATAAATTAACCCCAATTGGGTGGTTTGTATGAACAAAGCTAACAGGGGGAAATAATGAAAGAAAAAATTGGATGTGCCACCCGTGGGACTTGAACCTAGGCTTCCGCGCTTGGAGTCCAGGTGATCATGCATCACGTTATTGGGGTCGCGCTCCTAAAAATAACTTTTTTGAAGCCTTTATATACTTTTCTGTGATTGTGTTATGAAATAGATTGGGAAAGCGGGGGGGGGGGGGGGGGGGGGGGGGGGGGGGGCCTAATTTGGCATGGTTAGAGTGAACCAAATCCTTTGACATTTCTTCACATTTCATGAAATATTGAAAGCATTGCATTATCATAATTATAGCAAGTCTTAAGAGTGAACCATCCCTAATAAGATATTCCTTCAGACATTCCTTCGTACTTGTATTAAGACAAGTTTAGCGAGGGTCATCATACTGGGAATTGAGTTTATTTATAGGAGTGTCTGTACCACTAGTGTCAGCCTCTTGGTCTACTACTGTTTCCTTTCATTGTATAAGTCAACCCAGTTCAAAGGCACTGACCGACTGCAATATCAAATTGAGATTTTCAAGATTATGACGTAATTAAAACAAAACAAAACCCAATCTAGTCTTTCAATAGGAATAGCATATGAGCATAGTACTGTTTGAGCTTAGCATCAACTACCGCCCAATTCGAAAACTGTCCAGTGATACATGTATTTCCACAGCAAAGTTTAATAATTGAAGAAGTTTGTGAAACGATAAATTCAATTTTAACATGTTCAAGGCATGGCTTTGCAACACAATTGAAGGATTGCATAAAAAAGAATCAATATTCATATATGACAAAAAGATATTGTCCATCAAGAGAAAATTATGGAACTTAACCCTAACAGCCCCGTATGCTACAAACTACTACTTCCAAGCCTATCGCCAAGTGCATGTGCAGACGGTTTTCGATGACGTAATCAACCGGGCCTATTATATATAGTGAGTGCAGAATACTGCGCGAACAAGTAGCTGAGAGCCAAAAATTGTCTATGGGGGCCCGGTTTTTTTTGGTCCGGAGTGTCCCCGGTTCAATCCCCGGTCGGGGAGAGGAAATTAATTTGTTGATTTCTCTTCCAAAATTGTGATCCCTGTTAAAAATCTGGTTAGCAGGTTAGGGTTATGAAAGACACTTGTTGAAATCAATTGTGGCAACATTGAAGATGTAAATCGTTTCAATGAACAAGGGATTGATTTGACTCCAAAAGAGCAAAAAGCATAAACATCACATGTTGCTTTAACAAAACAAATATTTATTTATTTTTGACACAACATATTTCAGTAAGTGTAGTTCCAAGCAATTTACCAGAGGAAACAATTTAATATTTCTTTTGACATGTGATATATTGGCTGAGCAACAGCATAGGAAACAGAAATAAGTCAACATAAATTAGGAAATTCAAATATGTCAAAAACTAGGAAACTGAACTATGTCAAAAATTGTGGTTTTTAATGCCATGAGTGCAATCCTATCATCATTTTTTCTTACAATGAAAATTGGAAAAACTATGCACTTATCAATTGCAAGCCCGTACACGATTGTACCCGGGACGTCACATGGGCAATTTGTACGTCCCGGCTCTAATCTTCGCTATCCCCAGGTCCCCTGGGGCCGGGGATGCAATTGATAAGTGCATTATGATATGCCATGACGTTCAATTGGACACAAATAGATAGCCTTAGATTGTATTCTTCAAAAATCACTTGTTTCTCACTCCAAACTAATGATTAACAAGGCCAAGTACAGTACTTGACCTATTATAAAGGGCAAGTTTACAAGGTTATTGACCAGTGTGAAATGCTTCATCACAAATTGACTTATGTACAATTTGGATAGAGAAACAACATACAGATGCATTTTATTGCCGTACTAATTTGGCCAGGAAATAGCACCCGCCTGCCGGCCCATAGCAGGTCTGGGCGGGTGAAGATGCATAAGTACCAGACTGGCTGGCTGGTATAATTGTTTAAACTCACAGTATAAGTGAGTTACATTGGCTGGTGGAATTTCTGCCAGGCAGGTATTTTGGGAGTTACCTGCCCGACTGGCTGGTTTAAAAATATCAGAAATTCCAGTCCTGACCATGTGTGACCATAATATGTGATTTGACACAATATGCCCACCCCATGGTTTAACCCCTCTTAAAATTCTATTTTAATGATGTTCCATTTGATATAGTTTTTGATTAAAAATTGCTCCATATTGTTATTTGAAAGATATACAAAAATCCAAATTATGGGATGTGGAAGAAAAAAACCATATTAATGACCAAATCCAATTTTCACATTATGTTGTGAAACAATTGGACAACAATGGGTATGTGAGTTTCAGAGACCCATGGACATGATCCTTTATTGGCATCCATCATTCCCCTTCTCCTCTCCATCCCCCTTCCCCTCTATACATCCCTGTCCCCTCTATTCATCTTCCTTCTCCTCCCCTCCCCCAATCCGCTTTGGTACTGTCTCTAGAACGTTGTCAAAGGTACAATTGAGAGAATGCACTGGAATCATGCTTGACAATAACAGGAAATAATGAATACTGCCTACACATGAAACATAAGCCATACGGTCCAGAACTGTATCCACCATCTGTGATCATATTCATTGTTATCCTAGTCTTATATCATGCTGATAGTCTGTTCCCTAACGAGACACATTTCATGTTTCTATACTCATATTTCTTCTGCACAGCCCAATTTTAGGAAATCATAATTTCCTGTTTTCTTGCATTTCCCCATTTTTGAAAATATCAGCTTTAACCGGTTACCTTGTTTGATAAAATAAATAATGTAGATTGATATTTCTTGCATGAGTTGAAAAGTTTAAGCTTAATACTATTATACTAAAATAATGTTAGGTTCCCTTGGGAAAAGTTATGAGATGAACCTGCCCTGGACCCGGGAGGGGGGGGCACTGACATTCGAAAAGGGTATAGGTATGTGCCGCGCTGAAGACCCCTTTTTCACTCTCTGCTGCTAGCTCTTATGACCCCCCTTTTGAGCCTGTATCAGTTCTTAAGACCCCATTTTTATTGAAAATTCAAAAAAAAAATCGCGAAATTTTGAGTTCCAAAGCCCCAATTCTTCGAAAATGTTGCGTTTTAAAACCAGAAGAAATCACAAATTTGCGTTCTTGCTATCAAAATTGAGCTACATGCCAGTTCTCAAGAACTACTTTTTTGAGAAAAAAATCAGTTCCTAAGACCCTATTTTTCGTCATAAAATCCACTCAGTTCAGTTCTGTAGCCCCCTTTTTGAGACCCTGTGCGGCACACCCCTACCCAAAAACAAAAAAAAGTTGAGTGCCCCCCTCCCCCGGGCCCTGGACATCTCTTGTCTGTAACTTTTACATCTATGAATGAGTTGATTTCGTGAAGGCCCATTTGATAATGATCAACCATGGAGACCCACTAAGCACTAAGATCTTGTGAAGACCATCAAACAGAGGACCAGTTTGTCTCCAATACAGCATCATGCACGGCATATAGCTTTGAGACAATTATTTTAGCTTAACTTATTATTATTTTAGCCTTAAGAGCAGACTACTATCTGTCCCCACATGTGTTTTAATATGGGGCAGCTGGTGTATGTCGTCAATCATAGCTATTTACCGATATGACAGATGAACTTGGCTTTGCTTGTACCTACAGTTTCAAGCCCTACCAGTAAGAGGCCAAGTACTCATTAATATCAATTCCTCTCTTTGACAGGCTAAGGAGAAAATCTAAAATGCTTAACAGTCCACTATTTCCTGATTGTTTAGAAAATATCAAGAAAATCCGATAATAAACAAAAAATGATGTTTAAATATTTTGGTTATGTGTACTTTTAGGTTCAAGAAAGTTTCCATATATACTTGTGTAGAATATTTGTTTCCATGACAATGGTAATGATGCACTTTCTATGTTTTTGTGTGGAATCCGGGAAGGGGGACAAAGTAAGAATTTGTACCCAAACAATCTCCGCGAAACCCCAAGGATTCGACCTCCGATCACCGCACCACGTCCTTAACTACTCGGCTAACCTGCCAACGCTCGGCCAGCGATTGCGTACACACGTATCAGCTTGGTTGATGACGATGTAATGACGTCATCGAATCGAATGCTGTAGCATGCGCGTGGGACATTGTTTTTTTGCCGTAGTGAATCGTAGAGTGAATCGTAGGTTCCAGGAAGGTTAGGGTTAAAATACTCACTGCCTGGTACATAAAGTGCGCTTTCTTCAAATATTTAAACAGAATACAATTAATATACATAAAATGGCTTTTCTACCAAACCGGATAACTTTTGGTTTTGAACCGACTCATCCACAAGTTGTGTGGGGGTGTGTGTGTGTGTCTTTTTCAGTTCAAATACATCAAAGTTATGCAGATATGCTTTGTAAAATGTTAATAGAACTTTTTATTTTATTTCAATGGCTTACAATATGGTACATTCATCTCCATCACCATAGCCATACACCAGTAATATCTGGACAGATGTAGCACTAGACTTGTGTTTCCTCAATAGCCCAAAAACTGTGCCCCTCTAAACCTTGGTAGCAAAGACCTGGCTCTAGCTTCCTTCGGTCGCATCTCGTTACGCTCCCAGCTCGGTACCAGATCTTGACAGATGTAGTCTCAAGAAACACTATCTCTTTATCCAGAGAAATATTGACAAAAACATATTTAACTTATTTTCAAAATGTTCGCAAGCAGCTTAATTTCACACTTCCCCATGATTGCATACACAGAGAAAACGATGTACAAAATATCGCTGTTCAATTTCGGTTGTACACTTTTTCAAACAACAGATGTGTAAAAGTTATACATCGTTGTTTAAAGAAGACAACATTTTTTTAAACAGGTGTTGTTTACAGTATAAAGAACGCCGTTCACATCAATACAAAGTGATCTTGAACAACGTTGTTTACTTGTGACGTCACAAGTCACGTGTCACAATGATTCGTTTGCGATGCTTCAAATTAATGGCCGCCGTATTTCATTCGGTAAACAAATTTCGATTTTAAATCATAATTTTAAAGATTTTGCTGACAAGATGGGGAAATACAATCAAGAAAATAATGAAATATGATGACCAAAGAACCGATATAGTTTGATGATAGACGGCGAAGATGGATATTTTTTGCAAAAATATAATTTTAATTTCGCGATTTTGCTCCACAGACAGAAGGCATCCGAATTCGACAGTTCTGCCGTTCTGTCTGTGTACTTCAACACAAGAAATTCAAGTCTTCAAATCGTGCTGGAATTTTAAACAACTACCAGTAAACAACCCTGTTTTTTTAACAACCATCATTTAAACAACCCTGCAGTTTTAAACAACCACCATTAAACAACCCTGGTTATTTAAACAGGCCAATTTCATCCATGAGGATTGAACAACTTTCTTTGAACAACCCAAGATGATTGAACAACTTTCTTTGAACAACCCAAGATGATTGAACAACTTTCTTTGAACAACCCAAGATGATTGAACAACTTTCTTTGAACAACCCATGAGGATTGAACAACTTTCTTTAAACAACCCTTGAAAATTGAACAACAATTTTTAAACAACACCAATGTGTAAAATCTGATTTTAAACATGTTGTTTAAAAAGTTAAACAACTAGGTATTTAAAACTTTAAACAACCCCAGATGTTTAATATTTTGAGCAACAAGTTGCTCAGCTCACCCGTCAAACAGCAGTTGTTCAATTTTTTAAACATGTTGTTCACTTTTTTTTTTACTGTGATAGGACCCCAGTTGTGTGGACAAAAATGACAATGATAATTATGAATATGAGTCAACTCTTGTTGATATATGAACATAAAAAATCATGCATTTGTAATTTGTATAACTTCCAAACTGATCACATAATTGTTTATGTATAAAAGTTTTTGATGCAATGAAATTTGATCTACTTATAGAAATAAAACTGGTGTTTCCTAGCAAAACATTTCCTTGTTGATTTCTTGGCAGCATCTCTGCTGGTTGCCAGCTTCCTCCTGGCCTTTATAGTGAATGGTGTTAAGTAGTGTGAGGGAGCATTGATAAAAGGAGCCTGTATTTGGCCCTGGGATCACCACCAACCAGTCAAGAATTATCCATTTGTGTGTGTGAGATATTGGACTTGGGGTGTTTTCACTGTTCATTGTCAAGATGGGATTCCCCTTTGTGAGAGGTGTCAGGCGTGCCACCACATTTACTATGGGAATGAAAATACGTAGCGAAGATGTAAGTTTTTCTTGTTATGTTTTTCTCAAAGTTTACTTTTTGAACTTCGCAAAATGTTGTGTAAATTTATGTTGCTGACGAAGTATGTAATTATATGCTAATGAGCTATGTTGTTTCTTACACTTTCCAAGCAGCTATTAGTTTTACCATAAACAAAACAGATTTTTCAGAAACCATTTTCAACTTTCAAAAGTCTTATCTCATGAAATACTTGGCATGTTTGTACTTATTTTGATGCATTTCTCGTAGTGATTCCAAATATGGTGATCAGATTCAATAATTTTAACATTTTGTTTTAAAAAAATTTGACATTTTGGAATGTCGCCTGCCGCATGAACAGTGCTATAAGGACAGTTGTTAGCGTTAGTATTGTTGTTTTGGTAGCACAAGTTGATGATCAAGTCTGTGAACTTTTTATGTTTTGATGCTATATTACAATTAAAGGAGTCCTGAAGAGGTTTACTTTTTCTTTCATTATGGATTCATAACAAACTTGAACTAAGGTGTTAGATTTATTAAGGTGTTTATTTTTATAAATAATATATAGACTCGGACAAACTGGCGAGAATTAAATTAACAAAGATCTTAAAAATACACAGCCTCGAACCCGGTCCCTCTCGCTATCGCGGCGATTGGTTACTCCACTAGGCTACAGGGACTGTGCTTACATGGATACCAGACGAACGAGCTATTATGTATACAAAGTCTTTATTTGTTTATTTTTATGATCAAAAGGAGTGTGACAGCGCATCCCTCTGTTTTTTTATTTTCATAATACAATATTTCTTGGGAGTTCCTATAGTCTGCTGCGATAGAGCTACATTATTTATTTTTATTTGGCTGTCACAATTCCATTCAATTTATAACATTACTTCTATTTCAGAGGTTCAATTTTTTTTTACAATGCTTTTTCAATTTTCCTCCCTAAATTCTGTTTATTCAGCCATAAGTAACTTTTCTTTATCAGAGTGCAAATTTTCTTTAACCAGAAAAAGTGGCACTATTTTAAACCTTGCCCCGAGCATCATACACACTAGTTCCACCACAGCCCAGTTTGAAATAATGCAATATAAAAGCAAATTTGGGTTTATGTGTTTTAAAATCTTCATAGTGCACACCAGCTTAAACATGAACTTTATGTCAATGTACTTTTCTCCCACGGGATTAGAAATCGTTGTAATAAGCTTATAGATACTTACTAATGACAGTTCTATTTGTTGAGCACCAAGGGTGTGGGTTGGGGGTTGGGGGTACTCAGATATTTTTGGTAGGGATGTGTCGCCAAAATGAAACATTGACCCAAACAGTTACCAATTTTCGGGGGGAAATGGACCCATGTTTACCAGAAACCCATATTTTCCCTATACGTTTGACAGATTTTGCTAAAATTTCAGCGAAAAATGGCAAAATTAAGGATTTTAGACCCATAAATTTATCAAAAATGGCTTTGAAAAGGGGTCATCCCGTAACCGTATATCCACTAAGTAGCCCCCCCCCAGGGTTGAGCATAGAGAATGTGATTTTATCTTGGCTTTTTAATTTCAGTTGTAATAAATCAGGCCAGGTTTTAATTTAGTATGGAGTTGGTCCTTATAAGCTTATAGATACTTACTAATGACAGTTCTATTTGTTGAGCACCAAGGGTGTGGGTTGGGGGTTGGGGGTACTCAGATATTTTTGGTAGGGATGTGTCGCCAAAATGAAACATTGACCCAAACAGTTACCAATTTTCGGGGGAAATGGACCCATGTTTACCAGAAACCCATATTTTCCCTATACGTTTGACAGATTTTGCTAAAATCTCAGCGAAAAATGGCAAAATTAAGGATTTTAGACCCATAAATTTATCAAAAATGGCTTTGAAAAGGGGTCATCCCGTAACCGTATATCCACTAAGTAGCCCCCCCCCCCCCCCCCCCCCCCCCCCCGGGTTGAGCATAGAGAATGTGATTTTATCTTGGCTTTTTAAATTCAGTTGTAATAAATCAGGCCAGGTTTTAATTTAGTAAGGAGTTGGTCCTTTGTCTGATTCTAAGTCGGATCTATCAGACTTGTGTAAATTTGATCCTTTTTCACGCTTCACTTATTTTCTCACTATTTTCATTCAGCACAAAAATATTTGCAATAAAATGTGTGAACTTTCTTTAAGGAACATCTGTTACTGTTGTGTGAACCCCATAATTTGCAAATTTCATTTTTTTTCTCCACAATTAAAAATAATAATTAGAAAATATAATCTTTGAGCTAGCGTTACAACATAATGAGTTCAATTATCCAGATATATGTGTTATTCATTTTTGTAATGATGTGCAAATAAAGGAAGTAATCAATTAAGACATTACAATACATGATGCATCATGATAGAGTCTGTCCATGCCAGGAGTTAACCACAGTCGTAATAAAAGAATTATAAATAACAACAAGATTTCTCTCCAAACAAATGATTAAACCTTAAATTATAATCTGTTGTATTAGGCCAAGGACAAAATGTTTCTATTCTGTTGATGTTGACATTTTAGAACATTTTGAAAATGTTCGAAAAATTTGAAAATTTACAATATTCAGTTTGTAAGATAATTAAAAACAATAACAGCAGTAAAACACACTCAGAAAACAACAATAAAAAACCCACCTGACTGACTGACCATCAATCCGCTCGTAAAAATGTGTTATTTCCCTGTGGCCTTAGCACTAAATACCGAGGGTTGAGCGCCAGAAGGCCCTAACTCAAGAAATGCTATTTTGAGATAATCGACTTTCAAATATTTGGGACTCATACAATACACTATAGCACCCAATGTATAACTCTAATTTTAGTCAAAATTAAGAGTATTTATGAGTTATGGTTCTGAAAATCTAGGATATATGGATTATTTTTGTGCAATTTGCGCAAAAAATTGACTTACGACCTTCTGGCGCTCAACCCTCGATACATTTATATTCTGAAGAACAAAGATGACCCTAGTTGAGGGTTTGGTCAAGTTTGAAATGGACAAAGAGTAGCAGAAACTGTCATCAGGTCAACACATGTAATGATATTTCTGTGTTGCTCGTTGAAGATGTGAAATTGATAGCCTTTAGGTTTGATCAAAATGGGCTTTAAAAGGGCATTCAAACAAAACACCCTGTTTTGAGGGCTTAACAAGTAGGGTGCCCGGTAGGGTGTTTGGTCATGTGTGAAGTTGGGTGAGTTTGTAAACATTTTTAGATAAATTAAATACTGCTTACTTTGTTTCTGAAGGTCAGTTAACCCAAAATTCATAAAAGAGAGGGAGAGTGTTTGTATGTTCATTCTATCTAATGAAATGTGATTACATAGTAGCAGAGAGGGGAAGAAGTGACTGAACAAGCCAACTTGTTCCGTGTACTTGTGCCCAACAAACAATTGTTAACAAGTAACAATGATACTGGCATCAAAGGCAAAACAACCCAATCAGCTAGATTGATCTGTCACGATACTTATTAATTTCTGTTTATTCGTTTTTAGTAAAGAAAAACAGACAAGGTATGTTTGTAAATGTTATGATATATCAGTGCTTGATGTAAACATGGTAAATGTTATGATTGTATCAGTGCTTGATGTAACTTGCAATTGTTGGTCTTGCAATTTTTTATTGATATGCTTGTATTTTTATTATTTTATGTTGTATCATATATTGTAAAGCGCTCTGAGGGATTGTGATCCACAGTGCGCTATATAAACACTGTTATTATTATTATTATTATTATTATTATTTGCAGAAAGAAAGAAAGAAGGGAAGGTTAAAGAAGGGTGGTGCAAAACACAACATTCTAATCCTTGTCATCCGATGTTGGGCACACCAGAGGGCATCGGAACATGATCCAAGGCAAACCATCTAAGTCAGGCAAACCATCTAAATGATTAAAGTCCTTCCTAATTATAATGACTGTTATTATTAGAAAACTATCTGTTGACCTTGTCGTAAAGTGATCAATAATGAATCCGTGAGCTAATGAATCCCTGTACATGGTGAGAATAGACAGTGTGTAGTAGTTATCATAGCGTGAGACCAGGAGGGATGACCAACCCAGGGGCCATCGTTATCGTCAAAACCGGTTATTTTAATGGCATTGAATCTCTCAAAATTTGCCTTGTTTTTAACCAATTTTCGTTGTTATTAAATTCTATACATTTATCTAACTTACACTTTAGCCTCATATTATTTGATTTGATTTCCATTTTTTAAAAAGATTTGAAGAGCCAGAAAAGAGTGAAAATTAGTTTACAATGAACTATTCTGTCTTTCACATTGTGTATCACTGTCAAAATTTCATTTGCTCAAATCAATCAACTTTTATAATACTAATTTAAATGTCACTTTCCCTAGGGAAAATATCTAGGTAGGTTTCAATAGGGGCAGGAAGAGCTGCATGATGATCTTGGATTCCAATAGGAGATGCATGTACTAAGGGTAGGAAGGGTCTATAGTTTGATCAGTTTCAAATTGGCGCATTACAGCAGCGAATGAATACAGAAGGACGCGGGCGCACATGAAGGCAACTAGCGCACTGTACTTCATATGCGGGATTCATGCATGCGCCCATCGCGTGCGTACAGTGGCCATAATCGCGGGCCTACTCTTGGATTACTTTTGCCCGCGGAGAGGTAAAATCCTAATATTTCTCACCAATTTGGAATTCATTGAACAGCTCTCTTTTCTTTTCTTTTTTCTCTTTTGATTTTGCTTATCTGCTTATAACATATATCGTCAGCCTGCTTCGATAATTGCCTAACTCACTTTTCAGCAAAATTGAGTTTTTTGCATAAATCATGACTTCATTACATTATGCACATGCTGTTATAATACCTAAGTCATTGACCAATCAAAAGTGTTGATAAATGAAGAGCTTTGTTGCAAAAGGGCCACCAGACCACTCCAACATGTTACTCATTTTGCATTATTGAATTTGCATTGACAAATCCATGGAATTAATCAAGTTATTGTATGGCTGTGTTCATCTGTTTCTATATGACTTGGATTAGTGCATCCATGCACACCAATTGAGGCATCAACTATACAAGCCTCATTCCACATAATGAATATCCATCCATCAATGATGCAAAATGAGTAACAGGTACACAGGTAACTGGTTTCATACTTTTGTTGTTTTCTAAGAACTAGAAAAAACGAGTTAGGCAATTATCGAAGCAGGCTGACGATATACAAATCATAAATAAGTTACAATATTACAAATTACAATAAAGTTACAATAATACAAATCTTTGTTCTGTAATAATAAGAGCGATTAAAATCATGACTTGCCAAGTTCACCCCTCGCTAGTCTTGTGGTTGACTTACATGCTTTACAATGCAAAGGTCCATGGTTCGATTCCCACTAGGACCACTTTTTCAACTGATTTGTTTCTTTTTGTAAAAGTTGGGTTAGAACATAGACGGTAACCGTCTTTGGTTAGAAATATTCTAAGCCCACAAAGTTTGTAGTTCCTAGTCAATCCCGGGTGGAAAGTTTTGTTGGTATTTCCATTGCTGCATATGCAGACCGTGTATGCTATCAATTTCCCCATATCGGTGTGGGCTTGAGGGGCCTTATTCTTTCGCAGGCCAGCCATCTCTCGATTTATCACTATAATAGTATTTATGATAATAGGCTGTATTAGTAGTTTGAGCTGTTTACCTCTCACTGGTCACTCTAAGTGTGCTGTAAAACCACTAAATTTTGTGAGGGATATAATTTTGCGAGAAATGTGGATTCGTGAAATTAAATTTCCTGCAAAACTGACAATTTTGCGCTGAAAGTAAGGTAACAGTAAAATTTCCAGATTTATGAACTAAAATGCCCGCTAAAATTACATTAATCTTATTTTAAATTTGCAAAACCAAGTATCCGCAAAATTAAAGTGTTTTATAGTAACCAATTTGAGTACGATGAATGTATGTGATTGGCTGAGGGCTGAGGCTAGATGTATGTATCAGTGTATGGCTGAAGAGGATTGAGGGCTCTGTAGCAGAGCTAGGAAGGGTCATGAGAAGAAGGGGGAATAGTGGCAATGCAAGCCTATTTAAACTTTGTATTATATTGGTTGTGTGGGACAAATGTTTAATTATTTTAGGAGTTCTACTTGAAATAAACCATAATTTCAGATACCCCAGATCAGTCTTTAAACCTTAGAAGGTCTTTGCTATCATTGATTGTCACAAAAGAAAAGAACATCTCCGCTGTTCTTCCCCTCCTCTCTGGGTTGGAGCCCATGTGTATGAGCTAAGTCATTACAAGCATGACAATTCCACTCCAGAGCTTACTCTGCTAGCTTCCCCAAAACAAGGACCACTGACTTGCCAGATGACTTAGATCAGGCCTTCTCAATTAGATTTTGTGAAGCACCACTTTTGAGATGTTAGTAATCTAGAAGCGCCACTATCCCCGCGAGCGTAGTGAATAACAGGTGGGGTCCAGGGGCCCTGGTGGGGGTCCAGGGGGCGAAGCTCCCTGGAAGCTCATGGGTTTACCCCCTTTTAAGAGGCTAAGGAGAGCTATATTTGCATGCAATATGGTACAAGAAATAAAGAGATGTTGATGGTAAAATGTACAAAAATTGGTAGCAAATGTAGTGATAAGCAATTAGGCCTACTACTAATAATCATGACTTACCCCACTGCAGTTAGTGGCTGAAGTGGCTCTTCATGCTTCTTGCGAAAAAACCTCGAATATCGCGAAATATAACCCAACATTTATTGTTTTGTTTGTTCATGCGTCCTTCCGCGCGCCACTTGGACTGATGCAATGCGCCACAAGTGGCGCGCGCGCCACCATTTGAGAAGGCCTGACTTAGATCATGGAACGTTCATACAAAGAGTATACAGTGGGAAGATGTCTGTTGTCAAGTAAACTATGAGTAAACTTACCAGTTGTTAGTGTACATGTACATGCAGATTAGATGGTCATTATACAATGTTGACCTCACTTCAGGACATGCTCATCAGTTAAACAAGATTAACTCAAGATTAAACCATATCCTACTGAGCAGATTGCTCTTGTTACTGTGATAGTATGTGACGTTGTTTAAGTGACAGCATCATTCCCCAGGAGGTCTACATGTAATTGTATAAAGACAACCCTGACTGCTCATTACCATGCAAGGCTAGGATTTTGTCTGGACCCTAAATCAATTCTTGGAAATATTCTCCTTAGGATCACACTGTTCTCACACAACTTACCCATCAGTTGGATGATCTGGTGCTTCCATGGTTGTTGGATAGATATGATTGGTCATTATAATTGACATCACAGGACACACTCAACAGGTAAAGATTAAACCATGGATTAACCCAATATTAAACCATATCCTGCAGAGCAGATTGCCCTTGTTATATGTGATAGTAAATGATGTTTCAAGTGACAGCAACATCCTCCAGGAGGTATAATTGGATGTATACAATTTAAGGACAAGGTCACTGTCTGCTCATTTCTGGCAAGGGTAGAAATTTGTCCAGGATCCTTAAAATTAACTCTTTGGAAATATTCTTCTTAAGATCACACCTGTTCTCACATACCCATCAGTTGGATCATCTGGTACTTCCATGGTTGGTTAAATTGGTCATTACTAATTGACCTCACAGGACACATTCATCAGTAAAACAAGATTAAACCATGGATCCTGCAGAGCAGATTGACCATGTTACATGTGATAGTAGATGATGTTTCAAGTGACAGCAACATCCCATTCCAACAGGGGGGGGTGGTCTTATTGGATGTGTATAAAGACAACACTGACTGCTCATCCCGGGTGCAAGGCTAGGATTTTGTCCAGGACCCTAAATCAATTATTGGAAAGATTCTCCTTAGGGTGGTACCCCTTCTCACTTAAACTCATCAGTGGTCAATGATAAAATGGCCATTACTTATTTACCTCAAAGGTCACACTCATCAATAGAATAAGATTAGCCCAAGATTAAACCATATCCTGCAGAGCAGATTGCTCTCATTATGTATGTGATAATAGATGATGTTTCAAGTGACAGCAACATCCCATTCCAACAGGGGGGGGGGGGGGGTGGTCTTATTGGATGTGTATAAAGACAACACTGACTGCTCATCCCGGGTGCAAGGCTAGGATTTTGTCCAGGACCCTAAATCAATTATTGGAAAGATTCTCCTTAGGGTGGTACCCCTTCTCACTTAAACTCATCAGTGGTCAATGATAAAATGGCCATTACTTATTTACCTCAAAGGTCACACTCATCAATAGAATAAGATTAGCCCAAGATTAAACCATATCCTGCAGAGCAGATTGCTCTCATTATGTATGTGATAATAGATGATGTTTCAATTGACAGCAACATCCTCCAGGAGGTCTAATTGGACATGTATACAATATAAGGACAAGGTCACTGACTGCTACTGCTCCTAGCAGAGATCTTGTTCATTTGTCATGGTCATCTTCCTTTGAACTTATGATAGCACTGGGCTCTAGTGGGCGTATCCAGGGTACCTCGGCCTCCTTCAGTTATGCCACTGCTAGACTTGTACCCATCAACAGATCAATGAACCATAAGCAAGTTCCAGCAAGCCCCGAATGGAGCCTAAAACCGTATAAGTTATAGTCTTGAATTGCAGCTGATACGTCTTACATGTATAACTTTTCACCAGTTGTCCTATTATATAGCTCATCATACACATGAGTGACTAGATGTGAATGAAAAACAGGGCATTGTTGGTCAAGTTTTGTATCATGAATTCTTTTTTTTAGGACACCTTGTAGAATCTCTACTTAATAATATAATTATTTTCTAGAGATCAAACTGAATGTTGGCACTGTTTCATCTTGATATTCACTAAGTGTTGGAAATGGGCCATCGGTAATAATCTCCCTCTCAGAGTCTCAGCCATGTTCTCACAAAGTGCAATGCGCTCTTTAAAAAAAACGCTTTGATATTTATTGACATTTAATAACTACTTTTAATGAACTCAATATAGTTTTGTCAAAAGCTCTGAAGCTGGATTCAGTTTAGATTTGTTCACTGCCTTAGTAACCCAATCGGACCACTTCACAATAATTTGGCTTCTTTATCTTCAGAGGCCGGGCAATAATTAAAGAAATTAAAACAGGTTTACATTACACCACAAATATTATGGCAACATTCTTCCATGGCCAAGTCCAGTGATCTTCCATCATGTACATTTGGGGTTATATTACAACCCACAAGCTACTTTTGTAACCGCATATTTTCTATCGCAAAAATAATGTCCGATCGTAGCCTTAAGGTGTGATTAGAACTCTTGTTTGGTTACAAATTAATGTCTGTGGAGTTTACTAGAACACGGTATGGTGTTTTATGTGTAAGAGCACTTTTTAAGTTAAGTCAAACTTTTTTCAGATTCTTTTAAGTACCCTAGCGCTACTGTAGGTCCATAAAATGGGTAGCATGCGCCTCTGCCCTTGGGGTCCAAAAACAGCTATTTTGATAGCATTTTAACAAATTGCT
Organism: Ophiura sarsii; assembly: GCA_035610835.1. Taxonomy (NCBI): domain Eukaryota; kingdom Metazoa; phylum Echinodermata; class Ophiuroidea; order Amphilepidida; family Ophiuridae; genus Ophiura; species Ophiura sarsii. Next base: position 35,835,172 of record CM069448.1, read on the forward strand.
CTATGTATTGCTGTAATCAATGCATTAATGGTCACATTCTGTAACCAAATGCTGTCATCCAAAATTCTCAAAATGGAAACATTTGCGAGTCAATTTTATGCCCCCATAATGCCAATAATGTCCATGTGTGCAATATGATGTATTTAGAAATAATATGATTTAAAGTGTTTGAAATAGTTATTCAAATCAAAATGTCTAAAAATATGATTTTCAAGGCAGCGTTCCAATTTAGCCACCCGACATTTGGTTCAGCTCCGGGTCAATTAACAATGACATTGTGCCAAGGAAATGTTGATGTTGGGCTTAATTCCAACTTGTAATTATGCTTGAAGGTACACTGGAGTCCATGATAAGGTCATTCACTGGTCAGTCAGGGTGCAACAACTTGGACAACTTGGTTTAGTGAATTTCCCAGGATTTATATATTCAAGTTAAATGTTCAGAGTTCCTCAGGTACCACTGTTTGTTGTTCACCACCAGGTGGTGCCGTGTTCTTTCAATGTGACTGAATATAGCGCACTTACACACAGTGATGCAATTTTGAGATAGTTTAGGACTAGGTTAGGGACCTAAAAAGTAAAAACCCAATGATTTTGCATCAGAAATCAATCTCCTAAATGCTCATCTTTTTTTGGAATAATGTATGTATTGTCCCCGGAGCATGTTCTGTCCAAATTAGGGTTAAGTTGGTTCGTAGGAACTGAAGACTGTTGAGGCCCGTAACCAGGATTTTTTTTTTTGGGGGGGGGGGGCGAAATTTGTCCAAAGTGGAACTTTTTTCTTCAAATGTGAACCTTTTTTCTGGGGGGGGGGGGGGGGTGCGGTTATAATATGGCAAGAGTTGACCTTTTTAACTGGTTACGTACACTACAGACTTGACTGAAGAATATGATTTCAATATACTTAAAATAATATTCTCCATGAAGAGGGATATTTCAAGAATTTTCAGACGGTTATTAAAAACCTATTTTGACGACAGGTGAACTTGATAACAGCTAGCAGGGACTTGTACCAACTTTTGCATGGATGTGGACATTTAATGAATGTCGGTATATCAGACAGTTGTGTCTAAAATAGCTCCAGGAAAGACCGTTTTCTGTAGGATACTGCAGAAATCGCTCGGGACTGTTTACCCAACCAATATCAAAATGGTGTATCATGGTATCGGCGGCGTGGCAAAAGGCACTACCTATTTAGTTAACATCACAACGTAGTGTAGGGGGAAGGCAATAGCTGCCACAAGTGTTTTCTGGTGGTGCCTTTCTAGACTGGATCCTCCTGTCTTCCCGATTTTCCACACGGCCCCTGCGAGGGTACTCAAATGTGAAGACTGGAAAAAATACAGTTCTAAAAGTGTGCGCTGATAAATTCGTGAAAAAAATAAGCTTGTTCACGCACCATCACGCCACAGAGCACCGGTAGTTTCACGCGGCGTTGTACATCGCGTGACGCGATAGGGCGCACGTTTGCCTCCCGCGTGACGCAGCGTGACGATCGTTCGATGCACTGCCTTTGAATTGGACCAATCGGATGCTATTTCTGTTGTTGCTGTGTACAAATGCGCATGCTCGGTATGCAAAATACTCGTGGAATTCCACGAGTAGATGCACACTTTTTGGGCGTACAATTTTCTCAGTCCCTGTATTTGGTCCGCCATTTTTAAAGATGGCGGCCATATAGAGGGACGTACGCGGGTACCCAGTCTAGTGCCTTTCCCCTTAATTCGGATAAAAGTGTGCCAACCTTTTTTTCATGATTTCATGAAGTGTAGTGATTTGTATTGTTGAGGAAGGTTAGGGTTAATGCAGTGTGCCTATTGATGTGATCAAATGTGATACATATTACTCAATGTATACCTATCATACTGATATTCCACAATACATTCAATCAGGACTGATATGATATCTAATACTGATGATGCGCACTATATACCACAGCTGAAGAATCAGGTCATTTGAAAATCTAATATTGATACCTGATATAGAGCTTTGATTCCTTGTACTAGACATGCAGACATCTAAGTTTCAGCTTGTTTTACGTAGATTGCTTTCAGCCTGTACCAGTTATTATCCACTTGCTTATCCACCAGGTTTCCCAATCTTTCAGTGTTACATGGCATATATATTATATGGATACAAATATTACTTTTTGATATGTACAGGGTGTTTCAAGTGTTTCATTGGATAAAGGTCAAATCATAAATATTATATTTGTTACGCTTCCCAAAAGTATATCTGGAAATTGAATAAGGTTGGCTCTTGGTATGTCGTAGATCTAGCGTTTTATAACAGAAAAACCAGGCCTGGAAAATAGGCAATTTAGGAAACTCCTTGTATGGACATTTTATTTCTGAAAATAAAGAAATACATAGCAGTTTCTCTATTTTGAGGAAAATTGTTGGCCATCTTACCGAGAAATTGGCATTTTTCCAGAGCCTACTGAATAAAGTGCATTATACGATGAAAACAATACACTTTGTTCTACTGTGTAATTGATACATACCTGGCACTGTTAACGTGGAAATGTTTGCGCTTTTCTCGCTCCAAGCAGCTACCGCAGAAAATTAAAACACACAAACATATCTATTTTGTGTATAAGTCTATGTAATGAACTTTCAAACCCGCAAATTTAAAAGCAAGCAAAATGGCTGAAAATCAGCAAAGCGTCAACATTTAATCACACAAAAATTACCACTTTTACAGTATCCAAAGAAAGCTTTATGGTAATATCTTCTCTATGGAAATAAAACATAAACCCATTGAATTGAAAAAAGATACAGTCAAACTTATAAAAATAACAATAAAGATGTCCATCAGATATATGAGGTATATTCTGCTAACGGAAAATGAGAAAGGAAAGGGTAATGATAAGAATGGGGGACATTGGTGCAAATGGTTAATGATGTCATGGCAACAATTACTCGGTGATTCCTTCCTATTTCCATAAATTTTGGCCAAAATGTAGGTCATCTTCATCACCATCTGTCAGGTGATTCCAAGTCAACTATTTATACCTTGCCGGATATGGCTTGGTTCTGGCAATTGTATTCTATCTTGTTAATAATTAGGCTAAGAGATGGATGGAAGGCCTGCATTGTGTCCAAATTTCCATTCAATTATTGTACAAAACTTTCCAAACCCCCAATTTATGGAGCAGTTTTGGGTAAAATAAGACTAAGAGAGGAAAGGACAAACATGATAATTTTTTACAGAGAATGTTGACAATGGAGAAAAACCGGAAATGATGTCATGGCAACAATTACTCGGTGATTCCTTCCTATTTCCATAAATTTTGACCAAAATGTAGGTCATCTTCATCACCCTCTGTCAGGTGATTCCAAGTCAACTATTTATACCTGGCAGGATATGGCTTGGTTCTGGCAATTGTCTTTTATCTTGTTAATAATTAGGCTAAGAGATGATGGAAGGCCTGCATTGTGTCCAAGTTTCCGTTCCTTTATTGTATATTTAGGATATGATACAATACGATACAAACTAAACTAAATTGAAATTATACAATTAAAATATGGTTTGGTTCTGGCAATTGTCTTCTATCTTGTTAATAGTTAATAATTAGGCTAAAAGAGATGGATGGAAGGCCTGCATTGTGTCCAATTTTCTGTTCATTCATTGTAAATCTAGGATATGGTTGGTTAAAAAGTAAGGTGATTTATTCAGCATAGAGTTAATTCAAAGTCTATGATTTGACCGGACATTTGCACAACTAGAGGATAAATTCAGGACTGTAACTTCAGATTTTTTTTTAACCAGCCAGTCAGGCAGGTAACTCTCAGAAACACCAGAAATTCCATGAGCCAGTGTAACTCATTTTTAGGCTGTTAGTTTGAAAATGTGTACCTAACCTGCCAGTCGATCAGGAACTTTTGCATCTTCACCAGCACGACACAAAAGTTACCTGCTATGGGCGGGTATAGCAGGTAGTCGGGTGCTATTTACAGGTCTGGATAAATTACAGTACAGAGTTTGGCAAACTTGTGATTTAACAAATTGGCCTGTATTTGGGCAAATTCTTGGAGTTATTCATTAGAGGATATTTGATTTGATGGACCCAGATATTTTTCAGGAGATCAGTAAAATCATCACATACTTGTTATGTGTCATCTTATTGTATGGTCTAAGAGCGTGTTTCTGCTGGGGCACTTCAAAAAGTAAGCGCTAATAAACGCTAAGTTTAAATCGGTCTGTTTTTAATCCCCCCTGTTTCTGCTCGCGAAAAGTTACGGCTAATTTTATCGACATGACATTTGACCTTTTGTAATACCAAACAATGCCAACGCACCTGAAAAAGATTGCTTCACAATAATGTGTACAACCCAGCGTGACACGGTTCATGGCGCAAACCGCTAAGAATTGCCTTTTCTGTTTCTATTGGGATTATTGCCGATTATTGCCAATTATTGCCAGTTCCAAACATTGTTTGTGAAGGTTTTTGGGATTACCAACAATACCGATTATTGCCGGGTTCTGCCTGTTTCTACTGGGAAAACTTAGCGTTTATTAGCGGTTTCTTCCCCAGCAGAAACACGCTCATAGATAGGTTAAAGTATGCAGTCAGCGCACACCAAAAATACTGGCAGCATTTAGATCAATTGCAACCCCTGTTACCCTAGATATGTTATGAAACTAAGTTTGAGTTAATTATTGTTAGCCATGAAATATTAATAATGAAATAGTCACTTCCTCTTTTGCCAAAGAAACTTGCTATTTGTTTCATAGCTTTATATATCCAATTGCAGCCTGTTTTTTGTGTGTTGACAAACATTAATTTGTTCTGGAATTGTCACTGTTTTTAGCAGCTATTAATAATACATCACCATGATTGTCACACTCATCGTCTAGATACAGGGAAAGTAAACACTGCCCTCTATAATGGGTTGTATAAATTGTGTGTGTGGATAAGAGTGATTCATCATAGAGTTCTGGCTGGCATAAGTGGCGGGTTTTGGAGAGTTGATTGAAGTATTTGACGGTAAGTATATGTTTCACTTGAAATATTTCAGTAAAATATATAAGAAGTAGTAAAAAGTATTCAGTGTGTGTGTTTCTATCTGTTGGCTTTTTGGGTAAATGGTGCAAAATTATAATAACTAAACTTAAGCTTACACACTTTACAGTTTCCACTTAACAGTTACACAACGATAATTAATTTTGCACTAATTTACCAAAAAAGCTAACTGATAGAATCACACACACACACTGAATACTTTTTACTACTTCATATTTTTTACTAAAATATTTCAAGTGAAACATACTTTACGTCAAATACTTCAATCAACTTGTCAAAACCAGATGCACAACTATTGAGTAGAAAATTAACCAATTGCTGTGTAAACCATTAAAATGGCCATTCCACAACCCAATAGTAATGCACAACTATTGTGTAGAAAATTAACCAATTGTTGTGTAAACCAACTTAAAGGTAGATGTTCCGATTTTCAACTTGAAGTTTTCTTTTCGACATGAAAGGTCATCCTCAAAAAAGTTGTATTCCAAAGTTTGAGTTGCATAACTCTAATGGTTCTTATTTTAGACGCACAAGATGCCGTGAAATGTGCCCATTGAGTTGTACACAAACTATATTGGTGGTTACCACTTTTCGCGGTAATTCGATGTTATTTCACCGATTTCTTCGTAATCATACTGATTTGGACCGTCAAATTTCAGTATGTTAATCAGAAAAATATGATCTTTCATATGATATGAAAATCTCCATATGTTTGAGAAAAATCTGTGTTATGAAAATGTGATCGGGTCATCTACCTTTAATTGTGTAAATTAATGTTACACATTATTGTTTAGAAATACTATACAACTGTTGTGTAGATATTACACATCTAGGTTGGGTAAACTGTTCACACAACAGTTACTAGGTTCATATCGTAAACGGCAGTTATTTGTGTAAAATTTTACACAACCGTAATAACAGTGTATTATGGAACTAACTATCTAACAATGGCCCCTACAATTTACTGTTATAATGATGTTATATAGAGAGAGATTATGCAGCAAAATCTATCTATTATTCAGACACTATATTATTTAAACATGTTTGGCTCTAAATAGTCACAAAGCTGGCGCCAACCACAAGAATCACTATAATTGAACACTGCCACCAATGCTTAGAATGATCAACATTAAAATAATGATGAACATATTTCATTTGTAATATACATTTTATTTTTAATAAAAGTTTCGGAATTTAGAAATAAGATCTCAAGATCCAGTCATTACAAAATATGTGTTTAAATAGAATATGTTTATGAATTTCACCAGTATTTCTACAATTAATATATATTATTTCAACACACATGTCTAGATACTTGCACAGGCCTGTCATTATGACTTATCATAACGATAATTAAATCATCACATATCTGTGACTTTGCTCAAGACTATCCTCTTCATTAATGTATAAATACAAGTTTGAGCGTAGGACTTCTCCCAAGTCTAACCACCGATAATCTCCATGAGTGATACAGATAGTGACATTGCTTTATTGATTTCGTCAAATGTCTAGTTAAATTGTGCGCAGATGCGGTCAATGTACGAACGTCGTCGTACGGGGGTTATTAGATTTGTTGTCACAAGCCACTGCACTGCATGGTGTTGCCAGATTAAAGTGGGGCATAAATAGCCCAATTGCTCATGATCATGTAGCCCATAAAGTGTCTTAAAGGCACAAGAATGGTTTAAATTAAATTTGAGAAGTAAAAAAGCCTTACTTAACTATATCGTTTTGTTTCACAACAATCATGTTTATATGTCATTATTTCAATTTTATGATTTGGTGTGTGCAGACTACAAGTATCACAAGTTCCTGAACCTTGATTTAAGTAATATAGTAGCTGGGCTAAAAGATCATTTGTAGGTTTGTTCATAACTCAATGGCAATTCTGTGTGCATTTTCTTATTTCATAAGAACCAGAGAAAAGGTACAATATTGCAATATGATAAGTTGAAATGGCATCGTGTGACTGTGTCTGTTAGGAAGGGGGTAAATATTTCAATAGTAGGCGATATAGGAGATTAGTATCTCCTATATGGCCTACTATTGAAATATTTATACCTCCCCCCTCTCCCAGCAGACACAGTTATATGATGCCATTTCAACTTTTGTTTTTTTGGGAAGTCTTGGTTTTAAAACATATTAAATTGTGAAACAAATCTTGAACCATATAGGCCTATATAGTAACCATTGGTTCACAAGGGACAAGAAGCTCAAATATAAAACCAATGCACAATGTCATTATACGTTTGAGAACTAGTACTCTTTGTTTTTCTTTAATGAAAGATTACAAATGTGGCTCATATAAAGGATTTAGGGACAAGATATGAATAAATTAGCCCAATTGCAGTCACATCATTTTAACTTTACAAAATGTGTACAGTTTGTTCTTCAGCAAAATAAGCCCAATGTGGGCTCCAAATCTATGTTTCTAGTAAAACTACCACCGCTATGACAAGATATATAAGATCTATGCTAGCCGTTGTCACAAGAGATTGATAATACTTCCTGGACACGATAGTTAATGGTTTCAATTGTATTTTGCAAGCAAATATTAATTGCAAAATTATGTTATCAGTTTTATTTATCACAATTAGTGTCCAGAAAGTGAAACATGATCATTGGTATTTTGCGACATACGGATTCTAATTTCCACAGAAATAAGCTGATTACAACGTGAAACGGGTCGATAATATGAAATTAATCAGACATAGCGATGCAGAATAGAGGAGGGGATGAGACCACTTTTGGAATGATTGATGTTGTATACGCAACCGATTCATCATTGGCATAAATGTTTTATTTGAATTTGTCATGAAGATAGAAATGATGTGGAGGACTCCATCAATTACATTACTGACGGTTTTATGAATTTAGATTGTTTCCTACAAAAGTAGTTTTTGGTTGAGTTTTATGTATATTGGTTTGGCCTGAGAAAATTGGGCAATCAGGAAGATCCTTTTTTTGAAATTTTGAGTTTGTATGGAAATTGAAAGTGTGAAAGTAAAGATCTATAGAACTATATATGAAAATGGGAAGTGACATTTCATCTTTTAGAAAAGAAATTGATATTTGGATCTTCCCAAGCTAAGAGTGGGAGCGAGTCCTAGCTGCCCCTGAAAATTCTAATAAAAGATCAACAAAATAATAATAAGCTTACTTAAATTTAAACAAATCTAAATCACTCTTATTTAATGCAAATTTATATTGCAGATTCACTTGAAAATGGATTATTTTAGTCAAATCTGTGCATTTTCTTACACTTATGCTTGGTAAAATGTGATTTTCGCTGCGGGTTTTCACTTCCGGGTTTACGTGCTGCCATCTTGGATTTAAGTTGGAACATATCGGACACAATTTTGACAAAAGATGGCGCCCAACAATCAGCCCAAAGTATCTTTGGAGAAACTTGGGAATCCTGAGAGCGCGATTTCCCGAAAATCCTAGTCCTATCCCAAGCACCACAATAAAACAAACCTCTCACCCCTCCTGAAAGAAAAAAGTTTTCTGTCAGAAGTTCCTTAGGTGAAATAAATCAACATTGGATCTTGACAAAAGGGGGTAAAAAGCTATATGCAGTAAAGAAATGTCATCTTAAAATGTATTCAATCAATGAAATTCTGCTATATGTTGACTCTTTGCATCCTAAAACAATAATTCAATTATTTATTTTGTTGACGAACTCTAGAAGTGATTGTGACCCACATTTTCACAACTTACAGTGGTGAAATGTGTCTCTTGAGTAGGTTTAATCCTAAATAGCATTCTCTAATTTCTTCTTGCATTCAGTCATGGCTCAAATATCAATATTATGATACATTATTTAAGAGTCTTATTGATTCTCATTTAAAATAGAATATTTGTTTTAATTTTTAAAAAGTAATCGTTTCAATTTTTGATTTGGTTCATTTGGTATGCGCAATATCTGTTATTGAAACATATGGAGCGGAAATGAAAGTGCTAATACTATTTAAGAAATGCTGAAAATACTGACAATGATATATTTTCAGCATTTCTTAAATGATATTAACACTTTCCACGCGGCAGAGTGTCTGCAGACTACAGGTCAAAATCTCCTCATCGTATTTGGAATCACTGTGAAAAATGCATTAAAATAAGTACAAACATGCCTAATATTGGTTCAGTATTAATTCTTGAAATAAGATTTAAAAGTTGGTAATATAAAGATCTCATATAAAGGTATCATATAGCCCAAGGGTTAGTTTGTGTGTTTTTAGGAGCATATAATTATCAGATAATTTGTCAAAGTGCTTTTCTCCCTCAAAATTTACAACAACTATTTTATGCTGGAAAGTTATGCATGAATTGTATAAAAAAACGAATAAAGTGGAAATTTTCGTGCTACATAATCGTCGCGCTTTTGGCTCTAAAATCAGCAAGCGCAAAAATAAAAATGCGGCAATAGAATCATTCTGTATGTAGGTCTATGCAAGGAAGCTCAAAATTGTGAAAAGAAAAACAAGCGAAATTGTTCAAAATGGGCGAAAACATCCACTTTTACAGTATATCAGTTTATTCATTTGAAATCATGTTGAAGGAACTCAAAATGTATAAGCACAGCAATTACTACATTTAGGAGGGGAAAACCATCCCCTAAAAATTCAAAATCTAAATTTTGAAGTCAAAATGTCAGAAAGCAAAATTAAACTTTCAAAATTTCGTTTTTCTTCTTTAATAACTCAAGAAAATCTCAAATAAGCAAATGTGTGTGGTCAGTGAGGAATTAAGTAATACTATATGTTTTGTAGGAGAAATGGGTCTGATGAGATCAAGGTATTACTTGTAATGCCTTGATGAAATGAAACAGTTTACATTGATATAACTCTGGACGACCACCCCTACCATCCACAATATACAGAAATATATCTTGCTGGTATACCAACCCCACAGAGGGTATAGTACCTGTGCATAAACAAACCTGACCAAGTGCTAATAGAGATAATAAGTCCCGAGGGTCATAAGATATTCATGGTGATCTAGTCCAGTCATTGATCAGTGTTTGCTTGCTAGCATGAATCTTCATGCTTGGATCCATACCAGTCATAGATAGAGCTTTAAGGGTATGGGATATGGGTAAAAGCTGTTTTTATAAACCTGTACAATTGAAGTACATAGCTGTTTTAACACTTTCCACGCGGCAGGTGTCGGCAGACGACATTCAAAAAATTTCAAAAATGTCAAAATTATTGAATTTCATTACCATATTTGGAATCACTATGAGATATGCATTGAATTAAGTACAAACATGCCTAGTATTGGTTCAGTAATTCATGATATAGACTTTGTTTTGTAATGTATGGTAAACGAATAGCTGCATGGAAAGTGTTAAAATGTATTTTTTATGAGGGTGCCTTTTTAATGTGCACTTTATTATTACTCTATTTTGTTGCAATTGTGTACTATGCATGTAACAGTGACCGGCAACACTTGGCATAACTAGTAAAGGCAAAACTGGTGTAGGCCCTAAGCCGCCCTAATAAAGTTGTTAAATTCTCAAAAGTAAAAAAACACCAAAATAATGGGAGATACCTATATAGTGCTCAGAACCAGTGTGAAGATATCGGTAAATAATTGATGTTGTGTCGATGAGCCTTGAAAATTGATATTGTGAATGTTTATTTAATATCTTTTGATTCTTGGATGTAAAAACAGAAATATCAACAGATACTGAATGCCAAGAAGGAGGATGAAGATATTGGGACGTCCCTCTTCATCTATAGCACTGTGTACTAATAAATAAATAATTGCAGCCACATGTAGACAAACAAGGCAGAACTATCATCGTGGTTCCTGCCTTGCTGAAAGGGAGCCGTAATTGGCTATGTAAAGTTAGCGTTTGGTAAGGTTAAGTGTGTGTGTTTGGAAAACCAATTGGGTCTCACTACACATTAGGATTAATTACCTGGACACTTGTCAAGTAAAAATATAACCAGCTATCTATAACTATTATCACAGATCAAGTAGCCTTAAATAAGGTTCGACTCAGAAACGTATATTGGGAATAAATCCAGGACCCAAGCTATACATAATGCTGAGTCGCCGTGCTTTTTGTAAGTTTGCATGAAGGCTGGAGGGGATCTGTGAAAAATTACACTTCTTCAAGGAAAACAGAAATATGAATTTGTAATTTGCTATTGGCATTTCACTAATAGGCATTTAGTCTATAATAGTATAAGGACAACATTTTGTTGTTGTTGTGTTGCCCCCAGTGACTGGCCATAAAATCTAAAAAATCAGGGTCATTTTTTTTATTTTAAGATTTTAATTTTACCCAATTTGTCAAAATGTTACTATTTTCTTGAAATGAATAAGTTTGCTTGAATAGATTGCTTTTAAACTATTATCACACATTAGTCAAATTGACATTTACCAATTTTGTCTCGTCATGAACCACGGTATGTCAGTAATAGGCCTATTTGTCAGCAACAACAACAAAAAGGGGGCGGGGGAAGGAAAATCTACCGACTTCAAGATTTTTGGCACTTGACATGCTTGAGGGCAACACACAAAACAAATAATTGGCCTGATATAAGAATGTTTGTTTTTAATTGAGAATAGATTTGTATCCCATTTTAATAGCTTAGCCCAGTACGGTCTTTGTTACCAATCTTGGATGATCAGATTTGTTACCCCAAAATGACCCATTCTGCCGGGATACATTATTGGTTATTTATGTCACAAAAAATGACCTTTGCTTGAAGATACGCATTAAGTAACATAGGGACACATTTGGATTAAATTTGTCATTCAATAATGACCCAATTTGCCGGAAAGCTGTTAAGAATATCATTAGGGACAAATTGGTTTTATTGCTACATCATAAACGTTACAATTGTCAAAGAACAAATTTGTTAATGTGCTTACACAATCAGTAATTGTGACACTATGGTTAATTTGTAAAATTATGCTGTCCAATGTTAGAACCTGATATATCACAAGAATTGATCTATTATTATTCGTCATAGAAGAATGCAATAACGCCAATTTTCTTTTCTCCTCCAGAGCTCTCAGAGAGGAGGGGCGGGCGGGCAGATTTAAAAAAAATAAATTCTTCTTATACCAGCGGAAGCTCAAAGTTCAGCCAACAAAAAGTTGAAGTCACACTAAGAGTCACACATATATGTTATAAATACTTAGTTTAATATTCAATGCCATTTAAACTGTTAAAAAAAAAAATCTGAAAAAAAAGAAGAAAATCTGAAAAAAAGGAACAAAATCGGAGCGGCCCTAAATCTGATGAGCGGGTGGTCGAGGACAACATAACATTTTTTGTTTGTTTTTTGGCCTAAGCTTAATTCTAAATTTTATTTGTACACCATTACCGATACAGTTTGTTACATATTTTGATGCCAGAAAAAAACACCTAACATACATGTGTACTTGAATGAAACCATGAAAAGAAGGGAGAAAGGAATTAGACTTGAATGGATGGCATGGGCATGGATTAAGCAAGGACAGTGGCATCCCGCTATCCATTAAACCTCATTGATTTTAAACAAGTGGCCCGGAAGCCAAATTAGTAGACAATCATTATCTAGAAAAACATGCTTAATTATTAATCCAGTTTCCTTTTGTTACACAATGTTCAGAAATTATTCCAGAAATTTGGAAGAAGATTCGGCTGATTGAAAAGAATATTTGCTCCGATTACGACTATACCAAGGTTGTCTTGCTCCAGGGGGAGATATGTGTATTAATTGTGCTTGTGATGATGCCGACGCTCTTGTTTTGGTATAGGGGATTTGGATACTGGAAGGGGGTAATGGAATATATAGTGGGAGGGGGGCAAAGACAATAGCTCTCCATGATGGCAGCCATTAAACCCAATCAATTAGAAAGAACAACCCCGAAGCCAAACACTGTGTTATCTAGAAAACATGCTGATTAATCAGACATTCATTGTACTCTCTGTAGGGCTCTTGTTGTTTCAGTGAGATCGGAAGAACCACTTAATGAAAACAATATTTGTCTATGCTATACCACCAGTCACCAGTTTGCCCACGGTGACAAGTGCTTTTGAAATCGGCTCGCACAGTACCCTGATAACAGTCAGCAGAATACTTGAGAAACAGTTTGTGAAGAGGCCCAAAATCAGTGGAAAATAATTTTTTAAGTGAAATGGTTGACTTGTAAATAAAGAAAGGTGTGGGGGGGGGGGGGGGGGGGGGGGGGAGAAGGTACTTCTAGCATGTAATACAAACTCTAACAAGTATGAACAAATCTGGCATGACATGATATATGGTGTATATACCAACAACAACCAAATCTGATTTTGCCATGGTTTTATAGTAGCATTTAAATGTTCTTAGAAATGCCAGTATAAACCAATTGCTGTCTGTGTTGTTGCTTTCTACTTCATTAATCGCTCTACTATAGTTTAATCAGTTCCAAATTGGCGAGAAATATTAGTTGTCATCACTCGGTGCGCAAAAGTAATCCAAGCGTATGTGTGCAATTATGGCTACACGCATGTGGTTTTGGCCCCACGCACGCGTCACGAATATGATGCATGTGTGCGCTTGCTGCCTTCATGTGCGCCCACGTCCTTCTGTATTCATCCACTGCTTTGCTATAGTTTGTTATACCAAAAAGGCAAAAATTGCCTGTGCTGGTAGATCCATTCCATCCATAATTGTAATGGGGCTTGCCTTTTTAGCAGTAAACAAACTATAACATTATTAGGGTTAACAATTAAGCGGTGATTTGACAGTTAACCGAAATTAGATCTTGTATGTACATTACAAAATGTGACTCAACACCCTGAACATGCGCTACCAATGTAAATGGCCTTCAGGGCTAATTTTTTTTAATGAAATGTACTACTCATATTTAGACTTGCCTGGATGCAGATATCTCAGGGAGGGAGTTCTTATTTTTAGGGCAGTGCTGATGGATAGGGAACACAACGTGTAAATGTCTAATTCTAAATTTGACATTGATTTCAAACGATATTGGATTAATGAATGCTATGATTTTCAATCGACAACTAACTATGTTTGTTTGCTTGTTAATTTTTTTTAATGCACAGTTGGTCAATGCACCCCATACACTTAGGTCATGATGGGACCAGACCGGAGCAAACTTTTGTTACAGGCTAATGTTATTATACCGTTTTGGTTTTTAAATGTTGTATCGTCAATATACCAATATCATGAAAAACATTGTGAAATCTAAAAAGGGTATATACTCTTAAGGTCATTTAATTAATGTTAAAAACATTAATTCAGATTATAGCTAAAGTGGGTGGACATTGCAACATTGTAGAAAATAGACTAATTGATTTAACAAGATGAATCTGAAAAGGGGTCTCTCTTTTCTCAGATGGTTGAAAAGGCAACCCTGTTTGTGGATACATCCATATCACAACCACTGAGCACCCTGGTCAAATTTCACCCTGTGCCGTCATTAAGCCTTTCATTTTTCAATTTCACATGCCTTATGCAAATTGATTCTATAGAATAGAACCATCCACACCCAATATCCTGAAACCGCTAAGTAACACATCAAGTAATTTAATTATGGCCGTAAATGATCCCATTTTGCATTAAAACGGTGTCCTATTTTGACAATACAGCCATTATGCGATGACAAAATAACAAATAATGACACGGTGCGAGTGGTGTGTAATAATCCGTCATTTTGCGTAAAGTACCTGCACGGACTGTCAATGCCCCATCATGCCTGTTGCCAAGGGCAATCTCTGATACAGACCTATACGTGTTACTGGTAAACACCATTTCTTATTGCCCGGGGCAGACTCTGATACATACCCGTGTTAAGGTATACCTCAGGTTTTAGCGTAGGAATGAATGACTCAGCAAGGTGAAATAAGCTTGAATATTTTGTCTTGCCCTTTTTTTTGAACAAGAAAATACCTTTTTTAAATGTGTGAAATTGTAAGCGCCAGTGTTTTTGTGGTGAATTTGAAGGTGTGAAAGTTTTGATGCGCAATGTTGGTTATGATAATAGCATGTGTAAAAAGTCATGCATGAAGTATAATCCAATGATAATAATTAAAGGAACAGGGCCTGTATTAGTTTTTAATTATTTTGAGCTCAATTCATGTTCAACATCTAAGACCTGATATTTTCAAGTAACAGAGAACTTCAGGAGTGTGTTCCTTAAAATGAAGGCCTGTTGGTATGAATTTTGATTCTTGCATTTCTCACAAGTTCAAAAACAACAAACGAACAAAGTTTACTTGAATTTTTATATTTTCAGAATTTTTGATAATTGAATAGTATTCTCTCTTTTTATTCAGTTTTTAAGAATTCTTTATATACATTTTAGTTACATAAAAATGTATAAAAAATAGGGACATAGAATTTTTTTTGAAATATTATCATTACTTTTTTTTCATAAGGTTTATAATTTACAATTGAACTTTATATGCCATTGACCATTTGATGAAATGTTATTATATTTTTATCTTTTTTTCATTCTTGATACACTTGATTCTTGATGCAACAATTAAAAGGATAAGACAAGCTCATATAGTTGCAAATGAAACCGTAGCCGTTTGCCTTCAGTTTGCCTATGGTAATGCCTGTCACCAAAGGTGTGACTGACACAGAGACCATTTGACATGAAATGCCCAAAAACCTGAAGGGTGAGAAAAAGAGAGAGAGAGAGAGAGAGAGAGAGAGAGAGATAGGACCTGTTTTATGATGCAAAATGTGAAAAAGTAATGACATAGATTCAGTACAAGATAATTGTGAGTCATTCGTCTTGGCAATATATGAAAATTCATGTCAGGTACGATGTGTCTTGATCCATCATAATTCAAGTGGGATTGGATGTTGAATACTCGAGAATTGCTCACTCGTTTCAGATTGCAGAAATTAAGAAATCGGGACAGTATGTTTCAACATTTTATTGGACCAGTAATTTGTATTTTTATTTTCAGATTAATTGTTTGCTAGAATATGTTTATATTTTCATCTCATATTGCTCCTAAACACTGGGTTGTAAGGGTTGGTTTGTTTAAATGCGAACCATATTTGCTGGGAGTAGTGAGTCACCGTCAACAAATATTTTTTATTTGTCAGGCCCCTTTTTACTGATCCCGTCTTGGAAAATCTATGCATTTTGCTTTACCTGTGCGCAGGTGTGCCCCACACATGTTCGCTGTCAAATATTTTTACTAGCCGTTAAATTTAAGAATTTGGACAATATTATGAAGACACATGATGATGATGGATTGTGATGTATTTGTTTGTTTACCAGCGATGGTGCAAACTCAGAGATGGATATGTGTAAGCAGATGGATTGTTTAGATTGGCGTGTATAAAATAATGGATGCACAAAAATTAAAAATAAATAGTCAGCGAGGTTAAAGTAGTCAAGGATAGAATTCCGAGCGCTATGAATGAATTCGGCAAAATCTACATTAGGTAGACGACGGATGAACGACCGCCGATCAGTCTGAAAAGGCGAAGCGATAACAAAAATACCTATCACACGTGCATTCGGACAGCAGACAGTCGGCAAGGACAGCGCAGATGTGACAGATGCTGATGATGGAGATGCCCAGTACATATGGTCACTATTAAGTTTATAATGGATATAGCTAGACGGCACATAGAATTGCGTTTCCTAGCGATGCCTAGAGTACTTACTTGTGTGCATGCATAACGCAGCTATCTACCTCGCTTTAAATGTGTTGTGTTGATGCATGACTTTGGGGCTGGATGGACGAGAGGATGATTTATATTTTATTAAAGGGAGGAAGTGATAGAGGTACGCACTGATGAACGGATGTTTTACGGAGCAAGGTCATTGGCAACTCGTACTGATGTTTGCTGCTCTAGTGCTCGTGGAATAAGGTTTGGTAATTATCATTTTGTACTATCTATATGATGGAGATGATTCTAATCGGTATCTTGTCTTGAAACTTGGGATTCCTACATCTGACAGCGATTATCATCAGCCACGTGTGCGGATTGCATCTTTCATCTCGTTGGCGACACACGCATACATAACTAAACCACACCACATAGACATCATCACTGGATCAACCATTCGGAACAGCATGACAAATTCCGCTGATTATTAATTGATGGGAATTGAAAAAGAGATGCATGTAACGGGGCGCATTAAAAAAAGTACCAGTTGCTATCCACGTGGGACCCGGCATTAGTGCTCTGACAGTGTGTTCAATGCTTTACATGCGTGAGGCACACACAGATGGTTTGGTGGTGTGTGTTTATATATAGTGACTTGAATTCGGCAGTGTTCAATCCTTTTATTGAGTTAACCGTCAACGTAGGTAAATAATACGTGTGACTGTCAGAGTGAAAGGTGGAGTTGATTCGCAGTGAAGATTCGTTTGATACGGTGAATCAGACAGATTCAACTAGTGTATTTTGAGGGGAAAAAAGAAAAGGTGTGAATTGGTCAAAATATCCAATTTCTTAAATTGTCACGTTGGAACGTCGGTTGATCTGATTCTGTGTTTAGAGTGCTCATTGCTCATTGGAACGGATCAATGCTGGAATAGGATTAAGTGATGATAAGATATGCGTCAGTCGAGATACACTGACGAAAGACACACATTCATTAACTTGCTAATGAGTGTAATTATTATTCCATGTGTAGCATTATCAACTGATTCATTAATAGACTGCACGTTTGAAGTCAACTCATTTCTTCATCAGTGGTAGTGGTTAGTATTTGGACATAGCATTCAACAGGATAGCTCAATCGTTTTTATCTGGAATGTTTTCAATTTTATTATATTACGGACATTTTATTGTATTGTACATATTGGAAAAAGAAGACATCGACTTAAGTGACATTTCGTCAGTTCAACATTTTGTGATGCAATTGAATATTTTCAGTTGCAGAAACTGAGGATCAAACTGTATATCATCAGCTTGAACATTAATCAGAATCTTAATCAAACGCATGAAACCGTGACTGCTGCAAGGCATACTACACGTTAGCCATCTATCGCACTATCCCAAGTGTCTCCCTGACCCCTTCCAAGCGTCATCTTCACATTTGTGGCCAGGAAAGTGCTAAATTGGATAAATATTGGCGCTTGAATCCTGGCATGAAAAATACGCAGCTGACAGCTTTATTTGACGAGGACTCCTTGGACGCATCGGGGATAACCAAAGAAGGTGAAGAAAATATATGAAAAGATGTTGTTGAAAGGGAGTGAGAATTGAGACATACCAATGGAATGCCTCTGAGAATTGACCGGTGTTTGCATTGGACTGAGTAAGGAGGCGAGTTAAACAAACGTGTAACACGAATCTGGACGTGGAGCGCTAATCTGGACGTGAAGCGCTAATCTGGACAACGAGATATGTTACAAGGAATAAGTTGCGGCTAGGATACTGATTATGTAAATATCCAACAAACATTGTCAAGTTAACACATTTGTACAACTAGGGGCATAATTTGCGTCCTATTTTCATGACAGATAACCCGATTAGAGGATTAGAACCAGCCGACAGCTGTGGAAGGTGATTTTTAAGACGCAATTTGAAGTGGCCTGCAGGGTTTCTAACACTCTACCCTTCGTGTAGTGCACGCCTGGAAAAGGATCAATTTATATTTTGTACTTGAGATGAGGAAATGAAATGAAGAAAATTTGAGAGAGTGCAAAAGTTAATTCTGCATGTCCAGTAGGGGCAGTGCAAGGTACTTCGATATAGTCTAGTGCTATCTTGGGTGTGGTATTGCTTAACTACACGGAACATTGACAAATCCGTAAACAGATCCGTATGCACAAGGCTAAAGAAAATACTGGAAAAGAAATTTGGAAAGATTTCTATGTGTGCAATCATCAGATACACATTACCTATGGGTGGAATGGCAAAGTGCATTACCATTAAGTGAATTTGTCACATGCAATTTGTGTAGGTTCTGTCTTTTATTTAGCTCATCAAGTGGGCCAGGCTATCCTCTACCATGCAAGGAGATGTGGGTGCCGGCTAGATATACTTGGTCTGTTTGCGGTGATGAAAAGGCTAAGGCAACCCACTTACATTAAATGACTAATGCTCGACTCTACCACATACTATCTTGTTAAGGGCCAAGACTAATTATATACCATACAAATCATCGGTTGCTTAGAGATGTAAATCAAGACAAGATACTAATTACTTTTAGAAATAATGGATCAAAATGATACAGTACGCCAAATCGGCATTGCTATACATCAGGGAATCGTACCAAATGTTTTCAAAAACTAGTTCCACTCTGAAAGTATAGGTTAATTACTACAGTGGAGAAACTACAGTCTGCTTGGTTTGGCTGTTGCACGATGCACAGTCATACCAATATAACCCAAATGGATGGTGCTCACGGTGGTGGGGACGACGATTGGTCCCCGTCGATATCCCCAAATTTATCCCCGACGTCACTCTCTCCCTCGTGGTCGCCGGATTTATCCCCGGATTCATCGCCAAAAACGTCGCCGAGAACAATGGGGAATGATGAGGGGTGGGATATACACTCTGGACAGAATGGGGATGGGAGGAGGTCCCCGCTGACGATGATGCAAAACAGCAAATCCAGAACGCTTCCGAAACCAAGTAAGAACCCACCGCCAGACTCGGAGCCGTCGTTGACTACCGAAAACGGCAGCAGTATTGACTATAATGCGGACACATTGCCGAATCCGAAGAAATATTTATTTTGTGGTGCTATGAGAAGAGACCAGTTACGGAAGTGCAAATCACTGCCTTCTTCAATTGGAAGGGTGAGTATATGGCAAGGGACAAGTTATTGTTTTCAATGTATCTATCAGCAGATCAGGTGGAATTATGTAATTTAAATTATGTAATCTATAGGTTACTCAGCAAGCGCAAAAATAAAAGCCTGTGAATATATTCCTTTTATATGTAAGTCTTTGTAAGGAAGCTCAAAATGGCGAAAATAAAAACAAGCAAACTTGTACAAATTGTACAAAGCGTGAATATTTACACGCGCAAAAATGTCCACTTTTACAGTGTATATAAGGCATCATATCATAAGTTACAAGTTGTAAACCAAGCTTACTTTTAGCATAGACATCTTTGCTTTTAAAATATAGCCAAAAGAAAATCAATTTTTCTTTATATTTTCAAGATAAATATTCCAATTTCAAATCTAAGGAATATTTTAAAAGCTGTTATCCGCCGGATATTGAAAAGAAAAATCTCATATTTTAAAAATAGACAAGATGTACACTTTGATAGGATGTGTGCCATATGAAAAGGGATCATTTACAATTATCCATTTATCCACAAATAGTGGAATTATGGGAAAGGTCGTAAGAGACAATGTACATTTTTCAAGGTTAAACATTTCTGAAATCATTGACCATCGTCTCTGAATATCAAACATGAAATTGTTTGTGCGCACGGTATCCCGATACAGATGCTTGCCGGTTGCCACTAATTTGAACATAACGTCACGTGCCTATAGATTTGACATTTTGTTAGCTCACGACGTATAAATCCCACATGAAATGTGAGTAAACCCAGCCATAACTATAACTGTTCTTTTAAAACCAATAATAACTTCAAACTAATTTAATTTAAAGCAGACTTTATTCAGAATTATTAACTCTTGATTTGACAGAAAGCTTCCAATAAGTCAATCAATCTGTCCATGTTCTGCTGAACAAACTTGCAAATCTCCCTTTTTAACAACTTTTTCTTCTCGCTGTTATAATTGCTCTGATTGTTGAAACTGATTTCAGAATGTAAGTGTCGGCCATCTTGTTTATGGCAGTAAATTAACCTCACGGTTTGGTTTTGATTAAGACACCTCTATCTTGTTAACACAAGAGGGACAAAAACCATTGGCCAAGTCGTTCTCCTGCCCAACGATTTCCTGGCTTGCCACACAAGATCGCTATTGAGTATCCATGGTGATGACAGGGCTCTGTGCTTATCAGCCGCTTACACATGGCATTTCCCGAAACACCGAAAATGAGTTTGCAACAGCTATAGGCTGTTTACTGTTACTTGACTTATATAATATTACTTAGGTGTGGAAGTCAACAGGTTGGCTAGAGAATGTGTGCATGAATGGGAAGTGGATAGTGTGCCAGCTTTAAACAAGGTGTTTGGAATGGGGCCCGTACATGGGTGCCAGTCTGTCTTGAATTGAAGAGCAGGGAGGGCAGATGGCGATCTTTCATGTCAGAACAGACCTTAAAAGAATAGAAATGGTTCATATTAGTGGAACGTGTGGCAACATACCCTACCCTTGAATTGACACTCTTAACCCATTCAGGACTACCCAATTATAGGCCACAAACATGATTACATTACTGCAGTTGTGTGCTGTATAGCATGAACTTGCTTCAGATTCTAACTGCATTGCTTGCACTAATGCAGGCATCAAGTTGAATCTTGAACATACCCTCCTCATACAACCTTCACACTTTCCTTCAGTAAAATATAGGTCTAGATTAGGTCTTTCCTGCCATTTTTGGGGGTGAATATTCACCTTGGTGCACCATGTTCATACCATAGTAATATATGGGCGAAGTTAAAATATAGGTCAAGACTCGCCATAGAGTTTTAAATTATAAATTAGTTTAAGATTCACCACTTCAAAAATATAACTAGGAAAAAATTAGGCATCTAATCTTTGACTAACCTTGAGGAGGGTTAGTTTCAAGATGCACTTTGATGCCTACATAATATTGCGGCTAATTAGCTACTTTGATACCATCATCGATCCGAACCAAAATAAACATGGAGCTTTCCTGATGATTTTGTGAACACTGACTAAAATAGTATACAATGTGAATTCAGTGCCTATAGTACCTTCATTGCTCATGAATTGAATGTACTACTGTGGGACTATGTCAATGATAAATTTGTACTAGTACACGGCTGTTTAATCCCACATAATTTGTCCGTTTTATTCTGAGAACACTGTAACTTGCTGGCCCGGTTCTGGTTTTAACTGATTCAAGTACCTAAATATACTGGCCATCTTTTGTAGAAATTTCAGACATTTGTTGGTGCCAGTTCTGAGATATAGAGCTTTGAATATTATTATTTACTATAATAGCGCCCTCATCGGCCACATTTCCCATAGAGTTACATGTAAAATGTGTGTCAAGTAGAAAATGCCGATAATTTAAAAAGGGCTCGAACATTTTCTTGAAATTTTCACCTTATACTCGTATTCATTAGCGCTACCTAAATCAGGTCAAACCATAAATGGGCCACTATGTTATCTTATTTTATCCCATAATTTTAATTATTAAGCGGACAGTCAAACAGCCGTGAGTAATTGGAATTATTCATGTTCAACAGCCATAGATTTTTGTTACTGAAAGAAGTATAAGTGTATGATCTCAATGGCAGATGAAAAAAATACTAAGAAATAGACAGGATTATTTGTTCCTACAATTATGTTGTCAGCAGTCTTTTGCTTCGATGTAACCTCTAGGTTTTGGGATATCAGAATTGGATCATCAAGTTTTTTGGTAATTCCACAATTCTGACGTCAGCAGAAAAGAACTTGCGTCAGGAATGAATGAAAATTCCAGGTGTCTATTGTTGTGTGTTGAGATCATAAGTTATATCTCCTATCATACGCCTACCACCAACCCAGCACAGAAAAACCTTTAATTCTAATAATAGGATTTAGATTTGGGAATACTTGGAAGACAGGCTTAGCACTTTGGGCTTAGCAGTTTCCTGAAAAACGTGATTCCAGACTTAGAATAGCTCGCTAATGCAAAAACCGTCTACTGTTATAATAACTTATTTTCCCTGATATAATATTTTCATGCTTGGTCAATTCAAGACGATTCTGTGCATTGTTCATTAATAATCTTAGGTTCCTTTACATATTCATGCATTCTTGTTATTCAAACATTTGTGCATTCTTAATATTCTCGCAGAAGTAATGTTGAACAAAATTAATGAAGCACAAATCTTTCTGACCTGTATTTAGAACCTAACGTAATGTTACACAAGCATGGGTAATCCGGTGGGTAATAGCTAGGGGTGATAGTTCAAGTAATCGTGAACGATATATAGGGATAACCTAACCAGCATAGCCTAGTATGAATAATACTAGTCTTCAGAAATACCTCGTTGTTGAGAAGTACTGCTGCAGGCCTTAGGAAATATTGTCCTAGAAAATCGTACAGGTTGCTGTAGACTTTTGTCTAAGAACTCAAAGGTTTCTTTTGGATTAATTTGGAGGTGTGGAATTCGGAAGTTTTATCGCCTAGGATAATGAAGATGCCTCACCTTATAATCCCTACTAGATGTCCGACATATATAATCACCGTGAGTAGATGTACTTGTATTAGGTCTATGCTATAAGTACTGCGTATTAGTAGGGTTAAACTTGCATGAAGTCTTTCGTTCATCTATATCTAATTCCGTCAGGCACGCTTATCGAAGTTATCATTTCTCTTAAATTAATATTTTTATTGATTGGATCTAGCTCTTTAATTCTGCTACTAATATGAGGAACTAAAAATAATTTTATGTGCTATGTGTTTCCTTTACATAACCTTTTAGGGAGTATTGTATCACTAGTATTATTAACACTCTCAACACCGATAACACATAAGGGTTAGCATATCAACATTAATCTTATTAGAAACAGGGATGGAAATAAGACCCGCCCGCCCGCCCATAGCGGGTAACTTTCGTGTCGGGTGGGTGAAGATGCAAAGGTTCCCGTCCGACTGGCGGGTAACATTTTCGAAGCTCAAAGTGTATACAAGTAACAGTAAGTGCAGGGTCATTTCATCGTCAGACCGTGTGTCATGATGATAGAGGAGATCAGGTTGATAGGAGATTAAAGAATATTGGATTGAAGAACATGATGAATATGAGGAGCTGTAACGGGCTAGGGTTACAGTGGGACATCATATATACAATAAAGACAAAAACATGTAATTGTAGTTTAAAAGTACTCTTGCTCTTAATTGTTTGCTGCAAAATATTAGGAAAACCCTTGGGCTGGTGGAATTTTTGTCGGGCAGGTAAATTCTGTGAGTTACCTGCCCGACTGGCTAGTTGGAAAAAATCTGAAGTTCCATCACTGATTAGAAATGATTTAGTAAAAGAAAAATATTCATGATGAATGTGATGTATTTATTTACCCTTTTCACTTCCTATATAAGATGTGTCACCCATTTGAGTGGGTGGGTGGTGGGGGGGGGGGGGGGGGGGGGGGGGGGGGGGGGGGGGGTGGTGGAGGTATTGAATTTCATTACACAAAATGTATGTTTTGTCAGCCATGTCAGATTGTCAGGTTAATTAAGATGACACTTCATTTTGAAAATGTTGAGAATTTAATTGCAATGATTTTTATGAAGAAAAACAAGTTTTCTTGACAGATTTAGTCAGTTTACCTACATGTAGTGCTATTAAAAAGGCTATTGGTACAACGATAAGTTAGTTCTATCGGATGCTTTCTATCTAGATTAATTAACTATAATTAACAAGCTCTCAATATTTCAGCTTTGTAGCATTTATACTTTTCTTGTAAAAATTAATTAAACATCTTTGCAATGATTAATTATTTTGCAAGGGGGTCAAAAAAACAATATCTATAAAACCGTACCTCCGACCAAGCTCAGATTTCAGATTATTCTGGTGCTCAGCAAGCTATATTAAAATATCAAATACAAAAGTAACCATAGGAACAAACCCCCTTTAATGTCTCACAAATTGCGGTAGTTAGTCTAGTACATAGGATGTGAACTCAAAACTTGTGACCTATTATGTTGAAAGGTTTGAGCAAATCAGATCTTCAGTTTCATGTATTAAAGAAGCCAGCCTGTTTTGTAACTACAATGTGTAATGGTGAACCCGCCAATCCGAGGACCTTTGTCCCTACCAGCCGGCAATGTGAGGACCTTTTTTGAAGTCCTCTCTTTTTTCCTGCATAAAAATGTATAGGAGTAGGGTCCTTACCCCCTAAGGGTGTATGGTCATGTCCTCCCTTTAAGATGTCAATACACATACCATACAAATGTCCCTACATTGTATGGTAAAAATTGACAGATTGACTGTAACTTCTATACTTTTTTAAACGTGTTTTAATACGGGTCCTCACATGGGTTGGTACTCGACTATAGATGTATTCAGGATGTATGATTGAAGAAAAAACAACATTTGAAAATATTTTCGGATACAATTTTAACCTCAATGCGACAAGTTATACACTTTGATATGTATATCTTTTTCCCTGGACAATATTTAAAGAAATTCTTTTTCCACTATTTTCTTCTAAACATACTCCATTGAATAAAATATACTTGAATCACCATTTTGTTAGGTATATTGATTGGTAGCATACAATGAATGCGCGTCACAGTTGGTTGACATCGCGTAAAAGTATCTGAGGTCAACCTACCTCTCACAAGGTCAAATGGACATCCTTGGTGCACTACACGTGTAAGCTCAATCTCCCACTCTGATTGGTTCCTGGAATTTGACGAGTTTTCAAGCATGCGCAGTGAGCTGATTGGAGTGCGCCCACATTTGTCCGACTGTTGTCATTATTATTGCGCATCTATACTTTTAAGTTATGGGATGACTGAGAATACTCACTTGTAAAATCATAGGCTCAATCAAGTAAAAAAATAAAAATGAAGTATAAATGTATATTTTAACAGAGCATAGGTCACATGAAAATGTATGTCAAAAAGTTGTTACTTTCAACGCTATGCACAACAGAAGCTCAGATAAACCATTTGTTCTTGCATTCCCCTTCCTTTCCCTTTCTCCTTAGGGAGAGTTATGGGCAGCGTTACATTCCACGATTCTCCTTAATGTTAGCGTGTTCCTACTTGCTTGTCAACACTTATTTCTCATCTATACCAGTAATACACGTATGTAGGCCTGCTATCTTCTCCGTACAGAATTACAGACTGTAAAACGGCTACCAAAACCAAAAATAAAACGTTGTTGAAATCCGGGTGGGACCTTCCAATGGACATGCAAGTAGTTATTATTAGTTTAGAAATCGCCTTAAGGGTAAACCTGTGTGGCTTTGAGTCGGAATTAGAATGAGTTTATTTTGAGCGATTTGGTGTACACATCTAACGCTTGGTTCAATAAGATAAGACGGTGAGGTAGAACGCTTGACTTAGGGTTGTCACGACATGACGGTGGTGTAATGCCAATTTGGAATACTCGTAGGTGTGCACGCAAGGGTTTTGTCATAGATGATCTCTGGGTTTTATTAGAAATACTTGTAATGGCTTTGGGCCTTAATGTAGAGTACTTATTTAGGGTGTCACATGATGAGGGCATTGCGGCAAGGTGAAATACTTGTAGGTGTATATTGGATAGGAAATGGTCTAACCATAGATGGTATTTTGGTTTTACCACAAACACTTATAAAGTGTGCAGGAATGGTTCTAGATATTAACCAAAGAATGATTACTTTATGGTTGTCATGTACATTTACTGTGACGCTAGATACATGTGTATGTGTGCAGGAAAGGGTGTAAGGCAGAGAAAGAAAAAAAAGGATCTGTCTCAAATATCCGTGCGCATAAGTATGTGGAGTCACTTTTGCCGCATAACCATACATGATGAGCCCGGTTTTGGGTTTTGTGTCTGTTTTTAGTTGTGCGGAGGGGGGGGGGGGGGGGGGGGGGGGGTGGGGGTGGGGTAAATTGGCTTTGAAAGGGCAAAAAAAGAACAAGAGTGGGCCAAAACACAATAGAAAAGAATTTTGCATTTTGCATAGCTATTTTTTCTAAAAATATATCTGCCACAATTGTGGTAAAAAAGACTATGAGACCTACGACACTTTCTGCTTGAGGGTGGAAAACTAGAACTATCATTCTTATAATATTTTCAAACGGTTTAAAAGTGCAATATTCATATCCATCATAAATGTAATGAATCACATATCAGATATCCTATGTTTGACAGTTTGATTCAAAGTATCATTATTCAATAAGTTGTTTTTGGGTTTGTTTTTCTTAACAATACAAAGTTGTGATTAATGTTTTCCAGTTTGCTATTGAGAACCCACTCATTCCCTATGGATCGATGACGCCACAATTGGAAACCCCCTGAGTTAGGGCAAAGACGTCTTTGCTAAAGGGGTTGACACATGATTTTGGAGAAAATGGAAATAGTCATACTGTGGAATCAATTATGACATTTCCTGAGGCTGATTTTACAAATAATACCGCAACATTTGTATAATTGCAACTTTGTTTTCTCCTCTGAATTGAACTTAGGATTGTTAAAGTACATGCCAAAAATATAAGAATTTATTTTATGTGTTTCCATCAGAACAACTTTTGTTACAAATTTTTTAAATATATTTTTCGGGGTAATACTGCGCTGGTTTGACAGCGAATATAATTTATTTATAAATATCGAGAAGGCTTGACTAGCAGTACATAGTTTCATAGTAAACTTGTGTTTTAAATACCATTCTTTTTTCTTTTCTTTTTTTTAGGGGGGGGGGGGGGGGGGGGTGGGCTCATTACTAAACAATACATTTATTATCCCTTGCATGTTCACACAATACAAAAATACCTATAGTTTGGTGCTATATCACATTCGGCCTCACTAGATATTGCATGTCAAACCATGTCAAAGGTAGTTGTCCGTATTGTGTGAACATACAGGGGATAACTAATAGTGTTTAAAACACCTTGATGTGTTTATCATATAGATTTCTCATATCGTTTAAGGAGTACTTTTCTCATCAAGAACCTCTCGCCTCACGACAGCATTGTACTTATGTGACGTTATCGATTTGACATGATGGACCGACTGACTGGACTAACCGTCTTAAAAATAGTCTCTCCACAAGCAATCTGAAGGAGTACATTATTCAGTCCTCCTAATGATATCTTTGTAAAAAGGGGAATACATGCTGAGAATCAAATGTTTCCTTGGTTTTAAATCTTTATGGTAAGGGTATTTCATTAATAACACATTTCTTGTGTGGCAATCTCTGATCGTAACCACATAGACGATCGTCAATGTCGTAACCTCCTTTCACCATGTTAGGCAGAATGGGTGTAAAGGGTGTTTTTCTTCTTCATTTTTGTAGAAATGGCCTACTCCTGCCTGTTGGTAGTTGGGTCATATTGTTCTGAATGTCATCGATATCATCTAAGAATGTCCGATATATACAAGAATTTTCTACTTCTTATATTTTTCCTTCTGACAAAATTACACTGAAATTTGTTAAAGTTAGCATGAAATTGTTACACTTTTCCATTTGAAACAAAATTGATATAGCTATCTAAACCGGTTATCATGTATTTATTTATACCAACGCCCTAATTAAAATTTCCAATAAATATTATTAATATCAAAATATTAATATTGATGGAGCATCAAGTTGATGGAGCATCACGTCTCCTCTATTGATCAGGCTTGACTAGGAATTAATTATGAATCCTAGCGCCATTATAAGTGTTAGTTTAATATTAAGTCAATAGGATATTGCTTATAGCAAATTGTTCTCAAATTGCAGTAGATATGCTTTCCTGTTCGAAAAAACAGACGAACACATGTATGGTATTATTGTTGCATTCCCTTATGCCAAAGATTTATAGTCTGTGTTGCTTTTTAAAAATCACATAAGAAATCCACCTACAGGATTGACAGGAAAGATAAGGCAATAAAAAACAAGTTTGACTCAGAAGACCGCACTTGTAGCTTTTGAAATTCGCATTTCAGCGCATAACTTTTCCCCCTTTTTCTTGAACCTTTGAAAATGATGCTTCTTCAAATTTTAATTTCACATTGTGAAGTACCATGTCAGCTTTTGTTTTCTTGCTTACAAGAGTAAAATTGCCACACAAATAGAAGTAAAATACAGTTCAACAAAATGTGATTTGTTTCTACTATGGTAGTGTTCAAATATACATTTCACAGAGCCCGTCTCATGTCTCAAAAAAAAAGATAATACCACATTTCGCATAGCATTTTTTACTAAAAAAAAAAGAAAAAAGAAAGAAAAAAGAAAGAAAAAAGTGCATTTCGCATCAAATTTTTTCAGGTTTCTACTAAGACAAAGTTGTTATTTTTTGGCTTACCTGTGACATATGTTGACAATCTTTTTCTTTTTGACAGAATTGTCAGTATTCATTTCTTTCTACAAAAGATAGTGAATGAAGAAAACTGTCATGAAATTTCATTTAGCCCATGATGCAACACAGGCTTGATTTGTTTTATAGAATATATTCACTGATGTTAATGCTGTAATCCTTTGAAATGCATCTTTTTATATATATATTATACAATACAGGTGTGTTAAGAATATATGTAAATTCAAATACTTTTAAGTGCAAAATTCTATTAATAATTTCAATTGCATTATTGAATAGGCAGTATTCTATTTAATGCAGTTTTTATTGCTCCTTGATGTTTAAATATCCATTTTGTAAAATCAACATTTACAAATGTCTTAATGGAATCCGTAACCAATACGATATTACCTTCATGCTATAATGCACGTAAAGTACTCTGCCCATATCTAATATAACTTATAAGCCATTACCAGTGACATAACTAATTACATTTGCTAATATTTGACAGGCTGTATCCAAATGCTTTAAGTACCTGTATATTAACCATTCAAGAAAAAATGTTTTAAAATTATTTATTTTAAATTATAAATATTTTTAAATATGTGACGCTATTTTTATGTAATTGGTGTAACACGTGCACAGGTAAAGGATTATGTGCGCTTTTACCATTTTAGGAACGATGCATTTTAATTTTCAATATATTTAAATAGTGATTGCCATTGAAATATAGTTAGTATGTGCCTATTACACTTCTTGTTTCAATTTTGTGAATCTCATTTTACTGCATTTGGAAGTGATTATCATTTTTAATGATGTGGGGAGAAATAAGCGGGTTCGCAGAATTTTGATATAGTGTATATTTATTGTTCACTCAGCCTTCTGATTAAATTTGTTCAAGGGCAACCATTTTCAAGGTCATTTGAAAACGACTGAGGGCAATAGCAATGAACGCAGAAGACTGATATATCTTCGATTCATTCAAGCTCTTTATGTATAAGATAATCAAATTGACAAATTATACTTCTAAAACCTGGGTGAAAAAACACAATGACACATTTATAGCGACAGAGCAGTGTGTTAATTTAGGTGCGTTCGCTCTTCAGATTTGATTTAAAATTCTGTAGATCAGTCATATACTAAACACAGACCAAGTATGCAAGCATATACTAAACACAGACCAAGTATGCAAGCTAGAAAAGATACAACACTTTACATAATTCATTATTTAACTTTTGAGTGAAAAGTGAACATTTTTGCATACAAAAATGTTATGGATTTTAGATATTAAAGATTCAGAAAAAGTTCAGGTATGTTTTAATATTCATATTCTTCCATATGCTTTAATCAAACATAGAAATAAATGTTGCTTAAAAATTGCTTTAAAAATAATTTTGCATAAAAAAGAATAGCAGTAACTTTGAATTTGCAGATTTGTTTGTAAATACATGTACAGTCCTTTTTTCATAACATAGACTAAATACAAGGTATTATTTAATATGTTATTTTTTTAAGGGAGGGTGGTGTCAAACACTTTTCATATACAAATAGCATCTGAAATAAGTGTCCACTTCTCCGGTCCTGTAAACGTGGAAATGTTTGCGCTACATTAATTGTTGCACTTTTCACGCTCCAACCAGCTACCGCGAAAATAAAAACACATGAACATATTTATTTTATGAATAAGCCTATGTAATAAACTTTCAAATTGCAAATTTAAAAACAAGCTAAATGGCTGAAAAGCGGCAAAGCGTGAACATTTAATCGTCTGAAAATTACCACTCTTACAGAATTGCAGCAGCAGGTTCTTAGCTTCTAACATGAATAATGGTTAACTTCCCACACTAAACCAACAGGTATTAACCCACCCAGTACTACAGACATTTTGTCATCTAAAACTTAGTTTGATTGGTCACAAAGTGGTCTACAATAGTCATTCCACCCAATTAGAGAGAGTGTAAGAATTGGTGGTATAGCTAAAGGGTTTTGAAAGTGCTAAGAGATCTTAAGGTTCTTCTGATTGGTTGCTCATATGATTGTTTCATGTAATCATCCAATCGTGGACACCGTGTAAAAGGTAGCAGTATCCAGAGGGTTAAGAATGACATCTTATTTTGGCCTTTTCCTCTTTCGGCTGCTGTCAATTCTGTTTTGATTCAGTGGATATATAATTTGACTCTGCTACGGGGGAAGCAAACGTATCTATATTTAGTGCTCCTTGGTCAGCAAAGGGTAATTGAAAAGCGTGGCGGAGGTGGTGATGTTTATTTGTGTTTGTCGTTGTTTTAACATCAACCGTATGTTGTTGTACTAGAGGCGATTATTTATGAGGAAACGCTGTTGATTTTGTGTTGCAGTCCCATTTGGGAATTCTTTGATTGATTTTGTTTCTTGTCAAAAGAAGCTTAGGAATAAGACTGCTTCCTTTGCAAGTATCATTAGGGTCACTTGTGTCAGGTCGAGTCCAAAGAAGATTTTAAAGACACCACCACAATGCAATTGCGTTTTTGCAAAATGCCCTAATTCTGGTCTCCAATTTGTCTCGGTTCCCATGGACATATGCACACAATCATGGCCTCGTAGCATGTTCATCGTTGGAGCTCTATAAATTAGTTATCAGTGCTCCTCTATCTTATTTCTAAAACTTAAGTTCTCGACAAATGCATCGTGTGAAACAAGCTTTAGATGGATGGCGTTCGCGCAATGCATTGTGGGAACACCTTAAAATCTTCTTGCATATTCGGAAGGTATAAAGCCTTACCATTTTATGTTCAAATTTAGCATAATAAGTTGGAAGATTAATAATGGGCTATGGGTGTACACGTTAAAATTGATTGAAAAACAAACACTGATATTTATGTAATTAATTTATAAATTTTATTCATTTCAAATGAATTTGAGAATAGATTGACAGTTAGTGAATGAATAAGGATCCAATTATTTCAGAAATATAAACAAGAATAAAAAATGTAAAATGACCTCTGATAAAAATAATTATGACCATTATCAATAGAGCAAATTTTACGAAAGCAAATGCTGACAATTTGTGCTTCCAATTGAAATTATTGTAATTATTTAATTGTAAATACCTTGGAAAAGCAATAACAGTCATGACCAATTTCAAGAAATTGACAATAATTTCAATTAAGAAGCAATTGCATGGTATTGTAATATGTTGTTAAAAGGTGGTAATATTCAGCACACATAATTGGTTGTGTTAGTTTTGATAGGTTGAAACATATGCTTGCATTCAATGTTCTTTAACTTGATATTTCTGTGTAAGGGCTATACTAAAGGTACACAAAAACAAAAATTCCAACACATTATGTTAAAATGTAGCTAAATGGTAAAAACCAATGCATGCACAAATAATCCCATTTCGTTTTCTAATAAAGAAATGATCAAACTGAATATTGAGAATAGCCTTCAACTGGTGCCAGGAGTCTAAAGGTTTTTCTAATGAAATTCCTAAGATGTGAATTAAAACAGCTAACTTTCAGCTAGACAACTTCCATTTTAAATATCAACAAATTGCATGATGGTAATAGCCCCAACAAGCTCTGGTGTTAGTAGTTTTATGGATTTTAACAGAACACCTAAAATGCAAAACAGCACCCAAGTTTAGAAATGATCAAATTGCATGATGGGAATAGCCCACAACCCGCTATGGTGTCAGAAGTTTTAGGGATTTTAATAGAACACCTAAAATGCAAAACAGCACCCGAGTTTAGAAATGATCAAATTTGAACATGGGAATAGCCCACAACCCGCTATGGTGTCAGTAGTTTTAGGGATATCAATAAAATACCTAAAATGCAAAACAGCACCCAAGTTTAGAAATGATCAAATTGCATGATGGGAATAGCCCGCAACCTGCTCTGGTGTCAGTAGTTTGAGGGATATATATAAAATACCTAAAATGCAAAACAGCACCCGAGTTTAGAAATGATCAAATTGCATGATGGGAATAGCCCACAACCCGCTATGGTGTCAGTAGTTTTAGGGATATCAATAAAATACCTAAAATGCAAAACAGCACCCAAGTTTAGAAATGATCAAATTGCATGATGGGAATAGCCCGCAACCCGCTCTGGTGTCAGTAGTTTGAGGGATATATATAAAATACCTAAAATGCAAAACAGCACCCGAGTTTAGAAATGATCAAATTGCATGATGGGAATAGCCTGCAACCTGCTATTGATCTAAATCAACTCACCTGTGTACACACAAAATGTTAATGCCTTGCTTTCCCCTGTCTTAACCATCCATGTATTGATTTACCCCAGTCACCCCAGAGGGGGTAGGAAGGGGGACATTGTCAGCACAAACTATGCGTAAAATATTATAGCGTCGCTAGTGGCTAAGTGTTTTTTGAATTACGCGTTGATTCGGAGGCCAACTATTGGGATAATAAATGGCATGGCATGTGTCTAGATAAAGGTGTGAGGTGCGGTGTAATTATAAAAGGTGATGGGTGGTAAATACCTGAGACTATTTTTAGTCTCAGGTAAATACTAGACTATACAAAATGGTTTGGAATTTCATCATCACCTTGATTAAAGAGACAACTGCTAGGAGAGCTTATCAAAAGAAAGCTGGCCTACTTCGGGCACATCATTAGATGTAGTGGTAACTTACTGGCACTCCACATCATAGAAGGGAAAGTGGAAGGCAACAGGAAAAGAGGTCATCAAAGGAAACAATGGTTTGATAACATTAAGGAATGGACTGGTATGAGTCTTATAAAGGCCAAGCGTCTGGCACAAGACAGAGTAGCTTGGGGAAAGATGATCCGGAGATGTGATCGTATGGCAGCCAATCGTCACATCTGATGGAGGCCGAAGAAGAAGAAGAAAGATTAACAATGTTTTAAAATCTTCTTGTAGGAAGGCAGGTTTGCTATGGTGTATCGATTGCCAATAAATCTAGAGTTAGGGGTTAATTTATTATGAAAGAAGATTGCCGACTGTTAAATTCAATGCTCATCCATGGTAGTTAAGCTAGATCTTATACATGTGCAAGATGGAATTAAATGTAACAGCATTAGTTTGTGTGTTATAAACCAGTTCCGTAAAAAATGTTATACAGAGTTGAGGCGTTTGAATAGGCAGATCTTTTGGGCAAAACATCTTCATAACAGGAGTAGCCCCCCCCCCCCCCCCCCTTTACTCCTGGGCTTTGAGAGGTTCAATTGCTTGAATTGTTTACTAATACAGTTGTCCTTTCTGCTTTTGTCGAATTCTACCTCATACATAAATCGCTAGTCATGCTAGTGTACACATCCTGCACAATTACATATAATCTCAACTTTGATTGATTATTGTTTTCAAAATCGTGACTTGTTTAATACACACCGTGATTAGCTCTATGCAGTGTGCTGATCAATTACTGTAGTTAACCTAATTTTTCGAAACCTGACAAATATGTGACGTGTGTGCTATTGACACGTGTGCTATTCATATACAGCCCCTAATCTATTAATACCGTACTGACGCGTGTATAGTCCCACCCCTTTTTTTACCCCAATATATACATAAATTAGGGGGTGGGACTTAAATCAGGTGCCCATGTGTGCATGAAAATTAAAATCTAGATTTTACAATTTGAACGAACACATTTTAGTTACAAAACACAAGGAAATACAGGCATCTTCTTACGATGCGTTAATTTGTTATATGATTCCTTGTGTCCGTGGTGCACCACTAGTTTTATTCCAAGTCATTTGTGTTGGCGCTTTTTCGTAACACTCGGCGGCATTGGAACAAGACTAGCATCAAAAGTGACGTCATGATTATAACATCGCCCGACTTGCGCTTTGACGGTACATGATCAAATATCAAGTAGGGAATCTTTTTGCGTCACTTTTTGCTACATATTTGTGCAATATCATTGCAAATCTTCAAAAGTGTGATCGCATTTCGAGATGATACGCCAGTTAAATCGAAGGCTACACTTGGTTTTATGCACTCTGCAGGTTATTGCGGGATGATTTCTACTCCCAGACCCACTGTGATTGAGGGACCACGTAGTGCGGGATGGATACGGGTTCCGTTATACGCACGTATAAAATGATCCATGTCACGTAAGAGAAATTGCACGGGATAACTCATGCCTACTTTTAATAAAGTTCAATGATGTTTGTGTCCGGCTGAGTTACTGAAAGTTATTTTTCTAAGGCTTGTACACTACTTTTTACCCCTGGGACTTAAGACGGGTGCCCATCGTAGTCTGAGATATAAGCTTAAGTAGGGGGTGGGACTTAAATAGAGTATGGGATTATACACGCGTCGGTACGGTACTGTCTAACCAGACTGTCACTGTTCTACCTGAGATCTATGAGATCATACGAGACACATACTTCCAATTCCATGCTGAGAGACATAAATGGCATAATTGGTTTGGTTATGGAATTTTATGCAAGTAAACTGCCTAATTACAAAAGAGTATCTGTAAGAAGTCCAACCTGAATTTATAAAGTCATGAATTGAAAATGTGGACTCATTTTACACCCTGAAACATGAAACATTTGAACACAAGAGTTTTTTTTCTTCAAAGGAACATATGATGTATTGCATGCTATCCAGGGAGCAAATTAATTACACTAAATTGAATCACTTCTTAAAACTCTTGCGAATGTTCAATGAAAATACACAAGAAAAAGAGGACACACCTGCACTCGTGCAGAAAATGCAACGTGACAGGTACTATACAGAGAAATTATTAAATATAATTTGCCGTGTGTTTCCTCATAAAGAATTGATGCCCTGTTGTGCGATCCTGACACTGTGCAATAATTGTTGCAGCCATGCGTAAGTTACAAGGCTCCATAAATAAACCCTTGAATTCCCTCACGACTGAGTAGTACTGGGACTACGAACGAACGGATGTAACATTTGAAATTTTTGTAACAGAACAGGTTCAACAGTTTTACTTGGTAAATAAACCATTACAGAGACAGATTCGATTCAATCACTGATTGGCTGACTGCCAAAATAATTCAGATATTAAATTATTCTAAATTTTCCTTAAAAGCCTCTGAAGGGGTTTGTTATTTGACATTAACAAAATTTAAAATATTTGTTTGATTTAAAACTGACATGAATATTTTGTATATTTTTATGTAAATTTCAATCAGAAAAGTAGATTTGTGCCTAAATTTGTGTTCCAGCTTTTTGTGGCATGACTTTCCCCTATTTCAGGCCCCAATTTTATTTTTTGTGTTGCCCTCAGAGACCGACCCTAAAATCTAAAAATTCAGGATCGCTTTTTTTTTCAGATCAAAATTTTACCTGAATTGTCAAAGTATTACTATTTTCTGCTTGAGATGAATAAGTTTGCTTGAATAAATAGTTTTTGAACTATTATCACGTTAGAAACATTAGTAAAATTGACATTTACTATTTTAGTTTTGACATGAACTACAACAGTCAGTAATATTTGTCAGCAAAAAAAAAAAAGGAAAAGAAAAAAAAAAGGAAAAGGAAAATTGACCGACTGATTCGACCTCAAGATTTTTGGCACTTGAGGGCAACCGAACAATTTATTTATTTTTGGCTGAATCCACAAATATTCATTGATTTTTTCGATTTTCTCCTTCCCACCCAATCTAAGATTAATGCCATGCAAGTTAAAAATCACAATTCAATGTTCTATTCATACTGATACTAATGTTGTTGGTTTTTTTGTGGGTTTTTTGTCATTGCATTGTCACAAAACCCACATCCGTTTATTCACCATGTTCCTTCATTCTCTTCTCAATCCTTTTGCTAGCTCTGATATTACAAGTACTCATTGACAGACACTGGATAAACGTGATGCGGTATAATTCACATTACCAAATTGATGAATAACTAACCTAATGACATTAAGAACATCCGCCATTCTTGGAAACTGCATTAACAGATGACTTTGTCAGCTAGCTCTGATATGACAACATCAAATTTTGCAGATAATATGAATAGTATTTCCAAAAATTTGTGCTAGACACCTAGACAAACTGTATTTGATATGATTGTTGAATATAGTAATGCGGAACGATAACATGATTTGCTGTGTATCGTATCAGGTTTTTCTCTCAAATATTTCTTCAAAATTAGGTCAAAGCACCCAGTATCTTCCAAAAGTGTGGAAAACTTTCAATTCTACATGGGTTTGGCCGTAAGATCAAGTTGCACAT
Source organism: Ophiura sarsii (assembly GCA_035610835.1). NCBI lineage: Eukaryota > Metazoa > Echinodermata > Ophiuroidea > Amphilepidida > Ophiuridae > Ophiura > Ophiura sarsii. The sequence goes on from CM069448.1 coordinate 35,872,398, forward strand.
CCGTAAACGTTAAGAATCACCATTTTGAGTATATTTATGAAGATGCCTGCTATGCTGTTTGTACCCCTCTTAAAGCCAAAATTGTATTTAAATTGTCTGTTCACTTCAGCTTTAATTAACCTTTTCAAATCTAATTACCATCCTCAAACCCACAAAATGATCGTATTTGGATACACTGTACAATAACTTTATTTGCATGGTGAACCAAACTGGCTAAAAACACATAAATAATAGACACATTGGCAAATTATTCATTCCTTGTATTTCAAAATGGAAAAGTAATAGTATCTCTCCCACTCCCAATGAGACTTTGATTCATTTGAAATGAATGTAAGTTGACACTTATGTCTGCAATTCTTGCATGGTACACACACACATTTGATGAAATCCATGCGTGGTGTTAATAGCGTATTAAATTGCAAATTGTAATATTATTGCGAGCATACACTACTATTCTGTTTGAGATGTAAAATAGGGGAACAGGCGATGAAAAACACACCACAAAACAGAGGGAAAAACAAAAAGATAAAAACACACCTTTTATTCATAAATTAAGGGTTGTTCAGGCTTATAGAACAGGTTTTTTCTTCATCGCCTGCCATTGCTTGGTCCCATCATGTCCGGATAACAGAGGTTAGACTGTATACCATATTGCATATATGCAAGTGTTTAACATATGAAGAGGAAAAATGTGCATTAAGTAAATTTTGATTCACAAACTTGTGACAAATGAATCATCTTTTATTGTATCAAATTTCAAAATTGTACTGTATATTTTAGCCTTATTAATCATACTAATCATCCATTGCGGATCCTAGAATGGTTAAATTGTTCGCGTTATTTGAAAACTTTTGTGAGAATTGCCTCATTACCTTGAATTGTGAAGTCGTTAATCTTCTGCCCACATAGACAAATATCATAAAATATCTATTCACTGATTAATTGCAATATGTAATTGATACCAAAAGAAAGAAAGTAAAAAATAGTGATTATACCCTAAAATCAGGCTAAATTATGTATTTATGAGACCCAGAAGACTTTTAAGCGCATATGACTCATTACTCAACAAATAATATCTACACAGCCATCCAATCGAGGAAAAAAGAAAAGAAACCTGTCTCGTAAAAAGCAGACAGCATTGATACTAGTAGCGACTTGTGAAAGGGAAATTCATGAGGTCCAATCTTGAATTCAATCCACACTCGGCATAGGAAACAGTCCAAAAACCATTGATTCATTATGCCCAGAAAACTTACATGCGCATGACTCAGTCCTCGACTATATTTAGAATCAATATTTGACGATTTTAAGAGCTTGGATTCCCGTGATAGCGTGCTCCAGTTTTTACGTCCGCTGAGGTACCGAAAGAAGAATTTTATGGTTTAAAGAGTTGTAACTTAGACACTTTTATATTTATTTAACCAATGAACACTGCACGCAGTGGCGCAAAGTGAATGACTTAAACAAATATTTTCATTAATCTAATGGAACATGCATTTGACATGCCGTTGGACCAATTTGTACCCCGTTTTTATTTTACATATTATACAACTTTTTACCGAATATTCTCAAATGAATATTCCGCAGCAAATTATAGTTCCTAGTCTTAACACAGTCTCATATACGTTGCTTCTGTGTGATCGAGGAGTCTAGTTTATGTATGGGAATCCCTTGACTTAGTCAAGGAGCTAGAGGGGGCTTGGGTTTCTCCGGTCGATATTTTCAAGGCTCTAAAATGTTCAAATTTGATAGAACATTCCAAATAAGACAAACATTTTTATTTGAGAAAAGCGAACGGTAGGAATGAACTGATATTGATAAGAACAGCTCGATAGATTCATCTCAATCCATGCTATCCTCGGATTCCATCCATGTAGAAAGAACCATGAAAATAAAAATGATCCAAAATCTTGCCGTTTTCTCTTATATTATATCCAGGGGCTGATCTTGATAACAGCATGTCAAATGTCGTTGAACTTACTTGCATTTGATACCTTTATAGATTAGTAATAGAAACTCATAATATATATTGTGTGTGGCAAGTGTACCACGTTTCCTCTATCCAGCGGTCGGGGTATAAAATTGAGTCGGATTTATATATGGCACGTTGCTGATATCATGTTTGCCATTAAGGTTTTACTTGATTTGATTGGTATTTCACATTTATGAAGTTCAGGGTTGTTACCAAGAGCGATTCACTTTTTAACCATAGGTCATAAGTTATGTTGAGGCGGCGCTCACAGACAAAAAAAAAGTGATTGGAAGATGTGGCTGAAGTTAAGTTAAGACTGTTTCCAATATTGCCCAAGTCAAGTCAACCCAATGGCAATATATTAAGCCAATTCAAGTAAATATATTTGTTAAGCGGCATCAAGCCATCAAAATGACTCAGGTGAAGTCAGATCTTGCTCAATTTAAGTCAAGCCAAATATTTAATTAAAGAAAAAATGGTCTCTCTCTCTCGAGTCAAGTTAGATTTTTTGTACTGATTTGCTGCTTATTCAAGTCAAGTCTTTTGATACCTTTATAGATAAGTTTTTAAAACTGTGACTGGTATCGAAGCCAAGTCTAAGCAGTCACTGGTCTTAGTGACTTCAGTCAGATTAAGCAACCACAACGGCACAACATAGAGAATACCCCCTTGACTTGACAGCTCCAATTCAAATGTACCCTTCAAGCACATCACAAGGTATAGATCCCTTAAGTGAACCACCAAATCAAATTTCACCATCCATAACATGTTTGATCAAACCAGTCACGAACACGACCCCAGATCTTAACCTATATGCACAGGAACTCATTTGAAATTACAATATATACAGTCATAAAGTGGATGTCAACATCAGCAAGAGCAGTTAGGGATGAGCAAATGAACTATGGAGTAAGATAAATTATCTTGTAAATGGGTTGTTTTATGGGCAAGATATATCAGTTTGTAGATTGGATTTTTTACGAGATCTGTTCAAGCAAGTGACATTTTTCACTTGCTTCAATATTTGAAGAAAAAAATCTACACCCTGGAAAAGACACTTGAAAGGATGTACCATTGACAGGGGTGTAAGAAGTTAGCATATGGCTTTGTGCATAAATACTGGATCGTTGGATGGATACATGTGACGTGATCAAGCGAAATAAGTCACATGTCGGCAGTTTTCAATTTCTATATTTGTCCATCATTTAAAAGCAGGTGGAAAATGCTACAGTATGGTCCAAACCCCACTAAAATTGAACTTCTAGTTTGTAAGTTACAAACAATTTACCAACTGAGAAAACAAGGTAAAACATTAGAATTTGTCACTTCTTTTTACCTATAACTCAAAATCAATATTCCCAACATACGGCTCATTCCGCTTCCTACTCGCCCCTGAATATCTAATGACATGCCTTACCAATTCTATTGGAAAAAGCAAAATGAATTATATTTCATTGTGTGTAGAGAACGATCAATGCTTGTATAAATCTTTACATCTAAAGGTCATGCCTTGGAGTATGTACATTCAAACTTAACCATCTCCTGACAGATGTGATTTAGCTGTTTTGATATAGAATACATTTGATATGTTTATAATAAAACAGTTATTGGGTATCATATTATTATATGCTCTGTGTTATTGTTAATGGCTTATTTGTATCAATCCGATGTCTGGCATAAATGTTTGTATAGTACACTGTAAACCAGACATGTTCAGGTGCATTCAAATTTGTCTAATTTCGCAAGGAGCACTTACTCACAAAAATGTCATGCCGCGAATATTTCCAATCTACCTTGTAGCAGTGCATTGCAAAGTTACACAATGTAACTCCAAAGTTGACATTCAAGATATTTATACGCCATGAATTAGGCCAGTATTTGTTGATTCTTGACATTTTAAGCTCAAAAACATTTCTGGTTTTACATTATTTATAGAGGTAGAAATAAGTATTAACACAGAAGACTAGCTATTTGTAAGTTTGCAGATAGTGTGCCATTGTTGCTTTAGTGCTTTTGTTTAAGATTTCATGTTATGTCATTTGCTATGTGGAGATGTAGTTACATATATCAGGTGTTTTTTAGTGGAGATAATGTCCATCTCTGCTAAGGCAAATATGGAATCTTCATTACTCTATATACATATATACAATGATATCTTTATGACATGTAAATTCATTAAAGTATCTTCTGAAGATAGTTGACAATGATAGCTTGTATAAAAAGCACAGTGCTATCTTCAGTAGATAGCTAATATATTACATGCATAGTAAAGCAAGCAAGTAATGCTGTCTTCAGTAGATAGCCAATATATTACATACATAGTAAAGCAAGCAAGTAATGCTATCTTCAGTAGATATCAATGTAACCAAAGTAGTGTAGCTCCTTGAGTTCAGGACCATTGTTAATTATAGCCTCCTCCGGCTCGGTCTGCATTGATATCTTTATTGGATGAGAACTTCCAAACACGCAAACAGTGCAATAAATGTAAATCCATTAGCTATGTATGTGTTTACACATCAGTAAAAGCCTCATCAGAATCATATCCTTGGGGCCAATTTGTTTAAAATTACACAACATTATTTTACTAATAATGGTTTAGTCTCATCTTGGCCATTTTTTCTGCTGGGTTCAGTCGACTTGTTGTCAGAATTTTAGCTTTTAATACCTTAGAGGCTTAGTGTCATGCGCATCACCTCCAAATGGGTTATGCAGCCAAAGACTATTTTCTGGTACCTGGTATGCTTTCTATTGGTTTTTACAAGTTTATGTTTTCATCAATGAAACAGTAAATTTTTAGTTAAAATTGTGGTGGTCAGCTTTAAACTATTCTTTCATTGCTTTATTTACTGTATTTCTAAGTTATTAATGATATTTGAAGATTTATCTGTTCAACTATCCATAATGTGCATTTTGATTATTATTATTATGGCATTTAACCTCTTTAGCCTATCTCCAAGCACATGAGTCGACGGTTGACATAATCAACTGCGCAGAAGGCTGTGGGTGGGACGACGGGCCGATGTCCGGAGTGTCCCTGGATCGATTGCCGGAGAGTCCGCGGTGATTTAGTTGGGGTTTTCTCTTCCAAAATTGTGGTCCCGGTTAAAAACCCTAAACTGGGATTAGGGTTAATGTCAAGGGCTTAGCTGGCAACATTCACATCGTGATTGTTTTTGAATGAGCTTAGCATGGTAGATGTGTTGAAACTGCTTGGTTAAATAGTATTTGACATATATGAGGCAGTATGAATGGTCATGAAATATATCTATCCTTGTCAACTCCTCATATCATAGTCACTCTTCCCTGACTTATAAATATAGCTATATAAACAAGATAGAAATGCGCGAGAGGAAGTTGGGCGAGAAGTATAACCTTCGGGGTGCCTCATAGTCTCAGACAAGACATCCCCAAGCCTCGCTCATAGGCCGGTCTCCTTTCCCTCAAGAGTCTTCTTGATTTCTTAATGTCACTATGTGATGGATGCATGTGCTATAGTTTGATCAGTTCCAAATTGGCAAAGCCTCCTTACAGCAGCGAATGTATACAGAAGGGCGTTGGCATGTGTGAAGGCAACAGCACACTGTGCATCATACGCGTGACACGTGCCTGTGTACAAAACCGTTTACGTGTTAAGCAGCGTGTGGCCATAACCGCGCGAGACCACTTGTATTACTTTTGCACGCGGAGAGATAAAAAACAAATATTTCTCGCCAATTTGGTACTGATTAAACTATAGTGTACATAATACCGCAGCCTTCGCATATGGCTGGCTTGTCTAATGTACTGGCAATTTGGTTTGTATTTAATGAGTAGTGCGTGCTAACAGAGAACAAAGTTGAACGGAGTTGAACATTGGATTGGTTAATGTTGTGTTGATGTATAAGCCTTGAACGGAGTTGAACATTGGATTGGTTAATGTTGTGTTGATGTATAAGCCTTGAACGGAGTAACATTGGATTGGTTAATGTTGTGTTGATGTATAAGCCTTGAACGGAGTAACATTGAATTGGTTAATGTTGTGTTGATGTATAAGCCTTGGTTTATAGATTTTGTATTGATGTACAATGTTATTGAAACAAGTGAATGGGCTTAGACCATACTCAATCATTTTGTGATCAGGTTACTTTTTTAGGTATCTTTTGCTGGCTTTAATATGACACCATGCTTTCAAAACTGCATAACCAACTTCTGAAAATATATCAAAAGTAGCTAATAGATTCTTCATTTTCATCTTTACGATTAACAAGTTCAATTTTTCAATATCGCTAAAGCTGATTATGTTACTTGATGCAAGGCTTATGTCTAAAGTAAATGGTTATTGTCATGAAAATCTGTGTGACCTTATTAGGTCTATTTAATAATGAGCTTTTCTGTTGTGTACCAAAACGAAATTATAGTAGAAAACAACTGATTTAGCCTAAGTCGGAAGTCTCTTATATCTTAGAATGGTGGATTTTTATTTGATCTTAATTTTTTTACCTGAAGTTAAATATGTTATATATATATGCCTATATAAGGCGTATCATGAATTGCATGATGTAACTGTCTTTGGACAGACCCGGTAAACTCAGGTACTTAACCGTGTGGCCGACCCTGTGTGCTGCAATCTATAATGGACTGCTGCTTCAGGTACTTCTATTACATTACGTCAATGTATTGTCAGGGGTGAAATGCTGTAAGATAGGACCAAATCATAGCTGCCCTTTGTGAAAATTACAATTAAAGGTATAGCTATAATCGATCGGAGCTTGAAGAATGTTTTTATAAAGTTTGTTGTTGTTTATATTTTGATCTGTGAACATAAAAGACCTGAATTGAAATTTAAGGGAAAAAAGGGATTTGGGTTTAATAACAGCAGTTCATGTGAAAATATAGCCATCCTATATCCAGTGGTTTAAGCATAATATCTGAGGTTTGAAAGTAGAAACAAGATACATAAGTGGTAAATAAATATATAGGTCATGGTCTGATAACTGGGATAGCATATTCAAAATATGCGGAACACTAACAAGAGCTTAATCCACCGGCTACAGACATTTTGAATGGGTATAGTAACATCTTGTCATGTCCATGGGTCATGCTTTAGTTTTGCTTATTAAAATAGTACACTGGGCCGCTATTGGCAATGATCCGTCCACTTTCCCGCAATTCTCGTCAAAAATGTCTTAGTCATGGTTTCTCATGTTACATTTGAGTGAAACCTAGAGGTGTGATTTCTATTATATTGGTGGGTCATCACCCATTGCTGGCGGACAACTCTGTGTCTCGCTATTTACCAAGACTGTACACACTTAAAATGGTTGGGTTAAATTTGACCCCTTTTATGTTAGTGCCTAATTTGTTCTGCAGTTCTGCAATGTGGATCAAACTGATAAGTAACATATTTGCAGTGAGCGTCTCTGATTTTAGTCATATTTCAGTTTTACAAATTGTTTCCATTCCCTTCTTTTTAATATTATTAAAATCTCTCTACATGCCTATACTTCAAATATGCACTTGTGCTATTCAAATAGGACATTGACTTACTGAAATGCAGCTTCTGAGTACCCTGGGTTTCAGAAAAAACACACCTGACAAGCAAGATGCGTCTATTTATGCAGTATTAATGTACTGTTAATTATCCAATTAGTATGTGCATGTATTGGACACTGTAAATAAAACATCAAGTCCATCAGTATTGAATTTATTTATAAGGCAATTTTTTTGGTTATGTTGCCCTGAAGTGCAAAAATCTTGAAGTCGGGTCGGTCGGTCGATTTGCATTTTTTTTTTTTTTTTTTTGCATTTTTATTCTTTTTATTTTTTTCTTCTTCTCTTTTTTCTCTTCTTTTTTTGCTGACAAATAGTACTGACAGACCATGGTTCATGACAAGACAAAATTGGTAAATGTCAATTTGACTAATGTTTCTAGTGTGATAATAGTTAAAAAGCAATCTATTTAAGCAAACTTATTCATTTCAAGCAGAAAATAGTAATATTTTGACAAATTGGGTAATATTTAAATTTAAAATAAAACAAATTGTGACCCTGATTTTTGAGATTTCGCTGAGGGCAACACAGCAAAAAAAGGATGGCCTTAATGGCAGCACCAGTGTGTCCTACGATCAATTAGTGAATTATTGATCGAGGTTATTTGAAACCATTTAGCCTCTGTTTTCGCATCCTTTATCAATAATCTATTAATCATTGCAAACTCTGAGGATGACAGTCTTTTAGCTTGAATACATTGCAACACTATTTTATCAGTTTCTTATACATCAGGCTTTAAAAACTTTATTTCCTATATTGCATATTTGTATCATTGCTTTGGTTCTACCTATGAGTAAGGTAGTTATGAAATCACCAGCATTAAACCTATTAAAAATCTAACATGTTTCAATGGTGTTTTAACCAGTTGAATGGTGATGAACTTTAATCTGTTCATGAATATCTTACTCATAGGTATAACACCATTTTTTTTAGCCATTTCAACTGTATGTAAGGTTTTTAATTTGAAAAATCTGATTCAAAATACTAGTAAATCATACAAATTTTGTAAGAAATTTATATTTTGAAAGAGTTTCGTATTAAATAGAACTTAAATGATTGCACATCTTTCATAATTTTTAGTTAAATTGAAAGTTAATCTTGATTCTAGAATCAATTATTAATATCAAAACGGGGCCATAAACACACACAAAAATGACCTATTTTGTTTTTGAAGACGTTTAATTAAGATTTTATCTTTTGCATCTCGTCACATTTTATGCATAAAAAACTGCATTGGATAGCCTTACATAGTCTTATTTCATTTTTGCTTATTACAAAAATGATGCATTCAGGTTAAGTTGCATACATACTCCTCTCAATAAACGTCTATTGACGTCACCAGATGCAAGTTGCCATTGTTTCAACTTGGGCGCGGATATCTGTCCATGTTGGGCATGTTCTGATGATAGGGATATGTAGGGATATATACGGGTTGATAGAATGCAACGTGCTAAAGAGCTGGCAATAGTGATTGAGACGCTGCTTTTCTTTTGTTTTATTTGTATTAATATAAATCAAAAAATGTTTGTCCCAGGAATTTCTTATTATTTGTGCACCCTTCCTCAGTACTTGTTATTTATACAAAACAGCGTCTCGTTGACCGGTATTGTTGGAGCCATTATGTAAACTCTTATTTATTTAAAATAATCTCAACATGCTAAAGAGTTGGAATAGTCCCCGAGAAGCACCGTTTCATCTTTGGTTTCAGGATTAACACTTGGCTATTGGTTTTACCAAATACAGATTTTTCAGAAACCTTTCCCAACTTTCAAAGTCTATCTCAAGGATTACTGAACCAATACTAGGCATGTTTGTACTTAATTCATTGCATTTCTCACAGTGATTCCAAATATGGAAATGAAATTCAATAATTTTGACACATTTGAAAAATGTTATGACATTTTGGAATGTCGTTTGCAGACGCCTGATGCGTGGAAAGTGTTAATACAGATTAGAAGCAATGTTTGTCTCAGGAATTTGTTGCAAATGTTCATCCTTCGTGGGTATGTATTATTTGAACAAAACCGCGTCTGATTGTCCGGTATTGTTGGCGCCATTAAGTAAACTCTTATTTATTTGTGTAAGTCTTGATCAAAGATCTGGTTTCCGGTTTCAACTAATCACAGATAAGTCCACAACTTGAGCAATTATTTGCCAGTTGTTTAGAACAAGTCAGAGGTAAAATGGCTATCTAGGCCAGTGATTAACCCTAAAAGAACTAAATAATATGAATTACTATTCAAAATCCTCTCCCCAAGCGCATGCTTTGACATTGATTTGAATAATGTCATCCACCGAACTCATATGTGGGCACCCAATTGCTTCCCGGGCAAGTTCTCGCATGTTAGCTCAATCAGTAGGAGCGCGCATGAAGGTCCGCAGATTTGCATGTGGCTTGCGGAAGGTCCGCAGATTTCCGCAGATCGATTCCGGGTCGGACCGCAGTGATTTGTTTGTTCAAAATCCCTTAAATTTCCTCCCTCCCCCCGATCCACACCAAAATCTCTCCACCAGAGTTAGGGTTAAGAATCTTAGCGAGAACGAGAACAGGTTTTGGTTCTGCCTGTGCTAATTAGATTCTTTAAACCAAAAGCCAATTTTAAGATGTAATTTAGCTCGTCTGCTGTAGGCAGTTAATGAATCGTTCTGAAACCAAATCACCAATCTTGTCTAAATATCAAACAACACAATTACTGGGACACACACAGTTGTCATTATCTCCCTTACATCGTTTTAGTAACCTTTGGATTTGTTTAACACTTTCGATGCGGCTATTATTTTTACCAAATACAAAACAGATTTTTCAGAAATCTTTCCCAACTTTCAAAGTCTATCTCAAGGATTACTGGACCAATACTAGGCATGTTTATACTTATGTTAATGCATTTCTCATGTTGATTCAAAATATGGCGATGAAATTCAATAAATTTGACATTTTTGAAACATTTTGTAATATTTTGGATCTGTTGTCTGCAGACGCTTGCCGCGTGGAAAGTGTTAAGTAAGTCATTCTAATGGCATATTGGACTACATGTACATAGTCTGTTCAATTCATATAGGCATGTATTTATTGCAAATTGATCTGGACTAATGCAATGGAGGCACAGTTGAAATCCTAAGTTTTGTGCATATTAAACTGAGATTTGAGAATAGACTATATATTTCATGCGGTACAAATAAGATATACTGCATTTGAAAAGTAGTTTTATAAAAACAGAGAAGGTTATTACCGTATCGTGATTGGCAGCGGGTATATATTAGTTTTGTAATTTCAAATTAGATATTTAACTCATGGCACCACGATTACTATTAATAGACAGAGAATGCCCTAATGCAGGTTTTCTCTATAAGACAAGAAGGGGAAAACTCTGCTCTACGGGTTCAACAGACCATGATTTTGGCTTTTTTGATGAAATTTCTTGTTTGTTATTGTTTTCAATCTTTCTTTTTTAATTTATTGAATAATTTAAATTATTGTTAAATATTTCCTAAATATTTCCTAAATATTTCTGATATATATTTTGAATAGTTTGAATATTTCCTTAATATTTTGAATATTTCCTAAATATATTGAATTATTTCTAAAATGTTTGAAATTTTGGATACAAAAAAAAATCAACTGACCCTACATCAAAGGTCTGTCCGTCCATAGAACGGTTGAATTTGTGTTGCCTAGTCATAACTGTTATCATTCCGTATATCATAGCTGTTGGTTTTAGCAGAGTTTGAAAATAGATCAGAAAGCATGATAATTAAGTAGCTAGCCACTGGCTAATTGAGGCCTTTTACAATTTCTTAAATGTTATTATGAAAAGCAGGATATCGATGTTATATCAACTATAGTTTGATCAGTTCCAAATTGGCAAAGCCTCATTACAGCAGCAAATGATGGACGCGGGCGCACATGAAGGCAACAAGCGCACTGTGACTCATATGAGTGACCCTTGGTGCTTCCAAAATCATGTGCATTTTGCTATAATTGCACCAGTACACTTGGATTACTTGGATAAAAACCGAATAATTTTTGCCAATTTGGAACTGATCACACTATAGACATAAAGATTCAAAAGGTTATGAATGATGTATGTTGGGCCATACTTTGGTATTCGATAATTACTACCTAAAATATAGTTCGCCTGGAAAATTTAGTCAATGTTTATTTCCCCCAATATGAGGAAAAAATGATTTGATTTGATTTTGAGGTTTTTGTTTTGGGTATTTTTAATTTTTGAAATTAGAAATTTAGTTCTGAGAGTTTTTTGGCAATGAACTTTTAAAATAAGCTTGTTATAAGCTTGTTACACTTCAATAGCTTGATGGAATTCCTTAAAAGCAATTCAAAACGGTTCCATAATGTACCAATATTATTAGACAAGTTCCCATTTTCCTTAACAAAACTGATTGGAAGAGGCGCCATGCCATATTCAAAGTATGGTCGGTCGGTCAAAGAGAGTAAATATCTCTGGCATAAATAAACCATTAAAAGATCCTAGATCATATACAACGACAACATTGCCAAGTAGCAACGATATGAGCAGTGGGCCGCTTAGCTCAAATGCAATTATACAAAGTCAGCTCATTTGGCATGAATGCGCCGTGTCATGATTGATCAGTAACATGTTTGGATTTATCCATCACGGGGGCAGCGACCGACCGAGGGAATTATGTTTTCCCCTTTATTCATTCTACAGATATGATATTTTTATGGCCGTGAAATAGGTACTTTAGGGTAATTGTTTACCTCTTAGCTAATTTCATTAGTTTTTGTTTTTTTGTCAATTAGGCGACAGAAAAATAATCTGTGTGTGGACAAGTCTTTCAAGTCGTATTGGTCGGGATTCATTTTCCCTTTAATTTTTTTTTTGAATTGTGAAATTGTCTTGATAATTTGGAAAGTGTTGACAAATTTCTTGAACATTTTGGGAAATTTTAAAAACAATTTCAAATATTTTTTCTAAATTTCCAGAAATTCCACCAACAGTTCAATTTTTTTAGTTTTAGACTGAGAACTCAATACTTTCATTCTATATACAAGTATACAGTCATAAAAAAAAGTAACTATACAGGTAATAAATGGGCTTCTAACTCTTAAAATATATATCCTACCTAAAAATATTAAATTATAAAGTTGTTGAAATATTCGTCTTCTTTAATATGAGATATTGCACGTTAGGATCAGGTGATTATTGAGGAAGTGGCACTCAAAAATGTAAGGAGAAGCCCGATTTTCATTTTCACATTTTTATTTTCTACACGCGAACCAATCTACGGGTACCTTATCGATTACCGGTAGTGCAATTGGGGGATGCATGCGCCGGACAGTCGGCCGTATTGTTCCGATGGATCAATACGCCACACACACGCTACCTGTCATTCTCTCCCCCGTGTCGAAATGTAAAATGTGAATTTGAAATTGTGACTTTACCTTACATTTGGGATTGTCGCTTCTTAAATATTCAACCTATCCTAGCGTGCAATATCTCATATTAAAGAAGATAAATTTCTCAACAACTTTATGATTTAATATTTCTAGGTAGGATTTATATTTTTAGAGTTAAAAGTACATTTATTACCTGTATAGTTACTTTTTTTGATGACTGTAAGTCAATAAATGCATATGTTATGGTTCAAGAGAAATTAGACAAATCATTGCATGCGCGCTGATGTTGATATGTAAATAATGGCATGTGACCCTGCAGAGGGAGTGCTATTGTGAGCATCAACATTTGCGCAAGTTCATTGAATTTTCTAAATTTTTTAGAAATAATTCTGTGCATACTTTTATTCTCTTTTATAACAAATAAAATCAATAAATCAAAACAATGTGCATTGCGCTAGAACCGTACAGTGCACACATGGAGTGCAATTAGACACTTTCAATGCACTCCACATATTCTAGTTTCCTGCTTTCTGATTGGTTCGATACTTCTAAGATTGTATGAATTGTCTTTAATTAATTATGTCGTTCGGTATGAAAAGAGCAAAGCAACCCACGTCTAAGCATCTTTCATGCTCCGATTGCATACAAGGTACAAAGTTGCACATTGAGACGGATATAATTAATATTTATGGATATTTGAGATACAAAATATCCCACTAACATACTTTTAAGGCCCATTGTTGATTGACAATATGTAACAAATATTAATGAGTGTATGTTGCACAGACAAAAATTAGTCTGAAGATTTCATTTCCATAGTTAAGAAGAATATGGTAAACCATTACCGTCAAGCTGCCGTCAAGTGTAGCATTAGCTGACGAACTATGCAAGGGAGGACTATTGTCTCAGTAGACTGCATCACATTGGTTAATAACACACAACTGATTTGTTATAAATAATAAATACGTTTGCAAATGTTAATGTGCACACATGTGGCTGAGTTCAGACCCAAAAGATTTGAAGTCATTTTTCTGTCATACGACCGTGCTGGCTGGATAGATGAGGTGTATTTGTGCTTGATTCAGTTTGATAAACTCCGTATGGTTGACTCATCGGGATTATATTCGCTGTTTGTGATTGGGATTTGAACCAGGGACTAGGAGGATTCAGTTTGAAATGCTACATCTCTATATGTGGACTTAGCGACTTGGTGATTTGAACTTGAATCTGGAATCGGAAGGGTGATATTTGGACAGTTATTTGCTTGAGACATTATGTGGTGGATCTATTAAACTAATAGCAGCTGCTTGTGACTGGGATTTGAACCTAGGACCTAAAGATGAAATGGGCACAATTGCTTGCTGTTATATATCACTTTCATATTATATACTCGCAGTATTACGATCATAACTCGAACCAGTGTGCAATGCATCCGTGATCTACCAACAGCATTTCAATGACGGCAACATCAAAAGTTGGTTTTGTATTTATGTTGAATTTTATGTTGATATGAATCAGTTTCTTTGCAGGAATTTGTTGATATACGACTAAACCTCCTAATTTCATTCGTGATAATTTCAAAAATTGTGGAGATGATAATTTTAAACATTGTGGGAGATGACATTCTGAGGCTCATTAATGATGATTCAATAATTTTTAATATGAGCGTATGCCACACCAAAAAACCCTGTTCTATGGGTAAACGGACCTCTCGGGTCAACAATTCCACCAACATAAAAAAAAAAAATTAAAAAAAATGCAACCAAAAAATCAAAAATGTGCAAACATTTTCCAAAATATTTCTTAAAAAAGAAAGAAATTTGATGGGGGAAAAATTATTTGAACATTTTGTGTGCGTGGAAAAATGGGTCAGTCAGGCCCATTGAACAGGGTGTTTTTTTCTGTGGCCTTAACGAATTTCGTCAATATCTTTATTTAAGTCCAAAGTGGAATAAGCTTCAGAAGCTTTAATCCACCACAGCTTGTATATGCACACAGATTTATTCAGCTGCAATTTGATGTTACAAAGGTTACAACAGTTGATATAGCCCAATGCCAGATTTCTGTGGCATTGCTGGTGCTCGAGGATGAAACTCTGCACAAACTGTGATAACAATATTTTTAAAGTGCATCTTTGCTTCATACATGTGTTAAATGTTGCCCTACCATTTTTTTATGGTGACTCAGATTCTGGTCGGCAATGTGGTTCACTGTATGTGACATTCTTTAAACCTGGACTTTACATACAATCATAGTATATTGATTATACACAGTAATATTCCCTACCCATTTACCATTTAAATGAAACACTTCACCAATGGTACATTTAATGTTTGATGGCTTGCACATTTATGTGTGTGTTTTTACAGGCAGTTCATGAAATGTATTATAAAAGAATGATGCCAACAACAGTTTGGTTCTTCTGCGATATCAAATATATTCATATAACTTTGAATGGCTATGAGTGTGATACAAGAATATATTGCACGAGCTAGACAAATATTTTACGAATCGAAGATGAGTGCAATATTTGTATACGAGTGTTCTTGTATCACACGATAATAAGACATTTAATATTATTATTATTTATAACAAACTGTTTGAATCAATTATCCCGAACTGACATTAATCTCACGAAATTGAAACGCCAATCTCAAAAATGTATCCTTACGCATCGTCTGTGCATATATACTCACGCACACATCTTCCGCGCCGCACAACAGTTTTTGAATATTGTTTCGCATCCGGGTTTTTTGTGTGTACAATATGCAGTTTTATTGCACTGTTTGGGAACCCCATATAATAATAATAATCTGTGTTATTCCCTTTACCATATAGTTCACCTATTTATAAAGACTTAGTTTTGATAAACGTTATCATTTTTTCTTCATTCCAGGATTATGACATCCAGCAAAAGATCGACCTTGAGATCAAGATGCGGGAAGGTACCACAAAGCTGCTCGCCGCTTGCAAACGAGAAGCGCAGACCCTTGAAGCCGCCAAGAACCTTCTGACGTCAGATGCAAGAGTCCTGGCCTACATGGCGGAGTTACAGAAGAGGAAAACTGAGGAATATAGCTGTAAAAGAACAACAGAGAACGGAGGGAAAGGGTCGTCAACGCCTTGCAAAGGAAAAGTCTCTGTTTCAGGTACTGACAATATTTACCATCTCCTCAAATATAAACAATTTAAAGCCACCTGGTGTGATATAGCCTGTACACTTAGCAAATTGATATTAATTAACTTTAAGGCCCCCACCCAATATCTGTTGTTGTTGTGTTGCCCTCAGCGACCGACCCTTTTCGAAAAAGCTCGAAAATCAGGGTCGCAATTTCTTTTTTTTAGATTTAAGTTTTACCCAATTTTTCAAAATATTACTATTTTCTGCTTGAAATGAATAAGTTTGCTTGACTAGAAACATTGGAAAGTGTTAACTAACTTTAACTCAAAGCAGGAATTGCAGATATAGACATTTGTGATGGGAAAAGGGCGGCTATTGCACATGAATCTATGGTACTTACCATTGATGTCCCCTGTACAGAACATACAACTTTTAGTCTTAACACTTTCCATGTGGCTATTAGTTTTACCATTTCAAAACAGATTTGTCAGAAACCTTTCCCAAAAACGCCTATCTCAAGAATTGCTGAACCAATACAAGAAATGTTTGTACTTATTTTAATGCATTTCTCATGGTGATTCCAAATATGGTAATGATATTTGATTATTTAAACCTTTTTGAAACATTTTGTGATATTTTGGAATGTCGTCTGCTGCGTGGAAAGTGTTAATCATAATTTCATAAACAGATTCAAGTTAAAATTCTGTATTGAGACATAATTGAAAGGTTTTAAAATATTCGGGCATTTGAAACATTTGATTTTTACTACAGCACGCAGCTAATAAACCTCCCTTGCTTTATAATATCAGTAAAAATCTGAACGCTCACAACAACTAGAGAATATAATTAACCTGCCGGTTGATACTCAAGTTGAATTCAAAATTTGGCAGCGTTGCATCTCATCCCCTTTTTCTGGCCCACAAACACAGATTGTGCCGAAAACGCTTTTTAAAGGTTGTGTCGTCTGCTCTGGTTTCTAATGAGAGCTTGTCAGCCTGCCTGCCTGCCTGCCTGCCTATGACTCCTGATGCATATAAAATAAACACGTACACACAGGAGACCTTAACTCATTATAGCATGGTTCATTGGGATGCGAGGTGAATAACGTTGAGGAGAGAGTCTAATGGTGAGAGTTTTAACCGATGGTGTTATACTCTTTAAATATAGTTATGTAAAGAGAAACAAGAAACAAGGTTTTAGTGACTTACAAATATTGAGGGGCCCTGTTTCTAAAACAGCGTTACATCACAAAAAGCTTGATCTAGGATACTAGTACTCAAATGCACAGATATGACTGCAAATCTTCCATCTTTAAATTTTCAAGGGAGCAGCATTTTTAAGGAAGCAGCATTTTTGGGTTCAGCTACTGTCGTGATGGTCCTGAAAAGTTGTCCCTCCCATCCAAGAGGGACAAAACATGATGTATCCGATTATGTGCAAATGAAGACATTTTACTGGAAAGGGCATTTTAACTCCCTTTTAGTATTAGACCGGGAGCCCTCAATTCTGTAAAAAGACAAACTGTAAATCCAACAGGAGGTGATGTTCATTATTGCCTATATTTCAGTCAACATATTGATTTGGACCATATACAACTTGCACCAGCTGTAACATAACTCATCAACTTCCAACTGTAATGTAACTCTTCAACTAGGACTCACCATATGGCAACCTTTCCATTGACGCTTAGCAACAACAAGAGAAAACCTTTCAATATAACATTGCCAAGCAGTCTATCTACACAGCCTGATTCAAAAAATATATTTTGCGGTTGCCATGGAAACAGGCCAAAACGCATAAATGCACCCCCTATATCAATTGTGCATCTCCATATTTAGATTCCTGAGGGTTGTAGCTTTAATTTGATATATAATTCATGCTATTTATTTTTGTGGTCAGGTTACTTCTAAAATAAGGCCTTTTGAGACTGAGTTTTCATCTACTAACTACAACCAAATCTGAAAAAGACAACTGTAAACGTGGTAATTTTCACGCGATTACATTTTTTGCGCTTTACTGATTTTCAGCCATTTCGCTTGTTTTTAAATTTGCAATTTGAAAGTTCATTACATAGACTTATAAACAAAATAAATATATTTGTGTGTTTTTATTTTCGCGGTAGCTGCTTGGAGTGCAAAAGGCCCGAAAATTAATGTAGCGCACAAAATGTCCACGTTTACAGTATGTGCTACATCTTGTCTGTGGTTGTCGATAGCGATTTCTAATGTGTTTGTTCTAAACCCATGGTCCCATGGTAGGTGTATTCCCATGACTACAGAGTATTTGTATATTTTAACACAGGCTGCATATAACTTTATTCCGCTCTCGCATTTAGTGTGCAGGATGAACGGAAATGAGATCCACATATATTTGCCAATTAAATCAGAAGTTGATGTTATTTTTGGAAGAGTAATAATTGAATGCTTCAGATATAGAATAGACCTATAGGCCAAATCTGAAATCAAATCAAAGTAGTTGATTTTTCCAATTATCAGTATGCACAAACTTTTGTCAACTTAAAAGTATTGTTTGTATGGGGAGATAGAGGGAGAAGGGGGAGGAAGTGGTATATATTCCGAGGTAGGATGTGCTGCCTATCTACTGAAAAAAACTCACAAATTTCGTGCTTTTTAAAAGAAAATCAACCTATACTCGTTTATTCCATCACATCCTCGCATGTTTACATCTATTTTGATCAGGTGGGAATGTGATTGGAGTCTGTATCATTGCTAATAAGTAAGATGTTGTATAACAAGCTGTCATTGCCGAAACACCATACCAACCAACTTTAACTGGGACACCCTGTATAGTTTAATTTATCGCAAGATATTGCCCAAGTTTTCATTATTCCAGTTGTGTCAACTTCATGGTTTCATGACATAATTGTGTGTTAACCCTAACCCCGGTTTAGGATTTTTGACCAGGATCACAATTTTCGAGGAAAAAACACCAACTAAATCTCCGGGAACCTGCCAGGATTTGATCCGGGGACCCTTTGTTCTCAGGCCCCACCTTCCAACCACTAAGCCACGGCCCTCAGCTACACATTCGCGCAGTATACCGCGCTCATTATATAGGCTCGGTTGACTACGTCATCGCAAAAACCGACGGCGCATGCGTTTGGAGAGGGACTTTGGATTAGCATTTTTTAGCACTGAGGGGGGTTAGGGTTAAAATCCATTCCTCCCTTGGCCTTATTTTGATCGGGTGTAAATGAGATTGGAATCCATGACACGGCTAATTAGATCATGTTGTATGACAAATTGTCTTTGCCGGATCAGCACCCCGTCTTTTATTGGAACACCTGTAGAGTTTAATTTATCGCAAAATATCGCCTAAGTTTCCATCATTCTAGTTGTGTCAACTCTATGACATCCTCGCATGTGTTGGAATTTATCTCGCCCTATTTTGTTTAGGTGTGAATGAGATTGGCATCTGCAGCATGGCTAATTAGATGTTGTGTGTAACATACTTTCACTGCCGGAGCTCCTTACCAACTTTTATCGGGACACCCTGTAGAGTCTAATTTAATCGCAAGGAGTTGCCTAAGTTTCCATCATTCTAGTTGTGTCAACTCTATGACATCCTCGCATGTTGGAATTTATCTCGCCTTATTTTGATCGGGTGTGAATGAGATTGGAGTCTGCCGCATGGCTAATTAGATATTGTGTAAGACGTTGACACTGCCGCAACACTAAAGTGAAGCAGTATCAACAGCATGCAGATGGATGGATGAAATGACAGCAAATAGGGTTTTGAGGGTGGACTTTGGACCAGGTTGTCAACTTTTGCAACCGAGTCAGACATTTGAGAGGCTGGGGGGGGGGGGGGGGGGGGAGATGATGGTTGTGATGTTGTGTGGTGTTCCCAATCCGGCATGGAAAAATCGAGCTTGATAACTGAAAGTGCTAATCTCAGTCTACATGACTCAGATATTGGAGCTCTCGCCTCCCCTGTACAAAAAAAAGGTCTTTCTTCTCTTTTCTCCTTCCCTTCTTTCATTTCTTGATTTTAGCCCGGTAGTTTCAGCTGGCCTTTCCGGTCAAAGCCTTCAGACACAGGAAGAGGGGGGGGGGGGGGGGGGGGGCACTTTGACCCTCTGACCTCCCCCCTCCGAGGGAGCTACGCTACAGGTTTAATCATAGTTAAGGTGAAGACATGATTTGTTGAGGGGTTAGAATTTTGATCCGGCCAGAAATCATTCTTACAAAAAATTGTCTTGTTGTGGAATTTGCGTAGATTCTCCTTAGATTTCAACAACTTTCCAAATTAGTGAATCAAATGATGATTCTTGTGAAAATCAAGATCAAATCTAGCTTTCTGCGATTAAATTCAACCCATGGTTGGAATGTAACAGTATTACTAATAGTAATAATTAACATGGTCATTTTATATTGTTTTTATCCTCATTTTCACAGATATCAGGATACCATTGCTTTGGGGTGTAAATGATCACATCAAAAATAAAGGAGGTAAGTTAGAAGTCTAAAAGATCATCTACAGGGTGTATCAAAAAATACGGCTCTGTTTCATTACAGGTTTTGTTGTTGATACACCCTGTATGTTGGTAAGGTCTCAAACATCGGATGGATTCATAATGAGACCTGCACTCGTGACACCTGGATAAATAGAAAATAAAATAAAATTATATTGGATTTTATTTCAGATTTGAATTGCTGATTTATCGAAGCTTTAAATAAAGTATTACACTAAGGAATTTAGTGATCTTTTTGTACTTAAAAAAAGATGAGAATTTTAGTAGAAAAATCTTTATGTTTCTATCTTTATGTTTCTTACTGATTTTCGATAACATCATTGGCCTAAATCCCTAGTTCTCTTCATGCCAAGTTGTCTGGGTTTTGTTGGAGCAGGTCACAAATATGCGGACGAAAAATGTGCAGTAGAAAAGAAATATTTCGGTTATTTGTTCAATATTAGCAGTAGAAAATACACTAGTGTCTAGTTTAATATATTGGGAGTATTAGCTCTGCACGGTAATGATAAAATTAATTTGGATTAAGGTTATAACATTGAATATTATAAACCCCTCAAAAGTTAAGAAATCTTTTAAAATCGCCTATTTTTCATATATTTTGTGGGAAAAATTGTACTTTAGGTCCCAGATACTTGTATACCAGTATCGTTCAATACTGGAACATAAAAGTTGCCAGTATCGGTCGATGCTGGTACGCTTTTACTGTTCCAGTATCGGTCGATACTGGAACAGAGGTAGGGAGGCCTCAATCTGAATGTGCCAAAATCATCACTATTTTGTGCTAAAAAGTCAATAGAGTATCACTCCACACTGTCGTTGTTAATGTAATGTTCACTTCATTGAACGGGCAACAGAGTTGTTCTTTTGAGCACGAAACATTGGTGAATTTGGCACATTTTGAATGAGACCTCATATTCTAAATCAGCTGTCAGAACACAGAAACAAATGATTGCTTCTAATGTGGTATCGTTGGAAAGAGGAATACATCCATTTTGACGAAAAGGCAGAGCATTTTATACTTCCCGTAAATATAAGTCTAATATGCTAATATTAAAAAGTCACAAAGTAATCAAAAAACATCTGATTGAGGAGTTTATATTCTACCCTCGTCCACATGTTTTCAAATCGTAGTTTGTAAAATTGCTCTCACATGTGAACCAATTTCTTTGTATCTCCATGCATGAACCAGGCTAGGAACTTGCATAATGGAAGATCACATTTAGGTCCTTTCATACTCCTGTTGTCGCGCATCGCCCGACGTCGACAGGTGACGCATAAGTAATGTCAACTTTTATGCGGCGACGTCAGCTGATGCGTAACGACTGGAGTATGAACGGACCTTTAATTAACTAGCAATAAACATAGTTTTAGTGTAATGAAGCGAACACTTGATACATGAATTTATTTTATATTTATTTTATTTTATTTCATTGAATCATCAAGAGAGAATGTTGGTGTTACCTATGAGTAAGATATTCATGAATGGATTAAACTCACCACCATTCAACTGATTATATAACACCTGTATTACGGTTGCTTTTCAATAGGTTTAATTTAATATTGGTGTTTTTTTATGAATATCTTACTCTATTCCTCATAGATAGAACCAGAATCTTGACACAATGTACACTACTGTAAAACCACTTCATTTCGCAAGGGATTTAATTTCGCGAGGGATGTGGATTTGCGAAAATAAATACACATGAAACTGAACATTTTGCATTGAAAGTAACAGTAAAATTTCCAAATTAAATGCCTGCTAAAATAGCAGTAATTTAAAATTCACGAAATCATGTAGCCGCTATAGTAACACTTTCCATGCGGCAGACGACTGCAGGCGACAGTTCCAAAATGTCACAAAATGTTTCAAAAATGTCAAAATTATTGAATTTCATCAATCACCATGAGAAATACATTAGTTCAAACATGCCCAGTGTTAGTTCAGTTATTCTTGAGATAGACTTTGAAAGATTGGATAGGTTTCTGAAAACTCTTATTTTATATAATGGTAAAACTAATAGCCGCGTGGAAAGTGTTAACATGGTCCCTGTATAGCCTATGGATACACCATGCAAGTTGCAGATTTGGCTTTTTCCTGACTAAATCTTCTATATCTCCTGACTGTCTGTCTCTACCTAAAACCTCCGTAGGCAATATATCCTCAAATAGGTCTCCCATACAGAATAAAGCATAAGAGGCAGCAATTATTATACATTTGATTAACAGTGCAAATTAAATAGCTGCCTTGCGTATTATTCCATAAAAGAGACCCAGTTGAAGTTATTACCTACCCTGCTGTAATTGTACAAATGTAGTCTGCCTGCAGGTATACTTTATTGCACAATTACATCATTTCGAAATCGTTAAGGAATCATTTGTTTGGTGTAGCTAGAATAGTCCTGAATAAAATGCTGACCATGGTTTTATAAAACTCAATTTAGATTTATTTTTGGGGACAGGATAAAATAGAGTAAATTGAAAGTAAATTAAAGATAATAAGAGAGTGAATAGTATAAATGAGTCTGAGGTCTTTCTAAAGATAATGAAACTTTATTCTCTTTAAATTAATTTAAGAATACCTTAGGTCTTTCTAAAGACAATGAAACTTTATTCTCTTTAAATTAATTTAAGAATACCTTAGGTCTTTCTAAAGACAATGACACTTTATTCTCTTTAAATTAATTTAAGAATACCTTAGGTCTTTCTAAAGACAATGAAACTTTATTCTCTTTAAATTAATTTAAGAATACCTTAGGTCATTTTAAAGACAATGAAACTTTATTCTCTTTAAATTAATTTAAGAATACCTTAGGTCTTTCTAAAGACAATGACACTTTATTCTCTTTAAATTAATTTAAGAATACCTTAGGTCTTTCTAAAGACATTGAAACTTTATTTCTTTAAATTAATTTAAGAATACCTTAGGTCTTTCTAAAGACAATGAAACTTTATTCTCTTTAAATTAATTTAAGAATACCTTAGGTCTTTTTAAAGACAATGAAACTTTATTCTCTTTAAATTAATTTAAGAATACCTTAGGTCTTTCTAAAGACAATGACACTTTATTCTCTTTAAATTAATTTAAGAATACCTTAGGTCTTTCTAAAGACAATGAAACTTTATTCTCTTTAAATTAATTTAAGAATACCTTAGGTCTTTCTAAAGACATTGAAACTTTATTTCTTTAAATTAATTTAAGAATACCTTAGGTCTTTCTAAAGACAATGAAACTTTATTCTCTTTAAATTAATTTAAGAATACCTTAGGTCTTTCTAAAGACATTGAAACTTTATTTCTTTAAATTAATTTAAGAATACCTTAGGTCTTTCTAAAGACATTGAAACTTTATTTCTTTAAATTAATTTAAGAATACCTTAGGTCTTTCTAAAAACATCGAAACTTTATTTCTTTAAATTAATTTAATACCTAAGAATAGGCTATACAATAGTTATGGGACCATGTTAAATAAATATTCCTTTTTCTCTTCATACCTCATTGCATGTGTTCCCTAAAAGGCCCGTGCGAAAGAAGAATATATTGAAATGAATTATATGAATAAATAGAAGATTGAAATGAAGAATCTGAATGCCAATCCTCTCATGATATCCAGCAAGTATAAATATCCATGTAACTATCCTATCATAAATCACACAAAAAGTTTGCCTTATTGCATCTGTTTGAAATTATATAAATACAAACGTGTAATGCCGACATTGGAAAGGCCCATGTATTCGTTATTTGGCACAGCCAGTCATGAATAGATTGCAAGATGTCCCCGGGCAGAAATGAAAATATTAGCAGGATTTTGCGAGGGAATTAAACGTAAGCACGGTGGTTGCTAGGGTTTTGTGGGCTGAATTTCGCAACTGTAAGCGTGTTGTGTGGGACGTACGTGTGTGTGTGTCGCTTTAGGGTCCAGATTAAATGTAATTGTACATTGATTGAGTTTGGAATGAGTGTGGAAATTGCGAGGGAAATTGCACTGGGTACATATTATTGGAATGTATTGATGAACACTTGAGAAATATTAACAAATACTTGGTGTTGAGTGCATTTTGTGAAGAATTTAGAGTCAAAATGAATACTTTGCATGGTAAAATGATACTGTGTTGTGCTATTCATTCCTTGTTTTGACTTCAGGGAGGAGATGTAGTCAGTCACCAAGAGGTTACAGGATATGCATCACAAAGTACCCTTTTGGCAAATATTCTAATGGATTTCAAGTTCAAAGGTTATTGATGAAATAATGGCATTTAGGATATAATAATACTGATAAATGCTTATCAACGGACAATCTGTCTGGGATTTTATTTCTGAATTGAAAAATGTGGAGGACCATTTACGAAGCAGTGTATCCTCACAAAAATTATTGAAAATCTACTTGGAGTTAGTGGCTCAAAAGACAAAAATCCTAAACGGTTTCTTACATGGTCGATCATACCCTGTACCCCCATAAACATAATAAAAGGGATTACATGTAATGCAAAATTAACCCTAACCCCTCATGGGGGTTTGTAGCAATAAAGTTAACAGGGGAAACAAGGTACAAGGACAGATAAAATGGTGTGTGCTACTGCCACCCCCAGGAATCGAACCCAGGCCACCGCAGCTAGAGTCCGGGTGATCGTGCATCACCCTACTGGGATCGAGCTCCCAAAATTAATTTTTGGAGTCTATATGTACCTTTGCATGAATTGCGCCATGAAAATAGCGCTTCTGTTAGATTTTGTTGGATTTAGCAGGGTTAGGGTTATGGAAACAATGTTAAAATCATAAATGTACATTTTGAGAACCCTGGATTGTTCACGGAAGAAGAAATCAGATTTACAAAACTGTGAAGCTTTTATCTCACTTCCATCAATAAAAGCATTTCCAAAATCTATCATGTGCACCTTACCACAGTCTTCAAGATTGATGGATTGATGTCCTCAGTACTTTTAAAACTCTTTTTGTGATCAATAACATGAACAGATGAACCTCTGGGTACATGAGCTGCTTTTATCAAATTAACAGCTTCACACAGTACGCAAGAAAAAAGCCAAGATTCTGTTTCAAAAATTACACTTGAAATTTCCTTTGAGTTTTGTGTACATCAATTACTCAATGTTTAGACGATACCATACCACAATTTTTTAAAACAATTTTACTTATACAATTCTTGAGTAGTAGAGTAACTCTTTTGAAAATAGCACCTTGAAACATGAAACATGTTCTTTATCTTAAGTGCACCCCTACCTAACATCATTGCAATGCTCTAAGGTACCTCATCTCATGTGCAACGGTATCTTAGTGCGCTGTAACATGATCCATCTACCCATATAGGTGTTGTCATCCTACGACAGGATATGTGTGAACATTGGGTGTTCAATCATAGCCATTCTTCAGTATTTGTATATAACATCCTATACACAGGCGAGGTAGGCAGGCAGTCAGTGTGAGGTGAGAGGACTGGGGGTTTGTAAGGCAGGCAAGATGCTGCAAAATAGAGGAATGACATAAAGAGGAATAGCTGCCTTGTTTTAACACTTTTCACGCAGCAGACGACATTCCAAAATTTCACGAAATGTTTAAAAAATGTCATTATTGAATTTCATCGCAATATTTGGAATCACCATGAGAAATGCATTGAAATAAGTACAAATATGCCTAGTATTGGCTCTGTAATCCTTTAGTTAGACCTTGAAAGTTGGGAAAGGTTTCTGAAAAATCTGTTTGGAATGAAATTCAATAATTGTGTATGAAATTCAATAATTGTGACATTTTTAAATCATTTTTTGGTAGTTTTGGAATGTCGTCTGCAGCCGCCTGTGGCCTGGAAAGTGTTGATGTGGACTGTTACTTTATCAGGGGGAAGAATTAGATGCTCTGTGATCGCATTTTAATCATAATGTTATAAAGCAAACATTTTGTCAAACTATTTAACAAATTGCAGCTTTTATAACTGTGTTGAATTGTTGCCTTAATGGCAGATGTCGTACCTTATAGGCATAGTATTTTAATATTGGATTGCTGCTGTAAACATACTTTATAATGCTCTTCTGAGTAGAAAGCGTATTAACAAATGAATTCAATTCAATTTGAAATTTGAAAGCTGAAATGAATTTCTTTACTTTTCTTTTTTCATATATGATTTCACTCTTAATGACACAGGAAATGGTGCATTTTATTCACACATGTGATTGCATTGATATTAAAGAAAGACATTCAATATGAGGGGCATATGATTTGTAAGTGGCATAATGGCAGGTTTAATAAATAGATCCTTGTATTGATGCCCTGTTCTCTAGTCTCTAGCGTAAGTTAAGATGGAGGTTGGAGAGCCTTTACATAATAATGGGTCATGGTTTTGAGGCTCAATCAGCATCCGGTCAGAAATGATTTGAGCTAATTTTGCATGAACTCACACAATTTAGCATGCAGTCAGGAACTTTTCATTTTGGTATAGATAATTTGCTAGAAACTCTCCACTTACCAAATGTGTTTGAGTGATAGAAGGGGTAAAAGAATGGGGTCAGTTGATGCACCAATGCTCTAAATTCATCAAATAGTGTTTCCCATGGGTACACCAACATGAGATCTCAATACAGAAACTGATATCAAGACTTAGTTGTCTAAGACCCTGTAGCCATACTTCGGATAGTATTTGATTTCAGTACCTAGTTATACAGAGCCTGTTGGCGGACATCCGTTTACCTGGTTATATAGAGCCTGTAGGCATGACATGTATTTGAGAGATAGTAGAGTTGTCTCTCATCAGCTCATGTTATACAAGGACCTAGTTCCTGCAATCCCATTCACCCTAACCAAGATGTAACGGTGAGATTCACTCTCTTGTCTGCTGGCCAATTTCACTCTGACAAATAGGCTCATGAAGCAAATCTTAAGAAATGTGTAATGTGTAATGTTTCACCAAAGAGTCCGACAAGCATCCATATGATACACACTTTGGAACAAAAGCTAGATTTGGGAGTAAAAATAACATAATAGGGCCATATTCTCGTACTAAATGCGGGTTTAGCTTAAAACCGTGACTAACTAAACTTGAGTCTAAATTAAATGTGAGTTTATCTTTTAAACAACGTATTCAATAAAACCCGTTCACTGTATACAGGTATTCAATTTATAGTGGCACAAATGGGTTACAATAGATATTGACTGAATTCCTCAAATGCATGTGTATTTTTAAGACTACACAATTTGCACATCCGCTTGCACCGGGCATGGTTATGTAATCATTCAAAACATACAGTTGGTGTATGAGTTTAGTTAAACATACCTATGCATGAAGTTACACTTTTTCAGTGAAATTTTCAAGAATTGCGTTTAGTTGAACAATGTATTTAAAGTAAAAGTTAAATGTGTGTTTTGCTTAAAACCGTGTTTCAATAGGTACAAGAATACAGGCATATGTGATGCAGGAGTCATTTTTCACTCATCATTTTAAAGCTTCGAAAATGCTATAAGAGCACAAATAATATACTCAAAATTGACTTCACCTGCAAAGTCCCCCTTTTGACAAGCTGCATCACAAAGGATTAAACTGAAACCAAAACCAGCCTTGTCTGCATATTAATTAATTATGCCTCCCAAAAGATGCAAACAGCGCAGTGGGTATACATGCGATATAGAACCATTTCCACACAAAAAGATAAATAGATGAAATGGATAATAACATAATAAAAGAAAGGAATCTGTAGTTGACATCAAATTAGGGAGACAGTTTAACCATCCCAGATTGCATATTGTATTCTCAAAGTGTGTGTATTGGTAGCTTTCCTAAGTTGATATGTGTTTGTTTTCCCCTTAATGTTCCTCATTTCTTAAATAAAAACTTCTTCCTATTTTCTTCTTGCTATTTGCATTATTTTCATTTGTACAGATCATCACAGATACGCGGTGTTCTGCTTGATAAGGATAGGACACGAGATCTTCGACACACAACTTATCACAAATGTTGACAGGACAGAAACAGACGTCAACTTTGATGACACAATTGTATTGTAAGTATCGTCAAATGCACAACTTGAAAATGCAATATTGCATTTTCAACTTCCTTGTTGGGTGTCAAGCAATGATACATTCACCTTTTTGATATTGGGCGTTGGCCAAAGATGACATTGTTTTGAATCGAATCTTTCAGCGATTCTGTCAACGTCAGCATTATATGATTAAAATTACATAGTTCAAAATCACTTGGATCTCTAAATCAATCGATGGATGAATTAATAAACCAAATTGATGACATTGCATCTTAAATTTCAACCGCCCCCCCCCCCCCCCCCCCCCCGCCCCCCTCCCCTCTCTGAAAATTAACAAATTGTGACAAAAAGTGACAAAAACACAGTTTCAAGTGGAGAGAAGGTGAAGAAGATTTGTTATATCTATGAAGTGAGAAAATGTCAGTAAAAGCAAGAAAATGTATGGAACTAGGTGGGCTTCTAAAATATTGATTCTGTAGATTTTCCAAATTGGAGAGAAATGTGTGTTTTTTCATCTTTCTGCACGCAAAGTTTATCCAAGTGTATGCTTGTGATTTTGGCTATGCACAAGCACACCGATAAACAATGTGCCTGTTGATTTTATGCACACCTACACTTCTATGTTAATTTGCTGCTGATTACACTATAGCAGTGTTGCAATTAAAGAAATACATCACACAATTGCGTTGGTTTCCATTGACAAGATACAGCACTGGCAGCAGCCATGTAAACCTCACCCACCACCTGATGACTGGAAGCTATTAGTGTGAGGTTTACTAAGGGAGCTTTCATGCACGCTATATTATAGATTATTAGCTACTATAGTTTGATCAGTTCCAAATTGGCAAAACCTCCTTACAGCAACGAATGAATACAGAAGGATGCGGGCACGCATGAAGGCAACAAGCGCACTGTGCATCATATGCATGAAGCGTTTGCGCGACCCAAATCGTGTGCATGTGGTCATAATTGTGTGTGTACGCTTGGATTACTATTACGTGCCGAGAGATAAAACCGAATATTTCTTGCCAATTTGGAACTGATTCAACTATAGGAAAGTATTGCGAGCTGCAGCTTTCGCAAAAGTGCAAGTGATAGTTTTATTTATAGAAAATTTGGCAAATGGATTATTTTTGCAAGATTCTCTTCCTTTTCTTTTTTTTAATAATGATCAGTGCCTATGGGGGTAACTTCCCATGCTGCCTGAAGTCTGACAAAAATGAAGAATCTTCACAAACCTGAAATTAACAAATTGTACCTGTATAGTTGTATACATATCTGTGTGCAAAACCAAACAAACTTACACAGTATCAACTCTGCTAACTACAACTCCCATATACTTTAGGCTACTATTACTCCCCACGATTGCATTACGATAGAAGGTAGACATTTGGTGATGTCAAATTGTTTTTGTTTTCCATTAAAAAAAATTGTATTACGAGGCGATTATAAACATATGTTGTTTACTGAATGCGATTCTGTGCCGCTTTCAAAAGACTGCTTAAATGTCACAAAAACATGAATGCCAAGTTAATATGATGATATAAATGTGGGGGTTCATGATTTGACATTTAGAATGTTTGGTAATTATTGCAGATTTTGTATTCGTCAACATGTTACATACAAACCTCAATATCATAAAAAGTCTTGTTAATTTCTCGAAATGTTTGCTCATAAAGGATGCATATGACATTAAACTAACATATGATAATATAGGGTGCCCCAAAAACACCAAACTTGCATATTATAATACAGGGTGGCCCCAAAACACAGCTACTCCAGTTGGGATAGTTGCATAACCTTTTACTCAAAACTGTTATTTCAGGTTTGTCTTGTATGGAAGACAAGTTGTATAGGCGACAAAAATAGAGTGGGCAACAAAAAAACACACACAAAACCTGTTCTACGGGCAACCAGACCTCTCGGGTAGGGTCGTTCGCTCGGTCAGTCAAGTAGTGAGGGTTTTCCCAAAAATCTCCCACAAAAATCAAAATTTTACAGCTAAATCTATGATTAAAATTGATGATTTGCTATCAAATATATAATTTGCAATTGACAACTCTGATTAAGGTGCACAAGAGTGTTAGCTTTCAGAAGGCAACATTGAAATATCTCTTGCATGCCAAACGAATAAGTTATGTAATCCTCTCAACTTTCAATACTCTGTTAAAAGATACCCCGGATTTCATGGAAAGCTATATTGGCTATGACCCAAAGATAAAAGCTATGTAATGGCCATGAAATAAATGGGAAGAACTTGAACACGAAATGTGCCATACCAATCCTGTCTAATTTTAGATATTGGCAAATATATCAAATCAATTTAATTTAATTTAAATTTAAAAAAAACCCCCATGATTTGAGCATAAAATACCTTTTAGTAGGTAAACAGAAAGCAAAATCTGTTGAAATGGTTGGCATGGGGGTCTGTGAATCACAAGAAAAATATTTTGTATTTTTGTTCTGAAAGTCCACACCCGAGCATGTTATACTATACTTTATTTCTCGAATATAAAAAATATATAAAATATATCTTTATCAACGACTTTGCCAAAACAGTTAATCTTGTGTAGCATAGTGGCCACGCTCTCCAACGCAGGAAACCCAGGTTCAATTCCTTGACCAACCTATATCATTATATATGGCTGATTTTTGTAACATACACGTTCCTGCAGCATTCATAGCTTACTTCACCGGATCTGACCAAAAGAAAAACCCCTATCTATTATATATTTTATAGTATTATGGGACAAACGCTTAGACTGCTGTGAGTGTATATCTAATTTGGTAACCTTTAACAGTGTCTGCATGGCACAGAAGGATATATTTATTTCCTCATTGCTATCGTTTCATCATCAACTTTTCAATTAACAGGGAGAGATAGTCGGGTTTCCTCTGACCTGGAGCTTCTTCCTTGTGGCGTGGTCTGTTGGGATCACAGGGCATGTCTTGGAAAGGCTATAGTTTATTCTGTACAGCATAGGCAAATGCATATTATTGTATGACAGTGAAGTAATTTTAGGTGTAATTTATGATTGTACATAAATTTGAAGAAACTTTGTGATGTGAACGTAAGCGTAGAAGTTGAACAGTAGGACATACATACATCTGAAGTCAAAAAGGGTCTTGTTGTTAGAAGAAAATTCTACTAGTAGCACAATCATAACACATGCACATTCCCTTGTTTTAAATTGTTAAAGTTGTGCAGATGCGTTATCAAATAACTTGGTGTGCAACACTGCGCTGCCTACATACACATTGGTCCGTATCGGGATTTCATATTATTTGGGGCATCACAACATTCTCTTGTTAGTGTATGCACCATCAGATGCTTGTATGCATAAAACAGTGCAAAAAATGGGATCAAATCAGCAATTTTTGATTGTAAGGTTTGTATTGACAACAAGAGATGCACACATGACTCTTGGTTTTGTAGTTCAGATCTGACTATAAACAGGAACATATGTGTCATGGGAGGTCCAGTCTAAAGTAATAATCTTTGCATGGTGTTATATTTAGACTATTTATATCGGTATCAAAAAGCATGGCTAAATGTCATAAGCCACTCCTCCATTGAGCAATAATACTCTGTGTCACCTTAAGGGGGCAGTTAACCCAAAAAACATGACATTTTGAGATAAAAAAATGTCCCTAGAGAAGTGTCTTTAGATGATTTTGGCGCAATTTTAGCATTTTTTAAAAATCAAAAACTGATTTTGCTACGTTTGCAGCAAAGTTTGAGCCAAAAGAGCATTTTTAGTGAAATTTGATACCAAAAATGGGTTATCTGACTCATTTCTTTTCCAAAAATGTATACTTTTATATGGATTAAATGAATAATGAAGAAGTTACAGCCAGGCCTCCGATAAATCACCTGTCCGTTTGCCTGGGGCAACCAGATTTATTTTTCAGGCAAGCTGAATCACAGGGCATGTTGTCCGATCGGGAAATCGCTTCAAAAAGAAATAAGCTTAATAAAGCATCTAAAATTTGCACATTACTACTATGCAATTTGTAAGTCAAAGAATAATAAAGTCGCCAATTTGGCAATAATAACCTAAGTTTGTAGTTATTTTTCCCTCGTAAATATAATGAAACAAGATGTCCCCATTCCTTCTTTAATTTTCTTCCGTTATTATTAATAAATAAAACGATGCCGCTCGTGGCTTTTCATTCATAAAAACAAGAACCTTGCTATCAAAGACCGCAATTTCGGCATACGAAGGCTTAATGCACATGTTTTGAACCTGTGAGTGACGATTTCGCAAGATCTCGGGAAATCTCGAGTCAAAACACTGGGCATGATAAATTTTGATAAATTTTAAAGCTTAGAAAATACTCTGAGAGCCAACATAATAAACTAAAAATTGACGTCACCTGCAAAGCCCCCCCCCCCCCCCCCCTCCCCTTATGTATGAGCAAGTTGCCAATGTTTTGTACACAGCCCTTATTTTCCCCTTGAGGTGCACAATTTGTATTTGGTAACAACTTGAACTAGAAAAAATACTGTGTAGGCCTATCATAACTTTCCACCAGACTGAAAGTTTTATTGCAATCAACATATTATCGGTTGCAAATAGGGATGTGATATGGACAATTTCAAGGGCTGTTTGCCAGCATGTTTTAGTTTAGAGAGGGAGTCATTATTCATATAAAACTGATTAGGAGTTTGCATCTTAGACCTAGCTG
Source organism: Ophiura sarsii (assembly GCA_035610835.1). Classification (NCBI taxonomy): domain Eukaryota; kingdom Metazoa; phylum Echinodermata; class Ophiuroidea; order Amphilepidida; family Ophiuridae; genus Ophiura; species Ophiura sarsii. Next base: position 35,905,563 of record CM069448.1, read on the forward strand.
ATACCATAAAATAAGTGTTAAGTGGCCACTATGCATAGTCCAATGAATATGCCAAAAATCAGAAGAATACACAGGAATTTTGCAAAGTTCTTCAATTTGAATTTTGACAGGGAAAACATTAAGCAATTATGTATGACATGTTGCATATCGCTTTAAAGCTTGTTTTCAGATCATTTTGAATCTTGACAAACCTGAAAATAAAATGTTCTGACTTCTAACTCTTATTTTGTGATGACAGATTTCATAATGTATCATAGAACACCTCAAGATTATAACAAAATTTTAATCAAAGCTTATTATTTTCAACTTTCTTTTCTTACAGTGAAAATGTAACGTCCGACTTCACTTGCACGCTGGAGGTGTACTCCTACAACCTGCACAATGACATGACAATAGCCAGTACTCCGCAAAAGATCAGAAGAAAGATTAACTCATTCTCAAACTCTGTGGGCAGAAGTATGGGGAGAAAGCTGCAAGCCACGCTTTCTAATACTGGACATCAAGTAAGGAACCATATTTTATAAGGCCACGAAAGAAATAAACCCTGTTCTACGGTCAAACGGACCTATCAGGTTGGGTCGGGCAGTCTGGCTTTTATTTTGTCTTATTTTTTTCCTTTTTTTATTTTTCCCCTTCACAATGAACGTAAATATTAATACGATTTTGATAAATGTCGCCGGAATTTGACATACCAACAAATTTATTTAGGTCGGTATTCATTTGCATATGAAATTCGTTTTCACCGATTTAAATTTTTTTTTGGTAGGTCGGGCCTGTAGAACAGGTTGCCTTTTTTTTTGTCGCCTAAACGTGATTGGTTCAAGAAGGCTGTGTATCCATAAGCTATGGTTTGTTTTTTAATTTGTGAGCATTTATCAAGGGCTAAACATATGCATTGCAATTATAACACCAAGCAGCTTTTCACTGGCCCGAGCAATTTGCTTGACTGGCCCGAGCAATTTGCTTGAGTCTGGTCCCTTCAGGACCCAAGCGTGTGTCTGTACGGACCGACCGTGTAAACAAACAACCAAACAAACAAATGGGGCCTTCTTGAAGTAATCCCAAATCAGGCTCTTTGCTTCAGAATGCCAACTCTGTAGTAGCTGCTCTCTGTTTAGTTTGATTTATATAGGATGGCTACAGACAGCGTTATTTAATAGCAGGCAGACCTTTTTTTCTTCAAATGGAGCTTACATGATCTAAGCCCCCAGTGAGTTAGTTGTTTGTTAAGGTAGCTATATCGGCTACGGCGTCATGCTCAGATTTGCGTCAAATTTATACAGGATGTGTATATTGACAAAATAAACTCACATGCCAATTTTGAATTTTTTCCATCAAGCCGTTTTCAAACGGCGCAATTTTTTGTCTTCAAAAAACCCCATAGACTTACTGTGTGTTAGGTTTTTGGCACGTTGCCAAATTCCCCAAAATTGCTTCTTTTCTCAAAACACACTCTATTTATAAATGATTTTTTTAACCCTTTGTATCCTTAGGATGGACTTGTTTTTTATATTATGTTTTTGCCAAAATACCAATGCACAATATTTAATGTAATTATTTCCACATTTACAATCATAACATGGATTGAATGGAGTGGGAATGTTAGTACTTAACCTAAAAGTTGTATTTTTTCTAGAAACACTAAATAGTCAAACTTTGTGAATATTTTTAAAGAGAAGTATAGCTCCTATTTCAACAAACAAGGTGTCATATGAAAGGTAATTAAATTTAGAAGATTCTCTCGCCAGCTTTTTCCATTAAAGTGTTTCTAGTATTTTTTGTGTCAATTTGAACTTTTGCCTTTAAAAATTCCCTAAAAAAATAATTTTCTCAAAAAGTAAACACTTTATTCACAAAAACTGGCGTGAGAATTTAGGTAATATGCTTATCAACCATCCCCCAAAGTGACAGACCCATAGCAGTTTCCTACTTGGCTGAAAATATTCAAATGTCCAAAAATTTAGGGAATTTTCAAAAAATAAAGAAAAACATAAGAATTATCCAAATTACTCCGAAAGTTCTCAAATAGGTAGAGCAAAGACTTGTCTTTAATGTGGTCTCAAAATAAAAAGTATAGATGTAATTCATTTGGCACAGTAGTTGTTTTTCTGCAGTGGTGTAATAGCCGATATAGCTACCTTAACACTTTCCACGCGGCTATTGGTTTTACCATACAAAACAGATTTTTCAGAAACCTTTCCCAACTTTCAAGGTTTATCTCAAGGATTACTGAACCAATACTAGGCATGTTTGTATTTATTTTAATGCATGTCTCATAGTCATGGTGATTCCAAATATGATAATGAAACTAAATAATTGTGACATTTTTGAAACATTTTGTGACATTTTGGAATGTCGTCTGCAGACGCCTGCCGCATGGATTTTTGTCATTAGGCTTTTATCTAGGCTGAGTATAATGCAACAAAGAAGTACTATACATTGGGTATCAAGAGCATTCCTTGCATGTCCAAGGTAAGAATTCTGACTCAAACTATAGCGTCGGTTTAAGTGATCCCAAGGAATCAGCATGTTTGATATGAGCAGCTAGTCCTCCACGTAGGGCCACTATTTAAAAACCCAGCCTATTCAGGGAAATTACTAAGATTGAATATAGAAACACTGTTGGCCAATGAGCTGAGCACGGGCAGTTCTCGAGTTGATAGCGGTTCTCGGATTGGGAGCAGTTTTTCTTGGCTTAGATAGGGTAGTCTATGGTAGGACTAATGCTCAGCTACAACATGTGCATACATATCGTCGCTGTTCTTTCAAAACCTTGTATCTCCATCTGGCCCTTCAGCATGTTTAAAGTAATATTCCCTATGTATAGCCTTTGGGTAGTCTAGTATAAACATGTTGAAGGGCCAAAAAACAAATCTATTAAAACCTTGTTAGTGCTCTTACTGCCCCTAAACATGAATAAAAGAACAATTCCTCTGCGTAACTGTTGGGCAGTTTTACCTTATACATGTTAAAGGGCCAGAGGTTTTGACAGAACAGCGATGATATATCAAAGGCAACAAAAAAAACACGAGTAAAACTTTAGTTTTCAAGCTACACATTTCATCTGCTGAGCATACTTTCTAAAAACAATTATCCACGGAAAAATGAGATTTGGACATTAAACAATAGTGCGATGTCATGCAAATGTTATCTTATATGCTAGTTATGATACATCTGAAGTGCATACTCTAATGTTGCATTATTAAGATAAGACTTTATGTGATACTTTAATGTTACATAAGACATTGGATTTGATATATGATGTCATCTAGATGCCATGTGCTAGTCATGATGCTATACCTAGCAACATTTTCCAATGTTGCATTATATGTATCCCGTTACGATGCCTGAGACTTGGGATTTGATTTATCTTGGTCATTGAACATACTCACTTTGTTTGACATATTAAGAATATATCAATTTAATTCAAATTAGTCATGCATTCTTTGACTGCGCCCCTTAGTCTGTTGCATAACATGAAGTCAACTTTATATGATACCCTTATGTTGTGGGAAATAAAACACATAAATTGCCACACCCACAACTCTGATTGACTCATTAACCTTAATTAACTCCCAGGCATGTTTTTATGAATTAAACTATCAAGGAAGAAAAACAGGTCAAATTTGGTGGTGTGGGGGTGGTGGGGGGGGGGGGGGGGGGAGATCAGACTGTGTATGCGCCAGGGATCGAACCCAGGTCGCGTGCGTGCAAGTCGGACACTCTACCGACTGAGCTGTATACGGGTCAGCTTCTCACAATTTGATAGCCTGGCGGAGCTTGGCACGAGATAGGCCGGGCAAGAGTGTGGTACCAGATTGTAGCAGCATAGGGATTTTTAGTGTCTAGGCGTGTTAGGGTTAAGAATATAACAATCTCATGCAAATTAGTCATTATACAATCCTTAACTAAATATCCTGATGTTGCATTACATAGATTAAACTTAACATGATACCTTACTTTAATGTTGCACAATTCGTAGGGGTTGATACACATAATTTGCCACACCCACAACTCTTGATTGACACATTAAGAATATAGTATTACCATGCAAATTTCAACTGCCAGTCATTCCATATCTACATAATAACATAATGAATGTTGTATTATTTAACATTCGATTGACACATGAAGAGTGTGTCAATGTCATGCAATTCCATCGGCTGGTGGAATATCAGGTATTTTTGTGAGTTACCTGTCCACCTGACTGGTCCTGTATCCTACCTTATCATGCTTATCATGTTGTACAAGACTTCAGATTTGAAATTTGTCGTTTTACATTCGCAAACAATCATGCTGTATTACACATGAAGAATGAATCAAATTCATGTTAGGATAAACATTACTCCAATATTTGATACAGTGAAGGAAATCTGAAAGGCATTTGATTTGAAACATATGTCATTTGAAACACACCCACCCCTACATCTTGCTTGACTCATTAAGGATGTATCAGTTCGTGTGTGGGCGGGAAGGCACACCAGTCTGGTGTTTGATATATTCATCCATGATGGTGATAGCAAAACAAATACACATTATTTACTACATGTAAGTGATCTTGACTGATACGGAATGACTTTGCAATTTCAACGCATGTCATGCGTTTGGGCTTCAAGAGAAAAAATCTGGTTACATTGACCTTTTTTCTGCACATTTTCTTTGCTCACTGTTTTATTATTATTATTTTTTTTTTTGCCAGAAGGTTTGACTTTGAAAAGAAGATCCTATCAATATCTTTATGAGAGTCTTTGATTGTAAAAGTGTACAAAATTTCCTAAATCATTGAGATACTTTCTGGATAACTGTAAACAAAGTAGCTGGGTAGATTTGATAAAACAAGAAAATAATGTCCAGAGAATAAGTAATTGAGTAACTGTTATCTTTCAGCAATGATTCTACCTGGAATGATTAGGGTTTTGAGATGAATTGGCTTGTCATTGATCATAGATACATTGATTACTAACGCATAGAGTTACAGCACTCAAACTGTTTGCATTCAACCCTTATACCATCTATTTTGACCAATCAAATGTCTTCACGTGATGGTCACTACACAGTAGCCTCAGCTGGGGATCCATACTCGTTCACACCTTTGGTGTGGCTGTATTCCGGAGTGATTAGTAAAGTGTCACAGGATTAAGTTATTATGACGGGCTGGCTGGCTGGCTGGCCGGGTCAAATGGTTTAAACTCTAACAGCGATATGTATCACATTCACAGAGCGATGTAAAAATGAGATGTTGTATATATTACATAGAGATGACAGCTGTGTACAGCTAGAGTTTGTTTTAATCACTTATTGAGTGATGAAGATTTGGCTATATACCCATGCAAGGCATTGATCTTGACGTTTTGTTAAAGAAAAGCTAGAGGGTGCTTGAAAGCATTGACTCTAGCGCAAACTAACACACAAAACTATTTGACCGCATTCTAAAAGAAATTCAAATATTTGTGCCTCCATCCTGTATAAACCTAGCAAACGGATGCACATCCACACATGATACTGAGGAGTTGATTTGATTTGGGAGTATACCATGACTTATGTGATATCAAATTCCACAGAGTCATTGATTGCTGTTGACAAAATACTGTCAAAACTATTATTGGATACTAATGTTTGAATATGTATGATTGAAACAAGCCATGGGGAAGTTATTGCTATAACGCATAATAAACCTTTGTTATGTCATTACAAATGACTCGTCATTCATACAGAAATACTCAAAAGGGTGGATATATAATATATTTGGCCTTGACATTTCAATGGAAAGTATCGATGATTGAAAGAAAGTACAACTTTGATTTTGCATATTATGTATATTTGACAGAAGAAGTTACTGCTCTAAATCCTTGATAAAAGAAACAACCGCAGAACGATGAATGTACATGTATGCGGGTGTCACCATTTCCTCCATAGCGCATTTGTATTCCTCTGTGCGTTGGCATTAGTGCCTACTCAATGATAGTAAGTGCGTCATTTTAAAGCTAGAACTGGGATTTGTATTTGGTACAGATGATTGGCATGCTGTCATCCAGCATCAAATGCTCATCTTCATGACCATCATACCCAGAAACAAACAGGTCAACTATCTCAATACACTGATATATCATCATGATGTACAGGGGGTTACTTTTAGATACCCCAAAACAAATAGGTCAAATAGCTCACTTGATGGTGTATATTGGGAATAGAACCGTGCCCACAGAGTTGAGACTATAGGGTATCTTTCTTCCTGATGTTGTCATTCATCCAACATCCTCCTTGCATCAACATGAACGCGAGCTTTCAATAGATGTACAGGAGCTTCCTTATAGTATTAATAAATGATGTACATAGGCAGACTAAATTAGCAGTAGGGTAAAAATAACTTGCAATATTTCTGGTAATGATTGACATATATAATATCTGAGGAGAGGTTGTGTTTGCACCTGCTTACTATGCCGTTTGACTAACGAGGGCATCATTAAAAGTTGATTTGTTCTTGATTGAATGAAGAGGTATACGCTGTGATGTAGCTCTGGTTATCAAAGCTGTCTACGGCTCAAAATACTAATAGCAGTACAACCTGAAAACCTCAAAATCTGTGGCCTTGGGCTCCGCCCTCGAACGGACACTGGATTGGGAAGTCAGAGGATATATGATTCGATCTAACTGTGATGCTGCTTAATTGTACAATTGAAGGATTTAAAGAGTAACCACCAATGTTAAAATATATACCAAAACGAAGGCTTTGAACAATATGTTTGAGCATTGGGAACCCTGCTCCTCAAAATGTTGTACAATGCGGAATTGTATTACATATTCTCACTTCCACAAATTGAAGCACTGCACAACCTTTTTCGTTGAACTTTTTTATTTGAAACCTTTCAATATGTGCTTATGGCTGCCTGCAGGTCCCACCGAGTAGTCAGTGGAAGTACTTGAAAATCTTGAAATAGACAGACCGTATCAAATCTGTCATTGGAACTTGGCTGATTCTGTGGATGCTGCGTCTAGTAGCCTTAGTGCTGTCTGCTGTGACATCATACTACTAGGCCAAGGTATTCAAGTTGTTCTGTTAGTCTCCGGGTGGACAAATATAAGCATCGCAAAGTTGTTATTTTTAAATACGGACTATATGTGACCCCACACAAGTAAATGAGGCACAATGAGGGAAATATGAATATTGAGTTATTGTTAAGTTAGGGAACATTTTGGTACCAAAGGCAATGATATACCACATTCCTAACCATAGTTACAGATTATTGTAAATCACATTGTCTCAAAACATAAAATGCAAATTGTCAAGTTATGGACATTTAAAAAGTTTTTGTTTTGTTAACAAATCAATGGAGTAAATACCTCAAAATGTAGTTTAACTCATTATTTTCATGAATTTGAATTTTTAGTTGGAAACATGATGTATTAAAGATCAGAAATTAGACTTTAATGAATTTGACTTATTGTGAGCGTGTCCCATATTTTTGCTCTTAAATCAAATTAGCTTCTGCGGCATTGTGCCTCGGTTACTCCTGTTGGGTCACATATAATTTGTTTTCTTTTAGACATTTATAAACATACGAAGTACAGTCCCAATCCATCGCCATTCTCAGATATTTACATGCAACTATTCACTCGTCAACAAAGTAAGCATAGGTTACAGCGGATCGTAACACAACATGTTTCCCTTATGGCCCTACAGTAATGCGCTCATACAGATGTTTGCCTACAGCTGTGTGCAGCAAATATTTGTTGACGTGTTCGTCTTGTCGATGTTTGTAGACGTGCTCGTCTTGTCGTTGTTTGTTGACGCGCTTGTCTTGACGATAAAGCTCTGTGAAGAAAGAAGGAGAGGTACACATTAATGTTTGACAGGGATAGGGTTTCAAAGCTGAGGAACTATTACCGGTTACTAAGGGGATTGACATTTGTAATTGTATAGGCCGACATTGATATCATTGATATCAGGACAGTGGCGTGGTGTGGGGGGGGGGGGGGGGGGGGTGGGGGTGGGGGCAATATTTGAGTCTTTCGGTTGAGATTGGTTCTGTTGGTTCATTTGACAAGGGGAATCATGGAAAGTTATGATCAAATTTAATTAGTAGTCGGTTAAGTCTTGTCAGTTCACTTTTATTTCTTGCCCCCCCCCCCCCCCACTCCCAATATGAAAAACCTAGCTGCGCCACTGTATCAGGACCCATGTTCAGAATTTTGTGCTGAAATAATTGTTTCTCTTCCTCTTTGTTTGAGTGATCATTCCGATGGGAACATGCTTTGGTCTTTTTTTAGCTCAAATCAAATGTGTACTAAAAATATACAAATAAGAGTTGAGCTTTGATAAAGCCTAAATAAGTACGCTGGCCTGTTGAGGGTGAAAGAAGGAACAGACGAAAAATAAATAGTAATCATTAAAAAAATGCAAACTCACAAGGACTTTTTAAAGTATCAATGTCAAATTATTACTTGGCAGAAAGAGAACTCTTTGGACATGGTCACCCTTCATTTCCGATAGCTAAGTACCCCAACCCACTTCTAGCCCAAAGCTTCCACTCTATATAGCTTATAAGATCCCAGCCATTCTTGAATTGTTGCTAAATTCTTTGATTGATCAAGTAGCACCTGGTATTTTGCTTCTAATTAATATTTTAGAAATTCTAAAATAACCAAATTGCTCAACAATATCAAAACTTCTACAATGTGTGTGCATCTGCGTTGTACGTAAACTGCCTCTATGGTCCATTCAACAAAACTTGGGACTCATGAAATCTGCCCTTGCTGCCAATCTGGAGAAAAAACACACCACACCTCAATCTGCGACATATGCCTTGTTCATAGTTTTTAAGAAGCAGATTCAATAATTTTCAGTGGGAAATCCTTGTTAAATACATGAACAACCTTAATTAACCTATAGTCATACTTTTGACGGAAGAAGAGATTACTTATCACCTCGTAATCTCTATTAAGCACAATACAAGAATGTAGGTGAAATCCAAGTCCAACTACTAGTACTAGCAGCTTCCATGTATTCCTGGTTCTTTAGAAGGAACATAATTAAAGGATTTCAAGTTTGGAAGAAAAAAATATCAAAAACAAATTAATTTAATTACAGACCCAATGAAATGATGTGTGATTCACCCACTCGTGGTCAGATTAGAGTGAATGCGCATTTAAGTCTAAACAATTATCACAATTCAATCGTTAAGACCAAGAAGTATGCTAACTTCTTGTGCACATTTGTTATAATATAAGAGGGATTTTGTAGTAGACGTTAGTCATTAGTATAATTATCTTTTTGTTTTATGTTAAGATTATATCGTTAATCTTTTGTATTATTTCAAATTAGACCGTTTTAGGTGGGGTCCACAAAACAGGATTCACTATAAATCCTACTTGTTGACAGTGACACTCAAATTTGACAATTACTCATGTTGAACATTTAACAGGTTTTTAAAAATGTTTTCTCATGAAACTAATGGTGCGTTGTTTTGGGCGGGGTTTATGTTTTTTAACAAAGATGATTTGGTCTGTTTAAAACCAAAAAGTGTTTTCCTATAAGACAAAGGAAAAACTTACCAGGGTTAACTGTAGGCTTGACTTTCAAGATTATAGTATCATCATAAGATTTTAGCGAAAAGAAATTTAACAAATAAAATAAATGGTTTCGTTAAAAAGCTCAACCTAAACCAAGAGAATATAAGATTTGTAGGCTTCCACATTGATTTGCAATGATTGTAGTTACAAGCAATAGACATTTTTACCTAAAGACATTTTTACCTAAAAATTTCACTTTGTATTTTTCTACTTTAAAGGAGGTGTCCCGTAAGCACAACTTCGTCCATTATATGTGAGAAAAATAATTATCAAACCAAACTTTCGTAATTATATAGATTGAAACATCATACTTATGACAAAAACAAATAAAAGCGTCTTTCTCTCAACATGCATTTTTTTTAAATTCGCGGCGATCGAAAGTCCCTGTAGATGACGTCATGATTAATGGTGCTCAAATTTGCGCAAGTGAATTGTATAACTATGACTTCATCGACACTGGGACTTTCGATCGCTGCGAAATTTAAAAATTGCATGTTGAGATGGCAGTTTCTATTGGTTTTTGTTATAAGTATGATGTTTTGTTCTATATAATTACGCAATTTGGGCACGATAATTATTTTTCTAACATATAATGCACAATGATGTGCTTGCGGGACACCTCCTTTAAGTAAATGAATAAATACAGTGTTCCCTTATCTCACATATGTCCTTAATCTCACAACTAACCCTAATCTCATATCTCTTGCATGTACACGCTGTCATTATGAATTTCCTTAATCTTCCCTGCACTACACCAATCATGATTAACCAGTACGGATCAATTTACACCCTTTCAAAAAAACAAGCCCGAGATAAGATAAGAACACTGGTAATGAAAGTAGGATATGCCCCTAAACTTCTCTCCATACCCCCACCTGCTGACACATGTCACCCCAAGAAAACTTGTCCCAAAGTATGTCTTGTGATTGGATCTTGCTCCGTCAAGTGTAGGATTAAGCCGTTGACAAGCAAGACCCTGCAAGTTTAAATCTGAGGGATGACCCAACTTTCTCATAAAGTTCATCTAGCAGCAGATATTTATGTAAAAGTTGTTGTGCTGACCCGCTTATGCGATGACGGTACGATGTGGGTGACTTGGCAGTCATAGGTGGCCTACCTGTGGAGGGATCTGGGAGCTGTCTCGTGGTTATGTTTGCGCTGCGGTTTTGGATTAAAAGGGGTTTTGGGATGTTAGTAGAGTTTCTCGGGATTAAGGGGGATTTGGAACAAGTATGTAGTTGTAAGGAATACTTTGGGTGTGAGAAAGAGACAGTCATTCATTTTTCATTGCAAGAGGAATTAGGATATTTAGAAATATATCCCCCATTCTCTTAATAGAAAGAGAATGTAGGTCATATTTCATATTATAAGACATAGTTCATGCTGGAACTTCAACATATCTCTTGGACTGAAGTTTGTAGCCTGATGCAATAAGTTGATCACTATTTGTCATGTGAGCCTAATAAGGTCATATTTCATAGCACAAAGCATAGTTCACACCCGAGTTAGCGTCCCTTTGACTAAATGTTATTGCCTGACGCATTTTATCATTTGATTTTCACCATTTGCCATTTGAGTTATTATACTCTTCCCTGCTCTGAAAACTAGGTTGTTCAGTCAAGCTTCAGTTTTAATAAATGAACTTATCAGGCAAACACCTGATGTTTTATGATGCTTACAAAGAGATCAGTCTTAAGTGGATTTAAGGTTGTCATGTTAACAATATGCTAGTTTATTTCTCCTCCCTTTCTAAATTGATAGTGACTGAGTTAGCGCTGTATGCCCTACTTTTGGCCCTTTTACACCTATCACACAGTTTATGCAAAACACGTAAAAATTGGTTTATGTTTGGGTTCACTTTCATTGTGACAATGGCACATTTCTATCGACTAAATTCACACACAGTATCTGACAGTAAAAGTTGTCCTCCTTTAACACTTTCCATGTGGCAGGCGTCTGCAGACAACATTACAAAATGTTACAAAAATGTAAAAATAATTACATTTCATTACTCTATTTGGAATCACCACAAGAAGTGCATTGAAATAAGTACAAACATTCCTAGTATTGGTCCAGTTCAGTCATTCTTGAGATAGGCTTTGAAAGTTGGGAAAGGTTTCTGAAGATAAAAAAATCTGTTATGAAATGGTAAAACTAATAGCTGCGTGGAAAGTGTTCGATTCCAAGTCAGGATTATTCATTACCTAATGAATTGGACAGCGTTTCCTGCTAACACCTTCCTGTATGGGCTATTACCATCCTGAATAGCTTATTTAAAGGCTCACTAAAAGAAGCAACCACTATCTTTTAAATAATACATTTCATTACTATATTTGGAATCGCTACAAGAAGTGCATTGAAATAAGTACAAACATTCCTAGTATTGGTTCAGTTCAGTCATTCTTGAGATAGGCTTTGAAAGTTGGGAAAGGTTTCGGAAGATAAAAAAAAAACTGTTTTGATATGGTAAAACTAATAGCTGCGTGGAAAGTGTTCAATTCCAAGTCAGGATTATTCATTACCTAATGGATTGGACAGCGTTTCCTGCTAACACCTTCCTGTATGGGCTATTACCATCCTGAATAGCTTATTTAAAGGCTCACTAAAAGAAGCAACCACTATCTTTCAAATAATAGTATTCGTGTTGTAGTTGATTGATCGATTTCTAAGTCCAGTTCAGCAATGAAAACATATCCATGAGTATGATCTGACGCAAACTGCGCCACTCTTCCTGTTTTTGGGATGTGTGGCTAGAAAAAGCTGAGTATAATTAAATGGCTAGAAAAACAGAAAATTATCAATATGGCTAGAAAAACAGAAAAGTAATAAAATGGCTAGAACTTCACCAGATGTGACCTCTTTCTATTTCGAAGTGCTTTCATTTAAAAGTTAATAAAACCATGATAAGGGACGCACCATTTGATTTTCAGGGGGGGGGGGGCATGGAAGTTGGGGTCGAACTTTTTCTTTTTTAGGTTTTAATGTTTTTCTTTACATTGAGTTGGGTGAGTCAGATTTTGTTAAAACTCATCAGTGGGTCAACTTATTTTCTTTTCCTGGTTGGTGGGCAAAGTTTTTTCCCCTTGATAGTGGGCAAAGTTTTTTTATCGAAAACTTGCATCCCCCCTGAGTATCTAGTGGTGCGTCCCTAAAACATGTCACATTTTTCATCTACAGAATTATCTTAAGGGTGCATTCTGGATAATCCATGTTTCCTGTTGTTTACATGTATGTAATTGTAATTAAAGGAATAGGATTTCTTATCATATATTCTACCACCACATGTTTTAAATAGGAACCTTTAAAGATAAGGCAAACACACATAGTGAAAGATCAAGATGGTAGGGTATTCTATTGTTAGCCAAGGAATATCAATGCATATTTCAGTTTACGCTAGTTCCTATGGAAATGGAAACAAAACTGCCACCCACAAACTTTTCTTGAAACCACAGTAATTGTAACCGATCAACAACTAAACTACACTCATCTTTTGAGCTTACTCATAGTGTGGCATGTGTCCTTTTTTATTATGAATGAATATGTACCCTATTAAAATGACAGAAAGTATATTCAAGTTTGACACTAGGAAATACAACAATAATTATTTTGAAAACCATATTAACAAAACAGGTCACCTGCCTCCCTCCCCTCCCCCGACACTATTTTCTTCTTTTAGGCGATGAAAAAAAGAAACCCTGTTGTACGAGCAAACGGACCTTTCAGGTCGGATCGATCAGTCTGGGTTTTTTCCCCTTTTTTTTCTTCTTATTTTCTCTTGAAAATGATCGATCGTAAAATCCCACAAATATCTGTTAAAATTCCGTATTCATTTGCATGTGAAAAAATGGGTCAGTCAGGCCTGTGCAACAGGGTTTCTTTTTTTCGTCACCTTATCAACCAAAAACATAAATCGTCTTTAAAGCACATGCTTTATAAAGTTCAATTTTTAAGCGTTTAAAACTGATGCGAACACACGATAAATGTGACGTATACCAACTGCAACAGGTGCATAGCAAGGCAGTATGCTATACATACTCTACACAGTACACACGGATTGTGACCTAATTCTTTGTGAGCAGTTGGATCCAACTGTCAACATCAATGTCATGAGTAACTGCATTCTAGAAATCTTCATACTCAACTTGTCAACATTGCATTATTCATATTTCATGATCCTAATTCGCCCCCATTTTTTTCTTTTCTTTGCCTCTTTAGGATAACGAGAATCAGAGCAACAAAACGCCAAAAGGACCAAAATTTAGCCTGGTGGCCAGGACTAAGCTCAGGTTGGACGAGGTCAACGCCCAGGTCAAAACACACGATCTGGAGCTAGAGAAAGGTAAGACTTTGAAAATCAGCTGCTTCGTTTGTACATGATTCATTGTCTTAATCCAAAGAAGACTCAATGGGCCATATTCTCGTACGTATTTAAATGCGGTTGTACGCTAAACACATGTTTAACTTTTACTTTAAATACATTGCTTAACTAAATGCACTTCTCTTAAATTTGTTTACCTTTAACACGTGTCTAACTCACTGAAAAATGTCTAACTTTGATCATGGGTATGGGGGTAGTTTAACGCATGTTTGATATAAAATTGGATGGATTGAGCGTGATACACAAAGATATTGGTCGAGCTCATAGCGAGACCAATATATTTGTGTATCATGCGAAAAAATCCATCCAATTTTATCATTATTATGCAGTGAGAATCTGACTTGAGCCTATCAAATAAATGAATAACACTGTACTAAAAAGTAAAAGTCCGTAGGCCTACCTTCCAAATTGCTCAACATTTATGGTACACTAACAGAATGAAAGAACAGAAGCTCCAAAACAACTTCCAAACACGTAACAAGTTCAAGTTTTACAGTTTGCAATAAATTCAAAGACATATTTCGGCGATCGTCTGTTTTCAACATAAAAAAACCCCACACGATTATTTGTAATAAGCTTACATTGACTTATAAGTAACAGCACAAAACTTTGACGATTGCCATTTGTAGGCCAGGAACGTCTTCATTTATACAGATAGACCCACACTTGTATCAGTGCTGCTTCGCGTTGCAGAACTGTCGGCCTAATTCCTGGAAATTCTTTTTCATTTAGCGTAACAAAACGTGTGCTATCGGAACCAGTCACCATTTTTTAACACAATGACCTATGACATCGTAAAACCAAAAAATAGTCTCTACTACATTTTCTGAACGCTACACATGCGGTCGCTACAATCGGTGTATTAGCACATGCGTTTTGGTGGATTCGTGCGTAAGCTTTAAATGTGTTAAAGAGGCAGGTAACCAAACTGACCAAGTTCGAATGATATTGGTCTGGCCAAGTTCGCTCCAGTGACATAATGTGCAGAATAATAGGTCTTTACTGATGCATTGCAAGTATAGGACAGAAGATTCGAACTGCATAATAATAACTAAACTCATGCGCCAATTGGACGCCTTGAATAATTATTCAACTGTGTCCGGTGCAAGCTGACAGGCAGATCGTGTAGCAAGTTTACAGGGAGATACATCAACAATTATCAGAATCATCTTCTTAGTATTTGGCCTGATAGGTGCAATCATCAGAAATCAGATTCCTTTAAGTTCATCCACTAAAAATAATAATACAAATAATGTGATAAGAAAACTAGCAAAATTATTATTTGCTAAAATATATTTGTTAACTTACTAAGTACAGTACATTGTTTCCTTTACTTATATAGATGACAGCACACCACATCAGCTTCCCTTATTTGGTAATTTCTGTTGTCGTCTAGCAGCGCAACCCCACAGTATGAACCATGAGGTAGCGGCAGGGTTCCTGGATGTACAGGTTAGTATATAAACCATTTGGGGTTTTCCTAAAACATTGCCTGATTTCTTGCTTGATTATGATAGTTGAATTATGTAGTACGCTATATCTAGCCCCAAAAGAAGAACCGTGCACTTGCAAGTTAAGCACCATCTTCCAATTTCACAGCCTCAAAAGTGCTAGAACATTTTTGAAACAGTATTATGCTAGCAGTTACATTCTGAAAACAACATTGTCTACAGAGGTTTGGCCAGGTTCTCCAGGGAAATATCCAAACACATCACTCTTCTTTGTATATGTAGAGTTTGAAGTTTGCAACGTGACTCAATTCTTATGCCAGTTATAGTATGCATATTTTGTAAAAGAAGATATTTGAGCAAAAAAAACACTCTTTTAGTCAATTTTATCACTGAAACTGTGACACGCTTCACGCTTCAGAGTATCAAATTGTATAATGAGTACCGGGGATAATGACAAGCGTGTAAATATGCACATACCATATTCACCAATAAAAGACTTACAAGTTAATACTTGTGCGTCAATGTTGTGCCTTCAAAGTGGCATCACAGTTTATGGACACAAATAGTGGTTTTCTTCCACAGAATTGTGTTCCATCATTGATCTCCTTCTGATCTTACAACCGATTTACCCTGATATCAATTATTGATCTTCTTAAAAACCAACTAAAAATATTGATTATATGCTTGATTCTTGTCTTTTGCAGGAGGTTGTATGTGGTCTTCCAAATTGGCGTAGGTTATGGTGCACGTTACGGGAAAGTAAATTAACGGTATGGAGGAATCCAGAGGACGTGGGATTCAGGCTACCTTTAAGCTCCATTTGTGTAAATAAGGTATGTATATTAAGATAACATGATAGATTTATATGTACAATTACCATGCATTCACACACACCAGTTTGATCAGAGCTGTTGATGCAATACAAGCTCAACCCTAGCTGTCCTCATCTCTACATATCACTCCACTGCTAACTGTTGGTACCTTGCGCTTCCCGGTTCATCTCGTGACACAATCCAGCAGGCTAGCTGTCCTCATCCCTACGTATCACTACACTGCTAACTGTTGGTACCTTGCGCTTCCCGGTTCATCTCGTGACACAATCCAACAGCCTATCAAATGGTGAAGAAAAACTTTTACCAGTTAGCGCAATCAGTTGGGTGTCAGACATCCATGCGCGCAGCCCAGGTTCGAATCCTGGCGCATGCGTAGCTTGATTCCCCCTACCTCCCCCAATAAGGTACCTGTTCTTCTCCTCGTAATTCTTTGTTCCCCAAAACACGCCCGGGGAGTTACAGAGTTATTTAAGGGAACGTGAAAAAGGTGTGTTTTAACCCTAACTCCCTGGGCATGTTTTTGTCAATTAAACTATCAAGGGAGAAAAAGTGTTACATTTTTGGGGAAATGCAGCCTGCGCCGGGAAACAAACCCAGGCTGCAGGCATGGAAGTCTGACACCCAACTGATTGCGCTAACGGATCAGCTCTAAAAAGTTAACTTTTCCAAGATAATTTGATAGCCCGTTGGATCGTGCCACTGTTGTTCTTTAAAAAAATATCTTCATCTTTCTATGTATTTTCTTAATGGTAGCCATATTTCAGTTAAAAAAGATGGCGTGAAGTGTTTCTCCAAAAGCAAAATGCATACTGTGATATGGTGAGCCATAACTTTCATCCTTTATGGCAATACCACTAGCATCTTGTGCAAATACTAGTAGGTAAAACAACACAAATGGACCATGATAGCAGTGTTTTACATCAGGGGCCATCTTTCAGAGGAAATGGAAATGGCAAAACGTCAAGAGAGAGAGTGGGTTGACTTATACGATACAGGATATGTGTATGCATATTATATGTCATATTTGGCGTCAGAAATTCTCTAAATCAACCCATACACAAGTTATTAATCAATCAGTTTGGGGAATAAATCATGCATGAATTGATCTGATTGAAATCAACGCAAGACTTTGAGTCACCGATCGATTTGGTTCATTAAGAACATCACTCTTCTTTTCACCCTCGGATTGTGATGAGGTAAAAGAGTGGGCAAATTTTCATATTTATGGTGCTGAATTATTCCGATTAGATCTGATTGAGTAATGTGTATATTTTTGGATGCTGTATAATAATTGCCCAAATCAACAGTTCAATACCCTAGTACGTATATAGTTGTTCAGTATCAGGGGTTTATCCAGGGAATAGAATGGAAAGAAAATCAAAAGAAATTTGGATATGAGCTGTGAAAGTGGGTCAAAATTGATGAGTTTTCGAGGGAGTTACCCTCTGAACCTCAAATTGGGCCCTCCATGAAAACACTTTTGGATACACCCTTGTTATCAGTATCAAATAGAAAAGCTTCCTTATACTCTGAATCGATTCAAACTATAGTTCGATCAGTTCCAAATTGGCGAAGCCTCATCACAGTAGCGAATGAATACAGAAGGACGCTGGCGCACATGAAGGCAAAAGTGCACTCATGTGCATGTGGCCATGATCGCATGCATACCAGCATACGCTTGGATTACTTTTTCGAGCGGAAAGATGCAAACTAAATATTTCTCGCCAATTTGGAACTGATTAAACTACAGTATAGACAATGTCATACTCCAGAAGGCACAATCTATGTGTAATGTGCACATGCATCTGATACTCCTGTCACACATTTGATTCTTTGAATACTTAATGATTTTATTTCCAATTAAAACTTTGGTTCATTTGATATTAAGCATACTATAATTTAGTATGTTGAACTTAAACTTGAACTGTTCAAACTAATAAATTCCCTTCAATAAGCCCAAAATGTCCTGGGAGTGTGGTTCATATGCTCCTCACATTTTCCAGTAATCGAGTAATCATGCCATTACCAGGAACCCCAGATACTGTTTTCCCCCCATCAGTATTGCATTTTTGTGACAATCCACTTATCTAGCTCTTTCCTTGTTACAGGACACGTTAGTGGGTCTTTCTGATATGGACAATGCAAAGCGCCCTCATATGTTTGTCGTTACGTGTCAAGAGGACAATGAACAAGAGCGCCACCTGTTCTCGGCCGAGAATGAAAGCGAGTTGGAGGAATGGATGGGCGGTTTCCATCAGCTGTTTATAGACATAGGTAATGTATGGATTGGGATGTCTATTTAAAAGTGATATAAAACAGAGATAAAAAAATCCAACAACCCCTGTCCTACGGGGCCAACTGACCCTTTATTAATTGGGGGATTTTCATGTACAAATAAATACCAACCCAAATTGGGAGCTGTCATGCGGATGATGCGGGTTTGATTCCCGTCGCTGACAAGGCTGGTTTTCCGCCAAGGCGGTTAGGGTAATGTCTTCCTCAATTGAATAGAAATATCTGTGGCCTCAAAATATTGACACCCATATGGTGCCATACACGGTCAGGTTTGTTAGTGTGAACCCTACCAAGTAATGCATCTCTGATTTGACTATTATTTTTCTGTACATCCTTCAGGTTCATGGAAACATGCTTGTGACTCCAGGATGCATATACGCTCTCCGCTGCCTCGAAGATCCACCATGGAGGCACCAAGGCCAAGGAAGGGCTCCCTCTATGATGAAATGACAATAAGTAAGTTAGCAATTGCCAATCTAGGATTACTATACTCTATTTGTCTTCCTCTGGACAGTGACGTAACTTTACAGGCGCAGCATTTACGCACATGTATGTTTCTTCCGTCTTTCTACGCTTGTGTGTATACGCCAGCGCCTTGAATAAGCGCACCCGTTTATGTGCCGCAATTAGTAGAATACGCAGTTACGTCACTGTGTGGTGATGGATAAATAGACTATAGATGTGCTGAGTAAGCTGAGGAGTATAGGACTTCATTACTTTTTGGAAACAATTTTGTTACCGAGCCTTGATTTTTAAAATCCCTATGCGAGCCTTGATTTTTGAAATCCCTATGCAAGCCTTGGTTTTTGAAATCCCTATTCAAACAGAAAATAAGGAAATAGTGTACTATAATTATAGGTCTCAGTCATGCATTAAGTCTTTGTTGAAATCAAATGCATGCATTCCTGGAACCTAAAGTACACTTAAATTGATTCCAAATGTTGTTGTTTTAATATACATTTTCAGCTTATTTGAAATTTCACATTTGTTCCATTTTTTGCTCAAAACAGTTTTATAATTGATTTTACTTTGTCAAAAGTGTATTATCAAGTAATCTACAATATGTTAAATTGTAAATTGATAACCTATACCTATCACATCAAGTGAAGGCAGTATATCATATCAGTAATTAATGCAACTTAAAATAACTACAATATAATATTGTATTCAAAATTGAGAAACCAATTGAAATATAAAGGTCAGATATTTATTTTGTTGGCCAATAATAGCTCAGTTGATGTGACATGTCAGTAGTAGACATGATCCTTACACAAACATATATCTGTTAAAATATGGTTGTATAACTTGCATTTTGGTATAACAAACGCAATTATCCCTTTCCACGCGACTACAAGTTTTACCATATTATACAAAACAGATTTTTCAGAAACCTTTCCAATTTTTCAAAGTCTATCTCAAGGATAACTGAACCAATATTAGGCATGTTTGTACTTATTTCAATGCATTTCTCATGATGATTCCAAATATGGTACTGAAATTCAATAATTTTGAATTTTTTGAAACATTTTGTGAAATTTTGGAACTAAACAAGTGGTTCCAACTGAGCATAATGACACTATGCATCCTCAGATCTTCATCCTGCTTAAGATTGATATCTGTCTTGTGTCTTCTTCCTGAGATGATCGCCTCTCAATAAACCCACTTATCTGTATTCTTCCGTAATTCTTTTCTCTACTTGCAGCAAATAGTAAAAAGAGTTCTCCCCATAAGAGCTAAAGCATCAGCTTACATAATGATGGTATAAATTCAAATCAATGTTGATCACCACTTTTCACATCATGGGGCAGGGTTTTCATAGATCACAACACATGTATTCATTTATCATTTTGACATAGCCCATGTAAAAGACTCTGATTCTGTGAAGGTTTGATGTCATCTGTGTAACAAGAAAGTTCCAGTAGTACTTGTGGCTCGAGCCTCTTCATTCATTGTAACTGCAATATGCTTTGTGGCACAAAAAAGGCATGAGGAATCAGCGAGCTCCAACATGCCTGTGATGTCAGTCTATGGCAAATTGTTCGAAAGGTCAATCAGTTCCATCTTGGCGAGACTCAGCAACAGTAGCAAATTAATACAGAAGAGCATGGGTGCGCATATCGCCCGCTTTATGCAACAAACATAAACAGGGCGCACAGTATATCATGTGCTGGCCTTGTGCGCGTATGCAAAAATTGCGCCTGAACGCTTGGATTACTTTTGTGCATGTATTTCCAATTTAGAACTGACTAAACTTTTTATAGCGCTATATCAAACCAATTTATGCAGGCTACTTTTGTGATTGCACAATTCACCACCAAGTTTCAGATGATATCAAACCTACTCAAAATGAAGAGACTTATTATAGGACATGGTTGTTGAGCAGGACAAACCTCTTGAAGGTCATTGGCCCCAGAACATGTATAAGCAGAAACCTCCTATGAAAACCTCTTCACAGGTTTCTTTTAAACATGTCCAAGGGCCAAAATACATAGGTTTTTCCTGCCCAACAACGACATGTCATTTTACATTTCATTATTGTATTTCAATATCACATATTGTCGCTGTCCTGTTCAAACTTTGTTTGTTTATCCGGCCCTTCAGCATGTATAAAGCAGGGGTTCTCAACAGGCGGCCCGTGGGCCAAAGTTTGGCGCTTTGATCACTTCTGAAATACATAGAAATGTATAGAAAAGCTCAGAAAGTGGTGTTCATTTGGCCCTTGAGCATATATTTTTGAACTTCATTTGACCCTCCATGACAGCCAGGAAATAGAGTTGAAAACCTCTGGTATAACTGGTATAAAGTGAAACTGCTCAATGGTTATGTTTGGCAGTGTTGCTTTGTATATGTTCAGGGGCAAGCGCACTTACAAGGTTTTGAGAGATGTGTTTTTGGCTGTTGAACATGTTTAGAGCAGACTGTCCAAGATTATACATAGGGAGTATCACTTTATAATATACATGCTGAAGGGCCGGATGGAGATACAAGGTTTTGACAGAACAGCGATGAAATGGAGCATATCAGAACAAGATTTAGTTGACTGTTGACTTCCAATGAGAAGTGTCATTCAACTGGCAATGTTTTAAGCTCCTGAAATAACCGATTTTGTTCCTACATTTTGATCTGAAATTGAATAGGCAGTAAAAAAGCAAACATTTCTCATTGTGATACAATTGTACAACAACAGAATTTCATTCATGTGATTATGCATGCCACATGCTGATCACCTGGACTCCTCATATGATTATACATGCCACATGCTTATCACATGGACTCTTCATATGATTATGCACGCCACATGCTTATCACATGGACTCCTCATGTGATTATGCATGCCACATGCTTATCACATGGACTCCTTGTGTGATTATGTATGCCACATGCTTATCACATGGACTCTTCATATGATTATGCATGCCACATGCTTATCACATGGACTCTTCATATGATTATGCATGCCACATGCTTATCACATGGACTCTTCATATGATTATGCATGCCACATGCTTATCACATGGACTCCTCAAGTGATTATGCATGCCACATGCTTATCACATGGACTCCTCATGTGATTATGCATTCCACATGCTTATCACATGGACTCCTTGTGTGATTATGTATGCCACATGCTTATCACATGGACTCCTCAAGTGAGTATGCATGTCACATGCTTATCACATGGACTCCTCAAGTGATTATGCATGTCACATGCTTATCTCATGGACTACTCATGGATATCTTATGGGCATCAATCACATTTGGTCTTTTTTTAATTATTTTTGACTCCTCATGTGATTATGCATGTCACGTGCTTATCACATGGACTCCTCATTTATATCTTATGGGCATCAATCACATTTGGTATTTTTTATTATTTTTGCCTATTTTACTATGATCAAACTGTACGATACTCGGGTCATTTATCATATGATTCTGCCAACAACAATGTTTACTAACACCGTTTACTAACCAATATTTTCCATTAACTCATAACGCAGCTTTATTTGAGGATATGTTTTAACATGTAGGTAGAAGTAATGGGTTGTCATAGTAACACAGAAATACATAATATCGTGTAGTCTTTAACATTATTCATTTCACATTAGATAATATTTTAGTTATAAAAGGTGTCTTTAATTTATCAGTCCTGAATGCTGGATGAATATTTGCATGTATTTTGTGAATTAATTTAGTTTAATCTGTCTTTTTTATTCTCTTTTTCTCACTTATTTTTTTAGTAGTTAACCTGTCACCCAGTAATTGTTTTCTAACTAATCATAATCTCTATCATGGCATGTTAACCTGTCAATGAAATAGTTTCTTAGAATAGCAACCAATCAATCAAATTCTGTTTTAGTATATCAAACCACCAATCAATCACAAACTGCCTTATAATTATTACATAGTGTGATTTAAAACTCACCCTATTTCTTGTAGTATCAAACGAATGCTCAAAATAAGTCTTTGCAAACATTATTTAAACAAATTGTTTGAAAGGAAGCTGATACAAAGCATGTGAATGCTATAATTCCAAATGGTGGTATTTCAACACCAAATTATGGATAAAAGATATGTATTAATATATTTCACCCGCTGCCAAACCCATCAAAATTAAACACTATAACATCGTCTTAATGCTTCAAAATGACTGATAACCCTCCGTTTAGTGTGGCACTAATACAAATTCCTGAATGAAAAGAATTATGCAGCAGCTAACATTTTGTCAATGAAAAAAAAAATCCTGATGTGTCTATGGCGTGACTAAAACCTGACATTATCAAACAAATCTCATGCCTCACTGCTGTTCATTTTCAGAGCGGTTGTCGTTCAATTCCTTTCTTAAGGAGCCGTTCGACAAGTCCAAACTTCTGTCGCCCAACTCAAAGCCTTTCAACAGATCATTTTCTGGTTGGTTTTTGTGTTTTTACTGTTCTTTTTGTCTTTTGTTATATTGTTTCTTTCTTCTAAAGAGTATTTATCTGATGTCTCTTTCGTACCAATTACGCATTAAATAAAATGTGATGTCTCTTTGAGACCGGGGTAGCATTTTCAGCAGTCCCTGATTCTGGTGGGACTCAAACAGTTTTAGAATTTCAGCAATTAGGACCCAAAATATCTAAAAAATAGGACTACAATTTAATTTCAGAATTCATGATCAAATTTGTTAAAATCTCTTCTCACCAAAACCAATTATGAAACCCAACAAAATATGGCATCCAATATTTGCCTGGTGGTTATTAGTGTATAAACTTAGTACAGTCATAGTATACTATTTAAGAATTGACAATATTTGTTTACATTGTATTTTCATTTAAGGGTCATGATTCAGGGTCTTTATGCACAGTTATTGTGCATTGTTCTCTGGACAGAAAGAGACAGAAGATTTTGACAAATGCTCTTTACATTTTACTTGTTTTTGTTTATGTTATTATTCGGTATTCATTATTCATTGTTGTTGTCATGTAATGGTGCTTGATTGTTTCAGTCTTTGTCCTTGTTTTATATCATGGATTGGGTTATCAGTATTATAAAATGTAAACTATGTAAGCAAAATCTTTTGGGGGTTAACAATCCAAGGTGAACTTTGGTGTTTGGGAATTTGATGGGAAAATTAGACCAAAATCATAACATGTCTTAGCTTTTTGGTTTCCCTAACTGTAAATTTTTGACCTGTAATAGGACATTATGTAAGACACATTTCCAAATTTATCAATACGTTTAATCCAGACAACTGTTTGTCAAAATATCACTGTTGCTGCTATGTGCAAATCATAACAAATTAGGTTATATCAGCCATCCAAATTTATTTATGGGAAGTTTTTATTTGCTGGGAATATAATATAGAAATAAGGTAACAACAACAAAAACCCTGTTCTGCGGGCCTTGGACCATTAAAACAATATCAACAATAATTCCTTTTTTGTTTTGTTGAGAAAATGTGTTTGGAAATTTTGGAAAGGTTTTGATTTTTTTTAAAGTTGAAAATTGTTAAAAAATTCCATCAAAATTCTTGTAACCACCCCTTCCCCTAAAAAAACCACACAAAAACGACAGACCGACCGACCGACCGACACTACATATACCTGAGAGGACTGTTTGCCCAAAGAACAGGGTGTTTTTTTTGTCACCCGATAATGGAGATGTCTTTCATTGTTATATACCCACTTTGTCCTGCATTTCTAACCATCACTCTCTATAATTCTTCCTCCCACAGACCCGCAGCATCAAGTTCATCCAAACAACCTCTCAGATTCCTCCTCTGATGACGACGATTTTGTGTTCCTGGACGTGCCGTCCTCAACCAGATCATCATCACCGCTGATGACATCATCGCCACGGATACAAACGCGCTCCCATCGAAGCGTGACTGTGTCGCCAGCCACCAGCCCCAGTGTCTTTCCTTCAGTACCTCGCATCGTTGTCCGTAAGGAGACGAATGTGTGATGGTGAAAATGGTTTTCATGAACTTTTTTGGTTTTCTGTACTTAGCTCTTTCCCTCAAAGGTGAATTAGTAATTGTGGCATGCCATAATTCTGGAATACTATCAACATATTATTTGTTTATAATGTACTCCATTCCATAAAACATATTGCGAGAAGGGTATTTCAGAACTAGAGCATAACTGTTACTCATTAGTGTATAGCACTGCTATATATTCCTGAACATATTATTAAAAGAGTATTGCCATCATGATAGCAATTCCATGGACATAGGTCTAATTGAGCATACAAAAATGAAAGGTCTCTTTCATAGCTTTGCTTATACCTTCATTTGAGGTGTTTTTTAATTGGTACAGGTACTCTTCTGAGCGTTTATCACAAAGAGCCCCGGAGAGTAATGTTATTTCTTAATGGCTGGCGATTAGTATATTCCAAGGTTGATGGAATGAATAGCTCTCCTAGAGCAAGCGCACAAATAAACGCCTCGTTGTATCATTGCTTCGACCTTCATCTGAATCGGAACTACTACGCTCCTCAACATTTAGGCGACAAAAAAACCCCACCCTGTTGTACGGGCAAAATGTTCAGGCAATTTTCCAAATATTTCACAAATTTCAAACAATTTCAACAACAAAAACAGGGTGGTTTTTTTGTGGCCTTACCAACAAGTATTGTCAAGTGAATAAAAAAAGTCATAAATAGCTCTTCTATAATCTGTTTGGCCATCTCGAGACAGTGACGTAACCGCGTATTCTACTAATTGCATCACATAACGCGCGCGCATACTCGCGGCGTTGGCGTACAACACGAGCGTTGAAAGGCGGAAGATACACACGCGTGCGTAAAAGCTGCGCCTGTTAAGTTACGTCACTGTCTCGAGATGGCCAAACAGAGTATAGGAGGAAATATACACAGAAAATGTGGCCTCATTGTTCTAATATGAAAGAGGTGAAAGTGAGGAATACCGTACACAGACTAAAGGCGTCCCGGAAAGGTGTACGCTTAGTGTCACTTTGGGTTGAGTCATAATGTCATCACAAATTTGCATAACTCCAATGCAATGGGTATTTGCCCACACGATCAAAGAAGAATCGGCGCAGCAACGCTGTGCCTATGATGAGCGAATGCGCTGATGTCACCTCCCAACTTGAGGTATTAACGCAGTGTGCAGTATAATGTATCATGGAAGACTTGAAAAATGGCATTCAATTGTACTGTGATAACATAAAAGATTTGTCTCAAAAAACATGCAGTTTTTTTTACTGAACATACCCAGATGTAACTCCTCTTATGTTTCCTTTAGCTTGAATGATATCATTTTAACCTAAATACTATTTTTAAATATTTCTTAATTTTTCCTTTGGACTTGAACGAATTCAACAACTATTTTAACAATTCTTATTGAATTATGGTCAGTATTTTTTGCTTAATTCTTTTAACTTTTAACCTAAATATTCTAGTTCATTTAATAATTTATGTCTGCAAGTAAATTTATTAAAGCTGTAAAAATTCTTTTAATGACCAAAAACTTAAAACAGAAGTCACATTCAAACTTTCAGTGTAATGGAGTGTAGACCTAGTTATTTGAAGGTTGATTTCACTCAATCCTTAGGCTGAAAAGATGTTTTATTTTTGAAGGTATATGTACATGTTTCAGAGTAATGACATGGGAATATACAGGGTAAATTAAGAACTCCTATTTGGAAATATTTATAACGCACTCCATGATATAATACGGCACACAAATAAAATGGAATAAATTGAAGTATTATTGCCATGAAATTATGATATAGACTGTACATTTATTGTAACATGTATGATAGCCATTATAGAGATGGTTATCTTAACCAAACTATTTATTACTTATTATTATTGATATTCTGTAAAATGTATATAGTTATTATGGACTGAATATTAACAGTAATACTGGTGTATTAAGATGATATATTTTTTATTTTAAGATGTTTACCTGTTTACGGCAGTGGTGACGCTCGCAAATCACTGTTGAATGTTGATAAATTGCCTTGTATTATACTATTTGCGATCGTCATGCTATCCAACAATTCACTATTCAAGATGGTGTCCCATTCATGTTTAGTAAAGAACCCATGTGTTTAGATGGGCATAGATAGTGGGTGGCACATAGGTCAAATTGTTCACATAAGTAGAATTGTGCAACTTGATAAATAACCATATTCTCTCTAAAAACATCCCCTGAATAAATGCTCCATACTTTTTCAATAAATTTAACATGCGTAAGCTTATCATTTAGAAATGAGTTACATTTACAATTGTAACAGTATAATTGAATAGCGAAACCTATAACAAGCTAAACTTTTATCCACTGTTTTCGCAAAGAAATTCCCTAAAATGTATATTTTCATGCTAAATTACCATGTAGTACCCAGTGAAAGTCACAAAAATAGCACTTTTATGTAGCAAAATTACCTTCAAAATAACACCTGTCATGCATCTATTGGTTTTATCAATTATATACAAAACAGACTTTTCAGAAACCTTTCCCATACTATCAAGGATTACTGAACCAATACTTGGTATGTTTGTACTTATTTAAATGTACTTCTCATGTTGATTCCAAATATGATAATGAAATTCAATAATTTTGTTGACATTTTAAAACATTTTGTGCAATTTTGGAATGTCGTCTGCATACGCCTGCTGCGTGGAAAGTGTTATTAGGGGTGCATATTAGAGAAAATATGGTGGATGTATTATGACTGGTCATAAAATCTTGACTACACTAATGAGAAAAGTAATTTATGCTGTCATAAATATGTTAATTCTTGGGCAGATTTCTGTTTTTGTTTTGTTTAAAAAATGCTATTTTTACATGGATCTTCAACAATGAGAATATTTTACTCATTTTACTCTATGTACAATTGTTGCTTTTTGGGATTAGACATCAACATTGAGCAAACTAAAAGGAAATAGCTATGCATGATGGGATTGTTGTAATAATAGTCACTCCAAGTTCCGTATCATTTATATCTTTAATGCATGGTTATGATTATTTGATACCCAGATTGCAAAGGTCAGTTTAGTAAGTTCAATTGCATGTATGAATCATTGACCTGTGTACTGGGGGATGAGAATAAGATAGCTCATAGTGCATGGCGGTAGATTTATATATTAATTTTGCTTTATAGAAAGAAACACTTTTAAGTGTTTTCAGACTATTAAGCTTATGACAGAATTAATGTACAATGCTTATCGTTTTATATGCGTAATGTAGAAGGCTTAAATATGATAGAAATTGAACATACTGTGGATTGGTGTTTTGCCTGTATTCCGTGCATCACGGCATCAGAATTCATCGTCATACTAGGTCAAACAGTATGTTACAATATAACAGCAATATCTTTCCGGCGGGGCATTTAGCTATATTTATAGGGAATTGAGCTCATAGTTAAGAAGGAACTTACATCCAGGTAAACATGCACTTACTTGGCTTTCACTGGTGTGAGTTGAACTAAAGGGTTATAGACATTATTCATAATTGGCGCATTTACGTCAAAAGAGGGCCATGCTAGCCAACTGAGCATGCTCAGAGCAATTAGTGCTCCAAAAACGGGGCTAACTATGTAGCCGAGACGAGAGTGATGTAGTTTTTCAATGTGGCGAACTTTGCATTAATCATAAAAAATGCTTCATACTTCTGAGCTGTTCAATAGTTGACCTTATTACATTCGTGAAATAAACTTGAAGGTATAAACTATCTATTCCACTAGTTTGAAATGAAATGTTTGCTGGTAACCGACACTATCTAGTAAAATGTAGAAGTTCACAGTTCATTACATTGCAGTAAAAGTACGAGGTTGTATGTTTATCGAGTATGTCTCCCTCTTTATACACGAAATGAAATGAAGAACTTCTATTGACAACAAAGTAAAGCATCTATCTAGTGCACAGCACAGATTTCTGGCAAATTGGAAATCATCATGATGCATTAAGTTTGCACCAATTGAGTTTGCATGAAAACAAAATCATAAAATTAAGCCCAAATTTTTCTGAAGTTAATTAAAAATATATAAATGTAATAAAAAAAAGAATTTAGCAACTAGCTTAAATTGTTTTTGTTTGGCAGACCATGCTATATAATCAACCACGCCATATTATTTATACCACAACATGTCTAATTTTGGATATCTATTGCCATGGCAACGATTCCTGTCAATATGTATTGTCGTGGCAATCAATTTTAGGTCTAACGAGTCGGAACCTATTACGGCTTAAATTTCTAACTGCAAATGGCTACTTTAACACAAATCCATGAATAATTTGTAAGAGGGACACATGCAGTTCACGGTAGCAAATATTGTGGGGATTGTTTCATTGTTAGAAAATGAAATGCTAAGGAGAGTAGGACATTCTTTCTGCTGCTGTTTAGTATTTTACCATTTAACCTGCATTTTTTTAAATGGTATTATTTAAAATGTGACTTGTGTTGGGTTTTTTTTACCGCTTTTGAACTTTTTAATTTGTGTATTTTAATTTTTTTACTATGTATAAACTGTATAACATAGAAGTATTAATAAGTGGGCTGTGTGGGCAGTGGTCTACAATCACTCCACTAAACTAGAGGAGTAGTTTTAGGCAACAAAAAAAAAAAGTTGACTTGCCCTTTTAGGGTCAAATTAAGGGTCGGACGGTCGGATTTTTTTTGTTGTTGAAATTATTTGAAAACTTACTGCACAAAAACACGTTTTAAAGATTTTTTTTGTTTTTGATTTTGATTTTTTTTTTGATTTTTAAACAAGCAGATACTACTCGTAAATACGTTTTTCATCTTTCTTTATTGTTATGTGCTTCTTTCAATTTTTTTTTTTTTTTTTTCAATTTTTTTCAATTTTTTTTTTTGGAAAAAAAAGAAGAAAAAATAGCGACCCTAGATTTCCGAAAATTCGGGTCGGTCGGAAAGGGCAAGTCAACTCTTTTTTTTTGGTGGCCTAATAGTCAACCAGTATTTATCGACATTCAGGATTCTGTGGCTTCCTTTATTCTAATTATCTATTTGAGCTTTACTCCTGGTAGTATGATCACACAAACGATAAAGTTCCCGGATGAAGTAGTTTCCGATCTGCAAATTTGAGTTGCACACAACTGACATTACCGCACTCCTCCTGATCAGGGTTGCACACCCCTGATATAACCGCTCTCTTCCTGATCAAGATAGTATATGCCATCTCACGGAATTATTTTGAGTTTTGAGTTTGTAATTATCAAAGCTGATACGTCAGGTTAACAATATTAATACTATAACAAAATGTGTATAAAATAAATGTATTGTCATAATATTTCCTGTAAAATATAGGCCTTGCACTGGTTTAGAGCTGTCATTGGTATCATCATGCAGACTAATTTGATTTTGTATGCTCAATATCATGTGCACATCGTGCAAATTCACCCCACACTGAAATTGCTTGCTTGACCACTCTTAACACTTTCCACGCGGCAGGCGGCTGCAGACGACATTCCAAAATTTCACAAAATGTTTCAAAAATATCAAAATTATGGAATGTCATTACCATATTTGAATTCATCTTGAGAAATGCATTGGCATAAGTACAAACATGCATAGTATCGGGTCAGTAACCCTTGAGATAGACTTTGAAAATTGTGAAAGGTTTCTAAAAAATCTTGTTTTGTGTATGGTAAAATAATAGCCGCGTGGAAAGAGTTAACACTTTCCACACGGCTATTAGTTGTACCGTATTCAAAACAACATTTATGAGAAACCTTCCAACTTTCAAAGTCTTCTTAATCTCATGAATTACTGAACAAATATTTGTTAATGCATTTCTCATGGTGATTCCAAATATGGTGATGCATTTCAATAATTTTGACATTTTTGAAACATTTTGTAAAATTTTGGAATTGTCGTCTGCAGACGACTGCCGCATGGTAAGTGTTAATATTGTTTAGCGAATTAACATTTTTGATTCATTTGGTATAACTTTGATAATAAATCAACCACAATCATAGAAAAAATGTGTTCGAACAGTGACCCTTGTCTGCACGTTTTAATTACCATATATTAGAGTCATGTGAAAATACCGATTTGCATCCGATAGCCTGAAAGTTCGCCTTCAACATACCCCTCCCCTCTCCACCAATCAATGTTGCTAGGCCACGGGCTGATTGTTGGCAAGTTGGGCGACTCAACATTGATCAGGGGGGAAAGGTATGACTTTACATTAGGCCTATTAAGTGTTCGAACACTTTTTCTAACATTGCAGGTATGTGTATTGTAAACGAATATGATGTTTTGATGAATAAATTTGACCCCAAATGTGACCCGTCACATCAAAATGGACATGTTGGAAGCCTGAGTCAATTCAGAGTTATTGGTATGACTTGTAAGAGCAAATTTTAAGCTTTGAAATGACACCATCATGTTAAAGGTAATAGGATTTTGTAATCACAAGATATGATTTGAAGAAGCATATTTTTTCTATTAATTTCCTTATATTTTACCAAATATAGCGGCCTCTATCTCAAAACTGTGTTTGCCGACAACATGTCCTTTTTGACTGAACTGGTCACAAATATGTTTGCCAACCATTGGTTTACAGTTTGAAATAAATGTCCAAACAATAGTCTAATTTGGAAAAAAGAAGGATATTTAAGAGCAGTTTTCAATCTTCAAAAATAAGATAATTTGGGCTCAATATATTACATTTTTACTTAGGTAAAACTGGTGCTATCCCAAACGATGACAGCTCTTTATTGGTAACTGTCTGCATTTGTATATTGCTTAATTAAAAATAATGAAAGTATTGATGCGATTGAGAAGTTGAGAACATGTATAATGTAAAAGCTAATATTTTTATGGTCTTATTTTTACACTTATTGTGTATGAATGTGAAACCACTTAATATGAATAAACGTAAAACTGCATTTGTTGTTATAAAGTGTCACCCATTCTGCAAATTCAAATACCCATGCAAATTTCTCTTTTTGAAACTGAACAAACTCTGTATGTACAGCGTGATTAAAGTATTGATGTTAATAATAATGTTTTAAATAACAAACTTATCCCTACCTTGTCTGTATCACTTACACTATCACAAGGAATCCAGCCTGTTTCTGGAAGCATGCAAACACTCAAGGCCCTATTTCATAAAAATTAAGAAGTGAACTTAGGAAGAGTCTTAAGCCTGATTACGAATGGTATTTAAGAATTCTTCCTGAGATTAAGAAAGGCCAATTTCTAAAGTTTGACTGAGGGACTTTATCATGAAGATCAACTCACAAATTCTTAAACAATCTTCCTAAGAAGAGATGAAAAGTTAAGAAGAATAACTCTTCTTAAGATGAATCCTAACTTTAATACAATAGGACCCATGTTACATATATCCATCAGTGATGGTGGATCAATCCATTTTCATGTGTAGGTATACTGGCTGTATCAATATTTTTAGTACCTGTCCACTTCCACCATTTAACCCTGACTCGAGATCACCACACGGCAACAGATTTCTTTTCCGACCCCCAAAATTCACCAGAAAGGTCACCCCGACCTCGACCCCCCCCCACCGGATTTGAACCACGGACCTCCAGTACCAGGGCCCAGATCCGAGCCACTACACCACGTCTGTCAGTCGACACTCGGCGAGTATATTCGCGTCATTATATAGCC
Organism: Ophiura sarsii; assembly: GCA_035610835.1. Taxonomy (NCBI): domain Eukaryota; kingdom Metazoa; phylum Echinodermata; class Ophiuroidea; order Amphilepidida; family Ophiuridae; genus Ophiura; species Ophiura sarsii. Next base: position 35,938,191 of record CM069448.1, read on the forward strand.
TGGGTCCGTTTTGTACCCCAAAAACCTGCACGCCGGGTTATAAAAACATTTTTTCCGCACAGCTGCTGTGTGGTGTAGTAGAGTTGGGTTATAGGAGGTTTCCAGCAAACACATGATTGCTTTATACGTTAGAAAAATAATTATCGAGCTTAAATCGCGTAGTTATATTGAACAAAGCATCATACTTATCATGAAAACGAATAAAAACTGTCATCTCTCAACATGCAATTTTTTTTAAATTTGCGGTGATCGAAAGTCCCGATATCAATGAAGTTATTGGTTATAAACGATGCATTTGCACAAATTTGAGCACCAATAATCATGATGTCTTTGATATCAGGACTTTCGATTACCACGAATATTTAAATATGGCATGTTGAGAGGTTATGGTTTTTATTCATTTTTATGATATTAAAGTATGTTGTTTTGATTTGGGCTCAATAATTATTTTTATTACATATAATGCACAGTGTTGAGCTTGTTGAACACCTTTAATGGAGAATAAAGCGTCACAAATCAATCATCGATAACAATGTTATTTAAAGGTAAAACAAATACTGCCAGATGTTTTGCATGTTCAATTAACAAATTGTATCAAATTTTAGGCCGTAATTTTGTTTCAGTAGACATTAATATGAATTCCTAAAAACAGATTTGGTTTGTTGTTTTTATTCGGTCAAAAACTAGGACCTACTGAAATTGAACATTTTGTTTCCTTACTCCACACATATATGTAATGAGTATCTTCCTTATAGATGATGTGACCGTTATTTACATCAGTAGTGTTTACAAATTGATTAGCGCCTGGTCTGAAGACATGCTATAGGTACTAGTCCACGACTACTGCATACATACTATTCAAAAGCAAAATACTGAGCTCCAATTTTAAAAGCACCTGCCTTTATGGTGCGCACTCATACTGCCAGGCAACCAGATTTAGTACCCGGTCTCTCATTGTGCTAGGGATGCAGACCATGATACTGCACTATTCTACAACAAAAGTAATGATCAATCAAGTGTGAATTTAATTTACAAAGCACATTCCCTGTAGGTGCACACACATACCACCGGGCATTACATCACAGGTCACATCATCTATACTTTTTTAAATGTACTATTCTGCATTTTTTATGTGGATTTATTTTGAAATTAGGTATATTTCACAAAACTTAATCTATGAGGCATAGTGAGTACTGCTTTAAACCCATCTTTTAAGTAAACTGTCATAGCAAAATCAGTGTGTCCTAGTCTATTATTTATAGCAAAATCAATTCCACTAAACCTGCCATTTGGATTGATCAACACTATGTTTTAGAGTAACAAATGTTTAGTGAAACTGATTTAAGACTCTTTGAAATGTTAAGATAGATTGTCATACTTAATGATGGATAACAGTGCTTAAAACATGCCACAGACATGTGTGAAATACCCCACTAACTAATGAAACTTATTCTTACAATGTTCTTCATCAACATCCAAGTGTGATGCTTGGCTCTGTATTAATACTGTATGGGATGTACAATTAAAATCGTTAAAATGTACACTAATATTGTAACAATAATGACTTATCCTTGAAATCTGTCATTTTCAATGTTTTCAATAAAAGCTTTGGTAATCAAGCACCACTACTATAGCCTGTGAATCAAATGTGTATTTCTTTTAGTTCCTGGAAAACTTGTAACGCTTTTCGGAAATTTAGTGCAGAATTGTATTCTGATATTTAACACTTTCCACGTGGCAGGCAGCTGCAGACGACATTCCAAAATTTCACAAAATGTTTCAAAAATGTCAAAATTACTGTATTTCATTACCATATTTGGAATCACCATGAGAAATGCATTGAAATAAGTACAAACATGCCATGTGTTTGGTCAGTAATCTTTGAGATAGACTTTGAAAATTGGGAAAGGTTTTTGAAAAATCTGTTTTGTAATAGTAAAACTAATAGCCGCGTGGAAAGTGTTAACATTATGTTTATTTTGATAGGAGCTGAAGAGGATATCTTTTAAGATGTAGTTTAAAAACTATACAATTTCCCTTTCACCCAACCCCCATCAATCAATGTTAGGCATGTGAAATATAACTGATGGGGACATTGACATTTCTCAACATTGCACCGGGGAGACGGTCGTTTTCTGTTTGTCACTGTTTCAAGACCCTTTTTCTGCCTTTACATCCCGTGCATAGGGTAAAGTCGCCTATTTTCGGTCAGCACCTATTTTCGGTCACTTCGCCCAAATCGTGTAATGAAAATGACCTCGTCGTTATAAACTGACGGGTAAAAAACTGCCGCATAGTTGATGCCGGTATTGCTTTTAAAATGGCGACAACCGATGCAATTACACGATTTTGGCCAAGTGACCGAAAATAGGCAGTGACCGAAAATAGGCGAATTTACCCAGAGCCCCAATCGATACTCCTTGAGTATCTATGCATTGTGCATTATCTAAACATTTGTGACACTTGAAACAACAATTGTTCATAAACAATTGTTCATAAACCTTATTCAATCTTGAACAATTTGAAATCTTTTGTTGCAAATTGGATATCAAAATGTAACTAATAAATTTGTACAAAGGTCTTTATCAATTATGTCATACGGTGATCAGATTCAAAGCTCTTTTCTCTTCTTTTTTTTGCGGTGTTTATTACAATTCAAATAAATTACATTCATACAGTACAATCTTTTCATGTAAACCTCTTGCCTATAGAGCAACTGAAAACTGATTTTATCCATGCAAAAGGTTTAAATAAAAATTTGCTTGTATGTTTTGACTGGACAAAATTCAGTAGCATGTGCACGATTTCACTGGTGGGGGCCACGCTCTCCATCTCCTTAACTTCATACCATTTTCCCAGTTATCTGTTTGTAAAATTATGCACATAATAAAGGGTGTATCAAAAAAATTAGGACTCTGTTTCATGACGGTGTAATTCTTATTATAATCATTGGACCATGACCAATTTAGTCTCAATGTAAAGTCCAATTAATTATTATGATATCCTGAAAATATAAGATCAATCCGATGAAAAATAAGAAAACTAGCGTACTTTGCGTAAACCATGTCATTTACTGGTTTGTACAATGGGATCTACATGTATAAGACCAGTAAATAACATGGTTTACGTTTCAATATGTTATAATAATTATCAACATAGTAAATAATCCATCAGTCAATAGCAAAGTTTAGTTTGGTAATCCATTTAATTCTGACACAAATCAATACTGGCTCTAAAAAAGCCGCAAAACAGATGCATGCGCTATGCATATTCTGTGCAAATTAAAAAGGTTCTGTTAAACAGTTCTCGAACCCACTGTGGATGGTTCATTGAGTTACAAACTGTGTGAATTCCCATTGTACAAACCAGTAAATGACATGGTTTACACAAAGTACGCTAGTTTTCTTATTTTTCATCGGATTGATCTCATATTTTCAGGATATCATGATAATTAATTGGGCTTTACATTGAGACTAAATTGGTCATGGTCCAATGATTACAATAAGAATTACACCGTCATGAAACAGAGTCCTAATTTTTTTGATACACCCTGTAGTGTGTAGAAATTCATTAAATTTTACACAATCCTGGCCATAATTAAAATACATTTTGGTTTTGGACGGGCTTTTCAAGGGGCAGAGAGATTGGCGATAAATGAAATCTGAAAAAAAAGAATTAGTTTTAATAGAAAGGTATAATAGAACACTGAAACAAAATATTTCATGGGAAAAGGGTTGAAGTGATGGCGCTAGATAGGCATTCTGGTGAAGCCATATGTTCCAAATTCTGCTGATAATTTCCATGTGATCTACATTGAATTTACCAAATTGTGAAATATTTCAAGAAAATATACTGAGAATTAATGTAAGCGGTTTCAGGTGGTAGTTAGTATATGCCTAAGTATTACTTTGGTGCAAAAAACCCAATTTCCAGGAAATTGCGGGAGCACTCCCATATACGTATCTCTCAATGCCCCTTTAAATTATATTCCTAGACATAACATCCTGGCATAACATGCGTATAGCGCGCGACAATTTGCTATTTTTATTCTAATTTGGTTTTGATTCTCCGACTGACGCCTTGAAATTTGATAGAAATTAAGTGTTGATGTTTTTATGTTTTAATAACAATATTTTCTTACTCTTATTTACCTGTATCCTCTCTCCATTTCTTTCTCCAACCCGAGACCATAATTATGGTCTCAGCTCCGACTTTGACCAGTTTTTAATTTAATCAACACAGACTTATGTTTATTTTTTATTCATAACCTTAAAACATTCTTAGTTTTTAATTTTCGACCCAAAAGTGATTGATTTTTTACCACAACAATAATAATATTGGTGCAATTTCACAATTTTTTACCAAAAAATGATTTTAAAAAAAAATGATATATTACATATGGTTTAATTACAGTATTTTTGCAAAGAGTAAAAGCAAGATATACCAAGGTATTTGTTAAAATACATCATACACACTGTCTAAATCTTCTTTTTCATATTTCCTTTGTCCTCTGTTAATTTCATTCTAGGACGTTGACCAATTTTTTGTAAGTATCTTGTTTACCTACCAGCCAGCCGGCAGGTTGTTTCAAGTAAAAGTTACCAGACCACATGCAAACATGAATGAACAATATGAGCAATCAGAACATTTCTAGATAATCATAATCATGGTCTTTTATCATACAGTTTCAAGTTAAATGTGAAAAGATACCTGTTGGCCACCAAACAAGATGATGGGATATGATGGCCTTGATTTCCCCCATGTTTGTGAATATTGTCAATAGTGCAGTATGTACTCGGCTTTAATTGAAGATAAGATTTTAGATCTTTCTTACCGTCCAGCCGGGCAGCTATTTCAAAATTTACCAGCTTCGACGCAAAATGTACCCACCTCGGGCGTGTGGGTTCTGAAGTACAGCCCTGTATCTATTGTTAGATGTCAATGATACAAAATTTGAACAAACAGAGCTGGGTTTTTTTAAGCACAAAATAGTGGTGATTTTAGGACATTGGGCTATTCCAGAAAATAGGTACACACCCCCTATGGATTTCCGGACTTTTTAGTTCAAGGGTTAATCAGAAATCTGATTTTTTTTCCCCCCTCCCTAAGCATTGGAAATCCAGACTTACCCACGGAAGCATTGGAATTTCCAGAATTTTCCCTCCTAAAGCGATTTCCGATGAATTTGCATTCAATATATATAGAGGATCCCCTACAGAGGGGTTCGGAAATCCAGATTTATTTGAGATCAATATAAACCGGAAATCCAAATATTGTTGAAAGTTGATCTTGGAAATCCAGGAATTTTCAGAATTGAAAAATTACCCCTCTATAGGGCAGGGGGTGTGAACCTATTTTCTGGAATAGCCCATTGTGCAATTTAAAGACCTCAAGTTCTCAATCAGGTGACAGAGTTCTTGAATCAGGTGATTTCTTCAAATGTGGATGAACACATCAGCTTTCCAATGATGTGTAACACAATATTAAAATATCACCGTACAGTATTTCTAAATTATTATAGGCAATTGAAAAACAAAATAAACAATCTTCACTTTTCTGAGTTTATAATCATTGACCTTGATTAACTAGACATTTTCATGGGGGGGGGGGGGGGGGGCAAAAACATTTTTAAGGGAGGGGCATCTTTACTACAACATTTCAGTGAATTATAATCCTGTGCATTTGCTCACAAAGATCATTATTTGTGAGTGCGTATGTTTAGGGTGGGAATCGGGGATACACACACACTCTCTACCGCCCAATCGGGGATACACCCGCAATAGGGGATATCCCCAATCTCTAGATAGGTGCAAATTACTGCAAATCATGTTATAGTGCTATCCAATAGGGGACCCCTATTAGCATGCACCATGTGCACCCCTGTTAGATAGTACGATGTCCTATACACAAAAACATACACACAAAATGGCGGAAAATGTCCACAATCCGCCCGGTGAGCGTGTATACACAATATCCCCTATTGCATAGTGTGGAACCCATATCCCCTATTCACACGTCTTACGCACAGGGGTGTGTGCACAGCACACACAATTTTTTGTCACAAAAGATTTCGGAAAGATGATCCTTAGCACTGTTATCTAAAGATAGCAGTACAGTTGATTGCATTTATATTTGCAGTATATAGCACTATTATCTTAAGTAGATAGCATTGCTATCTTAAGTAGATAGCATTGCTATCTTAAGTAGATAGCACTAATATATTCAGTAGATAGCATATAGCATCGCTTAGTATCTTAGTAGAAGGTAAACTAAAGTATATGGACCGATTGATAGTTGTGGCAGAGTATGATTTGCTTATAATTTTTGTATTGTATTTGATGCACTATATGAAGAAGGGGCATATGGGGCACTCTAATTGAACATGGGGTTATGACTTATTTTTATTAAGCCACAATTTGTGAATACTTTGATTACGTGTATATAACCGGAACATTGAGTTTTGATAGTTAATGCAATTCCATCAAACGAGGGGTAGCTAATAAATGTTACATGCATTGGAGAGGCTTTTTTTGTGTATATAAAGAGTATATGTGAACAATAGCCCAACAGACATTAACAAAGTTAATGATCTGAGTGATTAGAAATCAAACAGGTAACTCTCAACAGAGAGCTCTGATGGGCCAATCAATTGGTTCACAGCAACTCAGAAAATAAAATACAAGTGAACACAATTGAGCTAGTAAAAAAGCCAATGAAAGTGGCGTGGGACAGGAATAGGATAAACACCCAAACAGAGAATAACATCAAAAAATAAGAGAAGAAAAATAATATCTGGAGGTCATTGATACATCGAGAGAGCTTAGCCAACATTACCCTGAAGAGTTGGAGACAAAGTGTCTATTAACCCGACATTTAAAAGATTGTAGTCCTTCCTCTTGGATGTTGCCAACAACATTGACAGGAAGACTGTTCCACAGTGTAACAGCTGTATGGATGAAACTTCTGTATAAGCAGCAAGTTCTGGAAGGCGTCATTGAAAGGGCATGATATGGCATTGCAACACTTGAACGCGTAGCACGGCGATGAACATATGGTGTTGGGAGCAATGCTGCTAAATCATGTGCATTTTGTACAAGACCGTGGCTGTTGCTACCTTTCACCTGTGAAGTAGGCTTGTGATGCTGAGATGCGATAGACCAGTAGCGTCATGAGCTCCAATGATCTTGAGTGCCTTCCTTTGGATGTTGTCAAGCTGGCTTAGTAGGTGAAGCGCTAGACCAGCCTAGTGAAGCATACTCCATTACGCTACGGACTTGTGATTTGTACACAGTAGATCTGCCCAATGCCGTCAATTTATTTGCAACCTTGCGAAGAGCGTCGAGCTTCTGCCCAGCCCTTGTTGAGACAGCCGAGATGTGTTTGGACCAAGTCAGCTTGCTATCAATGGTAAGACCCAGAATTTTCAGTTTGTCTGCAGATGGTAGCTTGCAGTCACCAAAGTAGAGTTCAAGTTGGGATGGGGTTCTCTTCCTAGAGATTACCATGGTATTGCACTTGGTAGGCTCAAAGGTCACTTTCCATTTATCAGCCCACGCTTTCATATTGCTTAGATCACTGTTAAGGCTAGCAGCTACTGCATTGGAGCTGGTTGAAGACTTCATGGGTGCAAAAAGTGTTGAATCGTCAGCGTACAGATAGAGCTCGTTGTCACAGACATCCACAAGGTCATCAATGAAGACAGAAAACAGTAGTGGACCAAGGATATATCCTTGTGGAACAGAAGCATTTATGGGTGCAGTGTTGGATGCTTGTCCCGACATGACAACATTGATAGATCTATTGGATAAGTAGTTGTGTATCCATGAAAGCAGTCTTCTGGTAACACCCTTTGACATCAGTTTTGAGCAGAGTCCATTGTGCGATACTTTGTCGAAAGCTCCTTTTATGTCAAGGGCAATGACACAAACCTCGTCACTTTTGTCTAGGGAGTTGTTCTATTTCTGTGACAAAATGTTGAGGAGATCAGCTGTACTGTGGCCTTCTCTAAATCCAAACTGTCTGCTGGAAATCAGATCATTGCTGAGAGGAAAGCGTTGAAGTTGTTTCTGCACAACAGCTTCCATGATCTTGCTGATATTGCTTAGCAGTAAGATAGGACGGTACTTTGTTGGGTCAGCCTTGGAACCTCTCTTGTGGATTGGAGTGACAGATGCTGTTTACCATTGGGAACACACCATGAGTGAAGCTGAGATCAAAAAGCCTGCAGAGTGGACTGGCAAGTTCAGCACAGCATTCTTTGAGTACCTTGGTTGGAATCAGGTCTGGTCCAGTAGCTTTATCTGGATTGAGATGTTGTAATGGTTTTCGAACATCCTTGGGCTTAAAAACTATTTTGTCAAAGGATTTGGTTGTTGAAGGACGGACATTTGGGGCCTGGTCTTCAGCACATTGGAGTCTACATTTGTCTGCAAATGTCTGACAAGCTTCTGCCGCGTCCCTTGCTGTAATATGGGTGACATTTTGATGTTCAATCACTGGGATCTCGGAACGAGCTGTTCTTCCGGACAGGGTGTTGATGATTCTCCACCATTTCTTGCTGCTCAGCGATTTATCTGCTAGGTCTTGTCTCAGTTTAGTGTTGTAGCTACTCCTGGCTTGCTTCTCCGCTTGGCTGTAGGAATGACTAGCTTCAGCGACCTTTGCCTTGCTGGCTTCAGTTTGGTCTTTTTTGGCTTTCTTAAAGAGGCGGCGCTTCTTCCTAGATTCTCTACTGCATTTGTCGTTGGACCAAATCTTGTCTCCAGTTCTCTTGGTAATTGTTTTACTAGGTATAAACAAGTCCATAGCATCGCAGATGTAATCAGTGACGTTGGAGCAAACAGTTTCAGGATCTTTCTTCTGGAATACACTTGACCAGTTTGTGGAAGCATTGTTGATGCTTTTCCAGCTTCTTGGAAGCAAGATTTTAAAATTGGCTTTATACGGGACCTTTGCAAAATAAAGGGTTTCATAATGATGCACGAGAATAACGAGTCTCCCATTGACAATAATATGACATCCAAAATCATCTATCGTATTCTAGTCCAGAGAATTCAGGAGCCTCCCACATCCCAGGTGAAATACAAACATGAGCTTAATGTGTTTGACAATGAATGGAGTTAGTATTTACCTTATGCCGTTTATGGCATGCATGTCATGATGTTAGGACAAGGATTTTCCAATACAAGATTCATTTGAATTGCTTAATGACTAAAAGTAGATTATTTAAGATGAAAATTGTTGACAATGTGAATTGTAGTTTATGCAGTAACTTCCCCGAGACTTTAAAGCATTTTTTTTGGGGGGGGGGGGGGGGGGGGGGGTTGTACTCATGCCATTAACATCTGGGACGAATTCAATAAATGGTTTGAAATCAACATGAATTTTAACATTGTTCTGGACTACAAGAAAATACTGGTTGGCATTGGCACATGTGCATTAATTAACTTATGCCTAATACTTATCAAGAAGGTTATCTATGATAGCAGATTTCAAAAATCGAATACCTTCATTTCTTGCATTTAAATATTTAATTTAAATTCCATTATAAACTTGAAAAACAGATCTCTAGCAGCAATAACACGATGTATAAATTCATTGATAAATGAACAAAATAAGAAAAGGTTTGTGAAGAGTAATGGTTGTATAACTTTATACTTATTGATGTGCTCGCTTATTCATGTAACCCCGATGTGTACTGTATGTTTGTTTTTTGTATAATATTGTAACTTTATTGTTATTTGTATATGTTTTTTAAATGGAATAAAAATATAAAAGAGAAAAAAAAGGCTGGCCTAGTAGAGCTGGTCGGATATTTGATTGTTAAAAAATGTTTTTGTCTTGTAATATGGCAGAATATAATTATGTAATTAGGAAAGTGGTGTTATGACACTAATTTGTTTAGCTGTGTTTATGTTTATACAAAATAAATTTAACAGGCCCACGGTCTAAATATATCCCTCAAAGGGTGCATGGTTCCATAATAGGCCCACGGTCTAAATGTAGGCCTATCCTTCAAAAGGTGAATAGTTCAATAACAGGCCCCCGGTCTAAATGTATTCCTCAGGGGATGCATGGTTCCATAACAGGCCCACGGTTTGAATGTATCCCTCAAAGGGTGCATGGTTCCATAACAGGCTCACGGTCTAAATGCATCCCTTAAAGGGTGCATAATTCTATAACAGACCCACAGTCTAAATGTATCCTTCAAAGGGTGAATAGTTCAAAAACAGGCCCAAGGTCTAAATGTATTCCTCAAAGAGTGCAATATTCCACCACACGCTTCTCTAAATAACTGAGACCTTTCTCGATTCTAGACACCTTTCTCTAATATTACAGAGACCTTTCTACATTCTAGACACCTTTCTCTGAATTACTGAGACCGTTCTCCATTTTAGACACCTTTCTCTAAATTACTGAGACCTTTCTCCGTTGAAGACACCTTTCTCTAAATTACTGAGACCGTTCTCCATTCTAGACACCTTTCTCTAAATTACTGAAACCGTTCTCCATTCTAGACACGTTTCTCTAAATTACTGAGACCTTTCTCCATTTTCTAGTCACCTTTCTCTAAATTACTAAGACCTTTCTCAATTTTCTAGTCACCTTTCTCTAAATTACTGAGACCTTTCTCCATTTTAGACCATTTTGACCCCTTTGGCCGCCCATAGTATTCTCCATAAATTACACGGTGAGCACAAGAGGATTTTGTTCACAGCTACATTGTAGCCTCCTCAAATTCAGCCTGATAGTCTACTATACAATATGCACGTATGACACGCGACTACGGACCGACGTAAATTCGCTGGGAAAAAAGCTGTGGAAAACACAAATCGAGTGAGGAATTTACAGCATACCGACATTGAGATCGGTTCACACCTTGATTTTTGATAAACAATAACATTAACAGATCGATTCTCGCCTTGATTTTTGTGAGGATTAGTAAAGTAAGCTTATAAATAATTATAATTTATAACAGCGTGCCATTGAATTGATTGCTTGTTGGATGGATGGAGTCTTAATTTATTGGTGATTGCTAAACCGTAAAGAATTTCCACCGTATAGACGGGGGGAAACATGGGAATATTTATTGGTCACTCAGTGCCTGGCACGTTCCTCGTCGTCTTTGCAATATGGGAGATGATACAGTACGCCTATATGCAAATCGCTCTAGATAATGGACGTTTACGCCCCCGCAACAAACTCCTCCGGACGCTTCAGCGCGTGCCTTGTGAAGGCATCGTTATATTATTGTTCGCAATATGTGGAGTTATTGGGGAGCAAACGTACCCAATTCCGAAATGGTCTCTTATCGGAGGCGACGGCCAATTTCAGCATTCCAACGAATGGCAACATTGTACAATGTACACCTATTTCGGAATCTATGGTTTCAATGCAATTTTAGGCCAGACATGTCTCCCATCGAGCAAGGACTATAAACATTTATTCTGTGCCCTAGCTTTTGGCATGGAAGGGCTCTTATTCTACTTCCATACCCATGGTCGTGCGCCATTGGACGTGCACATTCATGAACTTCTTGTCATTGCAATATTCTTGTGTACAGTTACAACTTTAGCCGAGGCATTCAGACCCGAAGACCTGCGGTTGCGAGTTATGCGAATGACGTTCACGCTTTTGCAAGGCACCTGGTTCTGGCAAATTGCAATCATACTCTATAAACCTCCGTCGGGTGAACCCTGGGAGCAGGATAACCATGAAAACATGACGTTCCTCACCGTGTCATTTGCATGGCATATTATCGTTGACATGGCGATCATGTTTGGGATCTACAGCATCATAAACATGATTGTCCGAGCTACGGGAAATGCAGCTACAAAATATTCGCACATGCAAGATGGTGAACGTCTTAGTCTCGAAGATGGCATGGAAGTTAAAATGGGTCTGCTGAGTAAAGAAACGTCCAATCATATAGACGATGATAGCGAATAAGGTTAATAAAGACAAAACTTCAGCTCTTCCATCGCAGTGGCGTAACTAGACTTTTTCATTGGGGGGGGGGGGCAAGAAGGGGCAGTGACTTGAAATGGGGGGTGGCTCCTAATGGGGGGGGGGGGGGGGAGGGCGGTCCATTCCACACCCACACCGATTGATTTCGTTTGGGGGGCAGGCCTGTTGGGGGGGGGGGGGGGCCTCCAAATATTATTTAATCTCACTAAAATGACTAAATTCACTCACATTTTCCTGAGTACTCTTTATAAAATTACAGGAAGTGAGTAAATTTATAACTGGTTCACCTACAAAGACCTGTAAACTTGATTGTGTACCAACTTGGTTAGTGAAACAAAACTTACAAGTATTAATTCCTTCCGTTTATTGCCCACGTTATAAATAGTTCTCTGTCTTCTGCAATTTTTCCAAGATCCATGGGTTGTGCTCTGATCCCCAGGGATGGTACTCGAATAGTGAAGAGGTTAGGGGTGTGCGGCTGGGCAGTCTGAAAACAGGGGCTTTCCGAACTGAATGGGCACCAAAACAGGGGCTTACCGAACTGAACGGTCGCCGAAATTGGGGTCTTAGAGAACTGAATTCTTATACAAAATTGTGTCTTATAAACTGAATTTTAGGCAAAATTTTAGTCTTATGAACTGAATTTAGGCAAAATTTGAGGCTACATAACTCAAATTCATAAGATTTTCACACATTTTATGATTTTTGGTTGAATTTGGGGTCTAAGGGAACTGCCAATGGATGAAAAGGGGGTCTTATGGAACTGACAGTGGATGAAAAGGGGGTCTTACGGAGCGGCCGAAAGGCGTGAAAAAGGGGCCTTGACAGCCTACATGTACATACCCGTATGGCCAATATACGTGAGTACCCCCCCCCCCCCGGCTCTGATCACACCGATACTCAAGAAACCATTCCTTGACTGCAATAATTATGCTAATTATCGGCCTGTTTCTAACATCAGCTTTATTTCCAAAGTAATCAGCTTAACCCTAACCGCACTGAATCTCACTAAATCTCACTGCCAGAAACTATCTCCAGGCACGTGCTGCTGCATTGCCACGATGAAGTCACCTACCGCAGGCATATGTGGCCACGGAGTTTGTGGCCGCATATGACCTAGGGAGTTAGCTCAGTTGGTAGAGGGACAGACTTGGGTGCGGATGGTCCGGCGATCGAATCCCAGGGGGTGCTGGGTGATTTTTCGGGTAAAAAATATAGCACTTTTTCCCCCCTCCCCCCGATACGCACAAAAAACTAGCTTTACTGGTTAGGGTTAATAAATGTCAATTTTTGATGTGCATTAAGGAATACTTGTGTGAGGACAATCTTATTGAAATGTATCAAATCTGCATATGTGTCGAATAGGAGTACTGAGACTGCTCTCTTTAATTAAGGTGCAAAATGTTATATTGCATGCTGTTCACAGATTAAAGGTTGTATTTCTTGTGATGCTTGATCTGTCCGCAGCATTCGATACTATTAACTCTTTACCTGACATAGACGCATTAATGCGTCAAAACGACCTTTTTACGTTTTACCCTATAACTCGTTAACCAAACATCGGAAGCAAGCCTCGATTTAAGTGGGAGCTGGGAGTTTTTTGCCCCCCCCCCCCCCCCCCCCCCCCCCGGTTGCCAAGTTCCCGGTGTTTTCAAATTTTGCATAGCAAAGTATATGAGCGGGAGCTACTTTTGTCAGAAAAGTTACACAAAGTAGCTCCCGGTTCACACGTCCTTAAATCGAGGCTTGATCGGAAGTATGGCAAACTATACCTTTTTGGAATCCTTGTGCTCAGCCGAACAATTTGGTATGCCTTTTATAGTGTAATTGAAGGCATTTGAATTTTTGTGCCCCATGTATGGCGGCCATTTTGGATTTTGGGCTTACGGTATATTTGTTGTGCTGATCGTACACAATTCTGGTCGTTGCGCCATAACCGAATAACCCACTACAGCAAATTTTGTATCAAAATGTTCAGAATTATAATGCCCATCTCTTGAAGGGCTCAAGTAGTATAGTTTTCATACAGGACTACTAAATATTTGTAAAAAAAGATGTTACAAAAATTGCATGCTGGGTAACGGTTACCATGGCAGCCGCCACGATCGTCCGGTATCGTTGAAATTTTCACAGAAGTGTCCGGCCATTCATAAGCTTTCAGAATATATATAGTTTTACTACCTTACAGGGTCTCATATTCAAATTATAAGTTGATATTTACATGCATGTGCAAATTCACAATTTCTTCAAAAATTAATTTGTCAGGGAAAGAGTTATTTAGATCATAATATGCAATTGCGTCGTCTTGAGGGCAGTTTTGGGATTTCTGGCAAGGCTCTCACCTGTGGATAAGATCTTATCTGGAGAGTCGTGTATACCATGTTCAAATAGACGGGGTTTACTCTGATATATGTAAATTAGACACTGGACTGGAGTTCCTCAGGGCTCTGTATTTGGTCCTTTGGGTTTTATTCTATACATGTATATCACCTCTTGGTAACATTATATGTAAACATGGACTAAGTTTTTCATGTTTATGCCGATGACACTCAAATATATATTTCTTATGACCTGAGTATACCAGATGTATATCAAACTGCTCTTTCACAACTTGAAGCATGTATCACTGAGCTCAGGGAAAAAAACATTTTTTCAGGCCATGATCATAGTAAAATTGAATTTTTCATTGCTGGCACCACCCAAGGACTAAAACAAACTCTCACCCGTTACACTCAAAGTTGGTGATGACATGATCAAACCAAGTTCTTCGGTGCGCAATCTCGGTATTATTTTTGATGACCATACATGTATGTCCATGACTAAACACGTCAATAGTCTGATCCTTCTGTCAACTTTCAACTAAGGAACATCCGTCGCATCGCTAAATACCTTGATCAGGACACAAAACACCACGTCATTCGTTGTCTAATTCTCTCTCGTCTGGACTACGGCAATGCACTCCTGTATGGCGCCACATCTAAGGACCTTGATCGTCTTCAGTCTTGACAAAACAAAGCCGTCAAACTTATCTTCTCCGCGGGCAGGCGTGACAGTCCTTCACCTCTCATGAACAACCTTCACTGGTTGCCAATACGGTAGTGCATCAAATTCAAAATATGTATGTACGTTTTCAAATGTCTTCACGGCAGGCAATGCACCAGATTACCTTACGGACTTCCTCTCCCATAGAACAACATCTGTTACCGGACCCATCACACGTTCTTCATCTGATTCCACTCTTCTTTATGTTCATATGGGGAAAAAAATCGCATCGGGGATAAATCATTCTATGTGTCGGCACCCTTCAAGAAACATCAGGGAGGCATGTACATTGTCTAATGTCTACCTTCAAGAAGGTGTTGAAGTCACACTTCTAATTTCTATCCTTCATACTGACTCGCTTTGCATTGTTTATTTATTTATTTGCTTTGCATTGTTTATTTATTTATTTATTTATTCATGGCGCTTTAATCAATTTGGAAAGGCGCCTTATAAATGTTGTTTATGTATGTAAAATTGTATTACCTTAGATGAGCGTAGGGAGGGTATCCCGCTAGTTACACATTTCGCTTATCCAGATTTTTCACTTATCCAGCCAGTGCTTGGTCCAATTATGTCAGAATATCTGAGGTTGGACTGTACCAGGCTAGTTCTCAGACAGAGAGCTGTGATTCAGAGCCACAGAGTGATGAGACTAATTATTGTGTATAGCTAGCTATGTTAGGCCTAAAAAAAATGTGTTTGATTGGTGTAACCCGACTGACCCTATTTTTACCGCCGACCCTAAACTTTCTTTTTTTTTGTGAGAAAAAGAAGAAGAAAAAACACACAGTGAAAATGTGTATTTGTGCCATTTGTTTGTCTGTATGGTACATGTACATGTATATGTGTGCTGGTATATAAAATATAGACGTTTTATAGATTTAATTTTTTTTTTAAAAATCCGACCTACGTACCCTATTTTTTTCCTATGTTACGCCAATCAAACCTCTTTTTTTTTTAGGCCTTAGGGATGCACCATCATATCCAGGGGGCGGTAGGAAGGGGGTGTGGACTCTCAGGTACAGCCTCCGTAAAACTGCCGTAACTTCTTCATTATTCATTTAATCTATATAAAAGTATACATTTTCTTGAAGGAAAAGGATTAATGAATCCAACCATGAACATGAAATTGACAATTTTGGAAAAAATTATAAAAAACATGTTTTTTGACCCAATTTAGGTTCATGCAAGATAACTCAAAATATATTTTGTCAAATGTTGTCATACTAGTTTAATCATAATCCTAATAAAATTCCCTAGGAGGCGTATTTTTTTATTATTATTATCTTCTTCTTTTTTTGAATTTTTTTTTGAATTTTTTTGAATTTTTTTTTTTAACACAAAGTGCCAAAAACTTGATTTTTTACCAAAAATGTGTCGACAGATTTTCGGAACAAAACCAACTTATTTTACATGTTTTTTGTCGACAGATTTTCGGAACAAAACCAGCTTATTTTACATGATTTGAGACGGGAAAAAATGTTGAAAACGCAAAAAGTGTGTCGGTCGGTTGGGCCCGTAAAACAGGGTTTGTTTATTTCCTCGCCTTACAGGGCGCCATCTTTTGTTGAAATTGTGTCCAACATGTTTCAAGATGGTGATTGGCCACATACGGCAAACACGAAAGTTTAGCAAGCATAAGAGTAACAAAAACGCACATATTTGACTAAATAAAACCATTTCAAGTGAATCTCCGCTATGAGTTTGAGCTGCAAAAAAATAAATATAAAAAAAGCATTTTACATTTGACTTTTGAGGTTTGCTTCTTTCCAATTTGCTGGCTTCGCCAATAAGGTAATAATGGGCAATTCCATGGTAACGGAAGGACATTCACACACAACTTTAAAACTTCATACATGTGTATCACAAAGACTTTATTTGTTAAAATCAATGAAATACCATAATTATGTTCCTACATCTAAAACCTTTATCTTCCAAACAAAAAGTTTTCACAGCTAACTTTTGTTTACCAAATATGCATATTAATGAGGTCGGTAACGGAAGGATGGCGAATTTGACTATTTTTTTCTCTCAATAAACATTTTTTAAAAACTCTCAAGTTTTGAGTCAAAATTGTTTAAATGGTATTCAATTCATTCCCCAGTGTTTAAGCAATACTTACACACTTTCAACTTTTACATTTGCCACTTGGTAAACTTAAAACAATGCCAAATGTAAAGTGGGTTTTGGTAACGGAAGGACGGTAATGGAAGGACTTATGAATTTCTGATCAAAGCATGCACAAAATAAGATTTAATGTGGAGGATATCACTATATAAAATCTATCTAACAATGTGCAATACCGTATGTATTCTAGACTTAACCTGAAATTATAATAATCCAGATTTAGACTCAAAATAATTCATAAAGGTTGATTTGAGGTGTAAAACATATTTTTTATGATTTTTCACATTTTACCCAAACAACAGATCATTAAAACTGCTAATACTGTAAAACTAAGGCTAGTAGTAGATTTTCAAATTTGCTGTAGAGAAAACATGAAAAAATGCTACCCACCTCATAATTTTAGTTATTTTTTATAGTTTTCCCATTTTTACCCAAGAACATCAAATATTTAAAACCCCATTGTTTTAAACATGGGATTTTGTTGGGAAAAGCCTTCAATTTGTTTTAAAATGTGCAGTTGGATTGCGCTGAACAGTTGACTCGCAAATGTCAGTGACAATAATCTCTCTGATGTATAACTGTCACTGGATACATATCGTCAGCCTGCTTCGATAATTGCCTAACTCACTTTTCAGCAAAATTGAGTTTTTTGCATAAATCATGACTTTATTACATTATGCACATGCTGTTATAAAACCTAAGTTATTGACCAATCAAAAGTGTTGATAAATGAAGAGCTTTGTTGCAAAAGGGCCACCAGACCACTCCAACATGTTACTCATTTTGCATTATTGAATTTGCGTTGACAAATCCATGGAATTAATCAAATTATTGTATGGCTGTGTTCATCTGTTTTGATGACTTGGATTAGTGCATCCATGCACGCCAATTGAGGCATCAACAATACACATGATACAAGTCACATTCCACAAAATGAATATCAAGGAATCAACAATACAAGTCACATTCCACAAAATGAATATCCATTCATCAATAATGCAATAATGAGTAACAGGTACACAGGTAACAGGTTTCATACTTTTGTTGTTCTCTAAGAACTAGAAAAAATGAGTTAGGCAATTATCGAAGCAGGCTGACGATATGGTTTTTGATATAAGGGATATTTATTATCAAAAATAACATGAAAGTCAAGTTTTTTACATTTCTACCAAAAAATGACAGAAATACAGGTGTTATGGTCATTTTCTTGCTTGGCAAGTGCTTGCAATAGTTTTATAGAGCTGATAATATAGTCATGAAATTAAAATTAGTTTGTTATAAGGATAACAAATTCTATCATTATTATTGAACATCAATACATTTGTCCTTCCGTTACCGGTTTAATTAGTAGTAATTAATTAACAAAAAAGATTTTTGACCAGAAATAGTTTCATATCAGAGGCATATCATACCTTGCTTTGAAAATTAAGTTTTATTGAATTCCTATTACAATTTTTCAAAACATTTTTCTTCTTTTTACCATATTTTTGGTAACGGAAGGACAATTTTTAAGACCAAAATATCAAAGGTCGCTGAAGCTTAACAAATTGCGGAAATCAATGAAAAATGTGTTTTATTTATTTCTGTGGGTCTATATTTTCATATAAACAGACTTAATGTCATTAATTACATCATTAATGATGTTTAGGTAGAGTTCTTTAACTTCTTTCTTACCTCCATTAAACACATTTTTGTAACAGAATTATGATTTTTACTTGATTTTATGGACCTAATGTATACCTGTGCGTGGAATTGCCCATATATAAATATGATGAATTGGATAATTCCAGGCAAATTATGTATAATATCTACCTATAGTTGTATCGTACCATTTTCCAACTGGTTTAACTTTATACAGTTGTATCAGGCCAATTAAAAAATGAAGCAGTTTCTCATCCCCTCACGCATCATTTTTTTCAGGAATTCTATAATTTTCTTTTTTTCTTCTTCGTTCTTTCCATAACTTTTTTGCTAAAATATTAAAAAAGCTGATATCTTGGTAATACTTTAGTATCACAAGGAATCTAGCCTGTTTCTGGAAAGGTTTAAAGGCCTTTATAAAAATTAAGATTAATCTTATCTTAAAGGGGTATGGGAGTGCGCCCTCAATTATCCTGGAAATCAGTTTTTTTGCATCAAAGTAATACTTAGGCATATATACTAACTACCATCTGAAACAGTTTACCAACATTCGCCGTTTATCATATAAAATTTCAGGATTTTCTTAGTTTCGATATGATCATATCAAAACTAAGGTACTGAATTCGGAAGTTATGCTAAGTTTTACTCACGGACTTTCGCGGCAAATCTCAACCCTGAAGTGCCGTTATTTGCTTAGTTTGGCATGAAGGCGATGTCGGAATTGTATAATATTTTGGATTTGGCCTATGTTGATGATTATCTTTATGTTATTTGCTCATTTAGTATGTCGAGACATCTCTCAATGCCCCTTTAAGTGAACTTGGGTAGAGTCTTCAGTCTGATTACGAATGATCCGGGGTGGGGGTGTGCGGCTGGGCAGTTTAAAAAAAGGGGCTTACCGGAATGAATAGGCACCAAGACAGGGGCTTACCGAACTAAACGGTCGCCGAAATTGGGGGTCTTAGAGAACTGAATTCTTATACAAAATTGTGTCTTATCAAAAAAATAAACTGTAAATATCATTATTATCTTCAGTAGATAGCACTGCTATCTTCAGTAGATAGCATTGATATATTCAATATATAGCATTGCCATCTTCAGTATATAGCATTGCTAGATAGCATTGCTATATTCAGTAGATAGCGCTGCTATCTTCAGTAGATAGCATTGCTATATTAATAGCATTGCTATCTTTAGTAGATAGCATTGCTATATTCAGTAGATAACACTGCTATCTTCAGTAGATAGCACTGATATCTTCAGTAGATAGTATTGATATCTTCAGTAGATAGCACTGATATCTTCAGTAGATAGCACTGATATCTTCAGTAGATAGCATTGATATCTTCCGTAGATAGCATTGCCATCTTCAGTATATAGCATTGCTAGATAGCATCGCTATCTTTAGTAGATATCATTGCTATCTTTAGTAGATAGCATTGATATCTTTAGTAGATAGCATTGCTATCTTTAGTAGATAGCATTGCTATCTTAGTAGATAGCATTGCTATCTTAAATAGATAGCATTGCTATCTTCAGTAGATAGCACTGCTATCTTCAGAAGATAGCACTGCTGTCTTCAGAAGATAGCACTGCTATCTTCAGTAGATAGCATTGATATCTTCAGTAGATAGCATTGCTATATTCAGTAGATAACACTGCTATCTTCAGTAGATAACACTGATATCTTCAGTAGATAGTATTGATATCTTCAGTAGATAGCACTGATATCTTCAGTAGATAGCACTGATATCTTCAGTAGATAGCATTGATATCTTCAGTAGATAGCATTGCCATCTTCAGTATATAGCATTGCTAGATAGCATCGCTATCTTTAGTAGATATCATTGCTATCTTTAGTAGATATCATTGCTATCTTTAGTAGATAGCATTGCTATCTTTAGTAGATAGCATTGCTATCTTAGTAGATAACATTGCTATCTTAAATAGATAGCATTGCTATCTTCAGTAGATAGCACTGCTATCTTCAGTAGATAGCACTGCTATCTTCAGTAGATAGCATTGATATCTTCAGTAGATAGCATTGATATATTCAATATATAGCTAGCATTGCCATCTTCAATATATAGCATTGCTAGATAGCATTGCTATATTCAGTAGATAGCACTGCTATCTTCAGTAGATAGCATTGCTATATTCAGTAGATAGCAGTGCTATATTCAGTAGATAACACTGCTATCTTCAGTAGATAACACTGCTATCTTCAGTAGATAGCACTGATATCTTCAGTAGATAGTATTGATATCTTCAGTAGATAGCACTGATATCTTCAGTAGATAGCACTGATATCTTCAGTAGATAGCACTGATATCTTCAGTAGATAGCATTGATATCTTCCGTAGCATTGCTATCTTAGTAGATAACATTGCTATCTTAAATAGATAGCATTGCTATCTTCAGTAGATAGCACTGCTATCTTCAGTAGATAGCACTGCTATCTTCAGTAGATAGCATTGATATCTTCAGTAGATAGCACTGCTATCTTCAGAAGATAGCACTGATATCTTCAGTAGATAGCATTGATATATTCAATAGATAGCATTGCCATCTTCAGTATATAGCATTGCTAGATATCATTGCTATCTTGAGTAGATAGCATTGCTATCTTGAGTAGATAGCACTGTTATCTTTAGTAGATAGCACTGTTATCTTCAGTAGATAGCACTGCTATCTTCAGTAGATAGCACTGCTATCTTCAGTAGATAGCACTGAAAAACTGAAAAAACGGCAAAATTCCCTAATTTGGCGACATTTTTGCCGTTTTTTGTGATTTTTTTCAAAACTAGCCAAAAATTCAACAACAAAAAAACAAACACTCCTAGACATTTTAATCTAGTTTTGAAAAATCAGAAAAGAAAAAAATAATATTCAAACATAATTTAGTTACGCTTTCCAAGAAATTTCGGGAAAAAATCATGCTTTTTAGAGATTTTCTCCAAAAATTCAATTTTCTTTTTCATAATTCTGACGTCATCATTAGGTTCAGCTGATCTGTGCTATTCTAAAAATGTATGGTTTTATACACTTTTTGTCAGCGGTTATAGAAAGAGAGTAGCCAAAACGTATACAAAAATCTTGGGTTTACACCAACCTTAGGTTTGAATAATAAAACATTCAAACTAATTCGCGAAAATTGGTTATACACTAAAATTGTCCTGATAACGTTCCTGAAGCAATCTTGTTGAGCTTGAATAATAAAACATTGAAAATAATGTGTGTGCGGGGCGCACAAAAACTGGTTATGTTAATACTAGATTTTTTTAAAGCTTGAATAATAAAACAATAAAACCAATTCGCGAGTAACATGCAAAATGTCTAGTTGTCTAAATAAAATGGTCCAGAAAACTCTCCTGAAACATGTTGTTATAAAGCTTGAATAAACATTGAAACTAAAAAGCTCCAGAAAACGAAGCTTGAATTATTTACGCGTACAAACTGTCAGTTTTTTATACTAAACTGGTCCAGAAAAACGTTCCTGAAACCCTGTAGATGACCCGATTTTCAACTTGATGTTTTCTATTTTACATGAAAGGTCATCCTTAAAATTGTTGCATTCCAAAGTTTGAGTTTCATAACTCCAATGGTTCTATTTTTAGAAGCGCAAGGTCAAAAGACATGTGCCCATTGGGTAGTACACAGACTGGTTGGGTGGTTAACCACCTTTGGCAGTAATTCAACACATTTTAGCCTATAATTTCCAATTGAAACATTTCTGGCCCCTAATATTTTACAGACATAATGAGAAAAATATTCTTCTGATACCAAAATATCTTGATGTGAAAAAAAAATCATAGCCCCAAAAAAGTGATCGGGTCCATATACCTTTAAGCTTGAATAATTAAGCCAAAAATGGCTTCTTTTGAGGGGAGGGGGGGGGGGGGGGGGGCGGTCGTAACCACTGTGACAATTATGGAGGCGTACCCCCTCCTCCCTCCCGCTCAGCTCCCACTTGCACTGTCTAGTATGCTTGTTACCCTTCCTCCTTAATTTTTTTCCTTTTAAAAAATAATACGGAATGCTTTATGATAAAAATCAAACAGATATGTTGGAAAATTCCTTAAATTGGAAGCAGATTTCCATTATGATTCAGTAAAATGTGCTGCCAAAAAAGAAAGAATTCATGTCCACCACCCCTATCCTGGCCCCAATAACTCAATATATCGCCCTCCCGTTAAAATTGGGCTACTTTTTGGCTAGTTTTGTTATATAAATTGGAAACACCACACAATCAATCAATTATGTGTACATGTTCCAATGCACCTGCAGCAATTTTTTGCACAGCGTCGCTGTGACATGACGGTGATGCCGATCTCTATTCTGCACGTAAGACACGCGACACATTATAATTAATACGACCGACGTAAATTCCGCTGGAATAAAGCTGTGGAAAACACAAATCGAGTGATGAATTTACAGTCTTACCTATCGTGAAATTTTGCGTGATTCGCAGATCGGTTCTCACCTTGATTTTTGATTAACAGAATCGGTTCTCGCCTTGATTTTCACCAATTTAAGAAATTTTTCGTGAGGATTAGTAAAGTAAGCTTATTATTATAATTTATAACAGCTTGCTTGCTTGTTGGAGTCTTATCATTGGTATTTGCTAAACCGTAAAGACGGGGGCTAACATGGGAACATTTATTGGTCACGCAGTGCCTGGCGCGTTCTTCGTCGTCTTTGCAATATGGTGGATGATACAGTATGCCTATACGCAAATCGCTCTAGATAATGGACGTTTACGCCCCCGCAACAAACTCCTCCGGACGCTTCAGCGCTTGCCTTGTGAAGGTATCGTTATATTATTTTTCGCAATATGTGGAGTATTTGGGGAGCAAATGTACCCGATTCCAAAATGGACTATTATCGGAGGTGACGGCCAATTTCAGCATCCTAACGAATGGCAACATTGTACAATGTACACCTATTTCGGAATCTACGGTTTCAATGCAATTTTAAGTCAAACATGTCTCCCATCAAGCAAGGACTATAAACATTTATTCGGTGCCCTAGCTTTTGGCATTGAAGGGCTCTTATTTTACTTCCATACCCATGGTCGTGAGCCATTGGACGTGCACATTCATGAACTTCTTGTCATTGCAATATTCTTGTGTACAATTACAACTTTAGCAGAGGCATTCAGACCGGAAGACCTGCGGTTGCGGGTTATGCGAATGACGTTTACGCTTTTGCAAGGCACCTGGTTCTGGCAAGTTGCAATCATACTCTATAAACCTCCGTCGGGTGAACCCTGGGAGCAGGATAACCATAAAAACATGATGTTCCTCACCGTGTCATTTGCATGGCATCTTATCGTCGACATGGCGATCATGTTTGGGATCTATGGCATCATAAACATGATTGTCCGAGCTACAGGAAATGCAGCTACAAAATATTCGCACATGCAAGATGGTGAACGTCTTAGTCTCGAAGATGGCATGGAAGTTAAAATGGGTCTGCTGAGTAAAGAAACGTCCAATCATATAGACGATGATGATGACGATGATAGCGAATTAGGTTAAAAACAAAACTTCAGCTCTTCCATCGACTATGTAGAGCTGAAAACAATGCAATTTTTTTTGTGATGGAATCTAATCACGCTAAGGTCTTCATCATGGATCACCTGTTAAGGCATTATTGTGTAGTCCCAATATAGTGCCTAATGCTAATTGCTAATTGTCACACAACCCCCTAATTTGTCTTCTGACATCAAATATTATTAAATCACATTAAAATGACTAAATTCACTCACATTTTCCTGGTACTCTTTATAAAATTGTATTACATGTAGGTGAAAAATCAGACCCGAAAAGTCAATGTAAAATTCTGATACGGTATACCCTAATAGGTAGGGTATTGAGTAGCTACGAAAACTAGCATAGACAGTCGGCGTTGTTAATTTACATGAGTAAATAATAACAATTGATGATGGCCTATAAGCATGATTCTAGCAGAATCTATGACGAGCGAAACTTAATTAATTTACCGTAGCGAAACTTGTTAATTTACCGTAGCGGGAATAGGGCGCAGGGATCCAAATTCAAGTCACTTTTCTTGGAAATTGAAATAGATTGAGCGTATTTTAACCAAGACATCTTTGAACATTAAACATGATATCTGAAGCAAAAGTTTGACTTATTGTATTCACAAAAGTTGTAAAATGTTAATGAAGTTTGAAAACATCCGAGGTACAACTCCGATTCTTTTATTTCATAGTACAGTCCAACCTCGGTTATCAGACCTTCTTTTATCCGGATAACTCTGTTATCCGGCTCGAATAATTGTCCCAAGCACTTCAGGACAGTCAATGCAGAATCTTACTATAAATCTGGAAACGGTGTGTGTTTGTTATCCTTAGTACTCCGTTAGTTTGGATCAAAGTGTCGCCTAATTTGCATGAAATGTAGAGGACATAACTATATTATATATTATATTCATGGTATAGTTTATTGTCATCGCAGCCAACCGCCTGAATTGGCACAATATTACAAATTACAAAAATACATTAAAAATGCAAGATATACAATAATAGATTTTAAAAACAATAATATCATAAAAGCAGACACTCACTCACCCCTGCATAACAGTGTGATAAAGTACATGTATATTCCAGTGAAATTGGTTTACAATTGTCTCCATAAACAGTAACAAAATGCTCAAATGTGGCTCAAGTTTTTCAGTAATTATTCACAACTCATGAACTCAAGTTACAACTCATGAATCTCATTTGCTTAGCTAGCGGGGACCAGAGCATAGCGATGATATCCCGCTGGTTGCACAGTATTCGCTTAAAATCCAGATTTTTCACATAATCAGACCATTGCTTGGTCTCATTATAACCGAGGTTGGACTGTACCAGGCTAGTTCTCAGACAGAGAGCTGTGATTCAGAGCTACAGAGGGATGAGACTATTATTGTGTATAACTAAACTAGTTAATGGGCCCTTTTAAAAATCAGTCGGCCCTGAGCAAATTTAGTGGCAATTCGGTCCTCGGATCAGGCCAGCTTGCTATTTTTAGCATTGTCTAATAAATTCATGTATTATCTGATTCAGATCAGAATCAATTGCCATACTATGTGATTCTGTGGAGCTATAAAATATTGCATTCAAATCAGCATAACATTTGGTGTGACCTGTCCAAATGGTCTGTCATCTTGCTATAGCCTATATATGGCAGGGCATACCATGTAAGATAGTGATATTGTTGCATTATTGCAAGAGCAGGGCAAGTACTACGTACATTGTACTAATTCATTATCACTTGCACAAAATCAAATAAAAATCTGCTTTCAAAGTAAAAATTGAGGATAGAGGGCGTCACTTGGAAAAGATGTCACTTGGAAAAGATCGCATAATAAATGAATCACAATGACACATTTGACAGGTTTATCTCCATTCACCTACAATAAAAGTCTGCAGTCTATTACATAATATTAATATATATGTCGAAGAGAATTTAATTGATATTGTAGATATTGTTCATCTCATTGTCTGCTTCAAACCCATCAAACACCCACAAATCTCCTATTAAAAGACGTTAATCACAATGGCAGGCCAAACATAAAACAAGATTGTTTCCAGTAGTGTGCGCGCGCGCATTTCACCGAGACGCTCGATTCTTGCGCATTTAAAAAGAATTATAGACAAAACAGGAAAAAATATAGTGAGCAGACGAACCTCCCCCTGTTTGCGGGCTGACGAACCTGTCAAATAGGGTCAATCGGGTGTTATTTTTTGGGTTTTTTAACCTAAAATGTCACCAAAATCTGCAAAAATCAGGAATTGTGAAAACAAATTGTCGATGATTTTGGGCCAAAAAATGGCTTATTTTAAATGATTTGAGAACAAAATCTTGAAAAATGCAAAAAGTGGATAGGTCGGGTCGTAAAACAGGTTTTGTTTTTTCCTCACAGTAGGGCACCATCTTTTGTCAAAACTGTGTCCATCATGTTTTAAGATGGCAATTGGCCACATACGGCAAACACGAAAGTGAAAATCCGTGGCGAATATCACATTTTAGCAAGCATAAGACTAAGAGTTTAACAAAAACGTACAGATTTGACCAAGTAAAACCATTTCAAGTGCATCTCCACTATGAATTTGCGCAAAAAAATGAATATAAAAAAAAGCATTTCACATTTGACTTTAGGCTTGCTACTGGAAACAAACTTGTTTTGTTTTTTTGCCTTATAAAGTCTAAACTTAATAAATATTGTCTATAACTTCACAATTTACTGGCTTCGCCAAAGGTATTATATATTATATCACTATCATGAATGGATAATTCCAGGCAAATTATGTACATATATAATGTCTACATACAGTTGTATCGTACCGTTTTCCAAATGGTTTAACTTACACAGTTGTATCATATATATAATCATCATGCTAAAAGTCTATTTTATGAGTCAATATTTATTCAGGAACAAATCATGTGGCAATATTTGTAAAGGCAAATCAGTGAAAGGGTAATTAACTCGCAACCAAATTGTAAAAATGTGTACTAGGTTTTACTTGTACCATACTCTAGTAATTTTTACGTGTACATGTAGCATTGTATTTACTATTATACTAGTTTTCAAAGATAAGCACACAATGTATTTAAAAATGTTCAATAGCTTAGATTATTGTGACTCCATCCACATCAATGGTTAAGCAAAAACTATGCTTGGGATGTGGGGAAAATCCTGTTACAAGTCCAACCGACCTGTAATATTTGTATTCAATTTTATTTTAATCAAAAAAGTTTGTACACTTTTAATTGCCTTTTTTTAATTTTTAAATTCAACATTTATTTGAAGAAGAAAAAAAAGCCTGGCCAACCTACTGTCCCTACCTAATCTCTAGAAGGAATTTTGTATTATTTGTCGCCTTTACTGTAAAAATGAAAATGTTCGCGCTAAAATTAGCAAGCGCGAAAAAATAAAAATGCGCAAATATATTCATTTTGTATACATGTAGGCCTATGTGTTTAGGGAAGCTCAAAATTGCGAAAATAAAAACAAGCAAAATTGTTAAAAATGGGCAAAGCGCACTTTTACAGGGTTAGTCATGGACAGGCGAGTGGGTCATGGTTTGTACTTTGCGTTTTAACTAAGATTGTATTCGTTTAAAAAAACCAGGAATGTATAAGGCTATATTAAAAAAATCTTTTGTCTCAAAGCTCTTCAGTTTTTCAAAACCTAATGTGGAATGCATTTTTAAAAAAAAAAAATTATATATTTTTTTTATATATAATTATATAAAATATTGAAATCCTTGTAAAAGTGACCTTTTGTATTTAAAATGATGTGAACAATGAAAATCTGAAAAATCGGTGAAACTTACTTGGAGGAGCTTTGAGACAAAGTATTTTTTAATATTATAGCCTAATGAGGCCAGTAAAAAATTGTTGTATTGGAGTAATCCGCCAGACCCTAATTTACAAATGTTACAGCCAGGGCTGGAAAAAATGCAAGGTTTCCCTGCAAGAGAAATTCGACAAAGTTGGATTTACCGCTGGTTTAGCGGCGGAGGGGCGGCCCCCTCCCCCCCCATAGAACCTTAAAGGGCACATGCAATGCAAATACAAGTGGTGTGATTTGAGTCAAGTCTACGAGGAGGAGGGACCAGAAAGCATTCAATATGTGCTAGTTGATTATGACATCAATTGTGGAACTATTGATAGCTCTGTGAGTACTATGAAAAGAAAATTTCAGGTGACTGGTTTGAATCTATTCATGATACTCACTGATAATCAATTATACCACAAATGATGTCATTTGTGGCGTGTTCATTTTTCTGGCCCTGTTTATTGTAATGGAATGTCCCACAAAGACTTGTAGCAGGATTATCATCCCTTTTCCTGTGCCCTTTAAGCTTTTTGGAAAATTAAGGTCCAATTGATGCCATGGTGCATCATATTATGGAATATCGGCTGTATAATGCCTAATACTCTAAAAAAAAACCTCTTAAAAAAAAAAAATGTTAGGGGGGGGGGGGGGAGGGGGGGGGGGGGGTGGGTATGGATTTCCCGCGATATGGCAACATTTCCCGGCAAGGAGCTTGCCGATTTGCCCTCTTTTTCCTGCCCTGGTTACAGCGTTTAAATATAAGACAAATTATAATACAAATTATAATATTATTTATAACTGAATAATATTATAATTTGTATTATTAATTTAAACACTGTAACATTTGTTATTTGTATGTATTTATGTATCGAAATGAGGGCCTGCTTGGAAAGCAGTGCAAGTCACTGAAGCATATTACCCTCAATAAAGAAAGCATAAATAAATAAATAAAATACCCCTGTCCCTGACCTTTTTTTTTCCTTCTAGTTTTTGCAGAAGTTTTTTTTTATATAAAAAAAAAGAAAAAGAAAAAAAATCGTTGGTGTTCGTTCCTCATCAAAAAACAAAAGGAATACAGTACACAGCAAATCTGACAATCGAAAACGGCCTCATGTTATTTTGCGATTTATTTGACTCTGTGAGATCAAAATGAGTAATTTATAGTATGATTAAAAAACTTAAAAAGAAAGAAAAACACAGACCGCCCTACCCTTATTTTCAATGGCATGTTGCACCAGTACAACAATTTATTTTTGTTGCCAAAGAAATGATTTAATGATAATAATTAATAACTTACCATACAATTACAAGGCTATAATTTTTTATAAGAACTATATACATAAAGTAACTATCTATACCCCGGGCTTGGGTTACTAATTAGGTTAAAACAAGGATAATGTTAATAAGGAAGGGAGGGTTTATAATAAAGTATTTAAATATGCCATTAATGCCAACCACTTCCAATGCAAATAACCTGGGGACTAGCGAGCTTTTCATAACCATTTGTGTGTGTATATTTGGCTTTCATTGCTCATATTTATTTAATGGCATGTTATGACAACATTTGACAAACAGTCCAGTGCTTTTGCTTATTGTTTGAACATGTATTGTCCCCCTGCCCCCTCATGTTCCTTAAATTGACGCAACTGTGCAATGTCAACTTAGATAATTTATTATTCGTTTATTTATATTCTTTTTTCAGATATTTTGATTCCCAATCATTTACCATATTTTTGTTATGTACAGTATGTAAGAATAAGAATACTCCTTGCATTTTGACCACACCGTATGCTACATGTACATGTATGGAATCAAACCAAATCATAAGGTGTTTGGCTTGATTTGTTCATGTTTTTATTCTGTATCAAGATTCATCATAAGAGCCATTCAAAATTTGAAATTACTCTACAGTGACCAGCCCTCAAATTAACTGAAGGCAACTGCCGTCGGTGCTCCACCTAGTTGCCTCGATGCCCTCAACTTCTGGCTGTTTTTACTCCATTGAAAAGTACATAATTGCCTTGTGCCCCTTTCAAATTGTCTGAAATTGCCATGCCCTTTTCATTTCTTAATTTGAGGGCTGCCAGTGACTCATAATATTTAAAGCAAAAATGTTTGTATTCTGTGCTGTAAAAGTGGAATTTTTTGCACTATATATATTTTCGCGCTTGACACAGCTACCACGAAAATAATACCACACAAATATATTTCATTTGTATAAGGTCTATATGATTGTGATGAAGTTAAAATACAAATCATGAATTCAAAAACACACAAAACAGCTCAAGATCGTCAATGCGCGAAAATGAGTCACGCAAAAATTACCACTTTCACATTATCATAATTATTTTGTCCACAGGAGGACAGTGTGACACATTACATAAAACCTCTCTCTCTCTCTCTCTGGTGTGACATACATTAATATCACACATTTCATACTGTACTATGTACCTCGACCATTTCTGCTAAATGACAAAAAAAATAACATTTTATGAAAAAATAATAACATTATTAACAAATATTATGAAATGGTTGGTTGGTTGGTTGGTTGGTTGGTTGGTTGGTTGGTTGGTTGGTTGGTTGGTTGGTTGGTTGGTTGGTTGGTTGGTTGGTTCTGTCCATAGGACAGGTTTTTGGGTGTATACAATATATGTCTAGAATGGCAAAATTGTTTGAGAAAAAGGAAGTTGGCACATTTCACACTGGCATAATTTTGGGTGTATCCTACAATCATAGACAAAATTAGAACAGAACACTTGGTCATGCTGTTTGTACCATAACACACAAGATTTTTGAGTCGCATGAAAATTGAAACTTGTTTTTGGTAGCCTGAAGAATCCCCTTCCACACATGTACCCCTTCCCCGCCGATCAATGTTGCCCGGCCCTGTGCTGATGGTGGGCAAATTGTGGGATTCAACATTGATCAGGGGAGGGTGGTAAAGGGGGAACACTTTACATTACACCTATAGAGTGTTTGAACAATATTTTCTAACATTGTAGGTGTAATTCATTCATGAGTTAGATTGGTTTTAAGCCTCTATTATGGAATAAAGCTGTCTCAGTGTTTTCACTCACCCTATTCAAAGGGTGAAATACCTTTCACTTTTGATTTTCACCCTTCAATTTTCTCAGGGGTGAAAAATGTTGAAAAAGTCATTGTTTTAATGCCCAAAACACTGCGCAAGCACACATTTTGGCCATCATTTTGGTTTTTCACCCTCGAATAAATATCCCAGTGAAATTGCTGTACAGTAACAGTCTAGTGGCAGGTAACTTAAGAGGGAAATTATTCCTACCTTGGGTATCAAATACCAAAAATTACTCTTTGAAAATCATTTATATTGGACAAAAATGCTTGTGCCAAATGTGACGTGTGGATTATGTAGGTTCAAAATGGCCAGAAGACCACATTCACTAGAAAATATGTGCTTGCTTGCTTCAAATGTTGTCATGTTTTAGGGTGGTACGTATGTAAAATAATTGTATTCGTTTGTATGTAATTCATTGTTTAGTGGTTTCCCCCCTTGTTGAATTATTTTGTGAGTACATGTAGCAATAAGATCTCTCTTTTTTCAATGTTCTGTGTTGGTATTGTAATAAAAATCCATGTGAATTTGACATTCTTCAATGTATCTTTTTGCCAATACGAGGGGAAAAGGTGTTTTAACTTTCCGAAGCAAATATCTTTTACTTTTCATAAATTGTTGATTTTTAAACAATTTGCTTTGAATTCGTGTATTCATGTCAGTTAAATTTATTTTTTAAAAAACCCTTGTTAACTTATGTCTGAGGTGACTTATTCAGGCAATTCAATCATAGATATCATGATTGAATGTTACAAACTGCTAGCAGAAAGCAGGAAAAGGGGCATGTTCTCAAAAATAAGACATAGAAATTACTCATTTAGGCCAGGGTATTAAATATTAATTAGCAAAACAGAGGGAATTGAGCTGAAATACTCACTAACTGGTTTCACAGCAAAGTTCCTCTAATTAATCTGTAGGAATTGGTCAATAATTTCTATAACTATGGGTCAATTTTCTAGTTGGGTTTATTTATTTATCAAGGCAATGACATTGATGATGGGTCATATTTTCTTACAATTTGCTTATCATTTCAATGGGTCCATTCTTTGACCCACCGGTGACACACACCTATACCAACTTTTAGGTCAATTACCCCCCCCCCACCAAATCTCAACCAAGGCATGATTACCACCTACATTGTATTACAGAAGTGTTTCATAGCCTCCTCCTGGCATAACAACTCATTTTCCCCTGTAACTTGATAAAGATCTAAATGTATTTCATTATTTTGATGCGAATTTGCTCATTGCATTTCGATTCCTGTGCGCTATTTATGTGAATGCAATGCAATACTAGTATAGGCAAGGAGCTGTATCTATATAAATTGTGTAGTTACAGAATAATTCTGTGCAAATTTAATATATCAAATAATATGTCGATTGAATACATTCAGTGTACAATGTATATATATTTCAAATTCATTACATTATTAAAATGATACATGTGTATAGTCTGGGATACTAGTTAGTATTAATTGTAAATTATATAAATCTGATTGTATTGATTGCTGTACCTTTCCCTCCAATAATAACACAAACAATTGTATGGTTGTGTCTTGTATGTATCCTTATATGAATGTTTGTATCTCAATGTGTAATATCTTCCTGATGAAACTCGCTGTTTTCGTAATCTAGTGACATAAAACTAACTCGGACAAACTTCTGAATTTGGCAACCTTGATGTGGTTTTTTCAGCATGTCATGGTTTCACCTAGAGACCCCCTGGCTTTGCAAGAAAAAAAGGTTAGTCTCAGAAATGGATGGTCAATTAGCTAAAAAGCAGGGATAGGAAATTTGCACTTTTTAAAAGCACTATTACAATGTACATGTATGTGCTGCCTGATTTTTGAAAAAGGTTTTTTTTGGGGGGGGGGGGGGCAAAAAGTGCTTTTTTGCACACAAATATGCCACGCATTACAAGTAAACCCAAAATGTACGGCTATGTTGCACGCTTTTCGGTATATACAATGTACACATTTTAATTGTTGAATCCATTTTTCATCAAAAAATAAATTCAAACTAAACAAGGTCTATAGTATAATAAACATTTCCACAGTACTGCAGTTTGTGGATATCTGGTAAATGGACATTATTTTTTACAGTTTATAGACAACTTTTGAAAAAAATGTGTTGTTGTGTTTTTTTGCCACACAGCCCGCATTTATACACACCCAAAAGCAATAGGCCTATAATTTTGACAAAAATAGTTGGATAGTTAGTTGGTACATACTGTACAGTACATGTAGCCACGTATATCCATGGTTTTCATAGGCAAAACAATCTGGCGTCAATGTCATGTTTACCCTATGATTTCTCTTTGAGACCAACCTTTTTTTGTTGCCATCTGTTGTTTAAGAAACAATTTGTTTGTCTTGTTAAAGGTAGATGACCCGATCACATTTTCGTAACACAGAATTATTTCAAACATACGGAGATTTTCATATCATATGAAAGCTCGTATTTTTCTCATCATCATACTGAAATTTGACGGCCTAAATCGGTATAATTACGGAGAAATCGATGAAATAACGTCGAATTACCGCGAATGGTGGTATACCACCGATATAGTTTGTGTACTACTCAATGGGTACAGTTCACAGCATCTTGTGCGTGTAAAATAAGAACCATTAGAGCTATGCAACTCAAACTTTGGAACACAACTTTTTTAAGGATGACCTTTCATGTAGAATAGAAAACTTCAAGTTGAAAATTGGAATGTGATCGGGTCATGTATATGTACATACATTGTAGAATCATAGATTGGTGTAATTTGAATGAAATCAAGCCTCAAAAACATTTACGCTGAGGTACATGTATTTTAAACTTCTTTTTAACCCCGTTCATCTTAATCCTGACCCAACATGAGTAAATGAGGCACAATATGGCAGTAACTAATCTGATTTACGAGCACAAAATGTGGGACAAGGCCAATATAAGTCAAATTCATAAAAAGTTGTATTTCTGATCATTGATATATCTATTGTATTTTTCAATCAAAGACTCAAATTATTGAAAATTATGAGTTAATCTACAATTTGAGGCATTTGTTTTTCATTTACTCCATTGATTTGTTAAAGGAGGAGTCCCGCAAACTCAACATTGTGCATTACATGTTAAAAATATAACTATCAAGCTCAACTTTTGTAATTTATATAGAACAAAACCCCACACTTACGACAGAAACAATTACAACCGCCATCTCTCAACATGCAATTTTAAAAATTCACGGTGATCAAAATCCCGGTGTTGATGAAGTCACAGTTATACAATGCATATGCCCAAATTTGAGCGCTGATAACCATAATGTCATCAACACAGGGACTTTAGATTGCCGTTAAAAATTGTATGTTGAGAGACGGCAGTTTTTGTGACTAGTATGATGTTTTGTTCTGTATAGTGTCGCAATTTCAGCTCAATATTTTTTTTCTCTTACAATAATGCTCAATTTTTTGCTTGCGGGACCCCTCCTTTAACAAAACCAAAACTTTCAATGTCCATACCTTGAAAATGTGTTGAGATAAAGTGATTTACAGACTTTGGTTAGGAATGCGATATAACACGACTTTGGTACCAAAATGTCCCATAATTTTACATAATATATTATCACGATAAAATAACTCAATTTTCATATTTCCCTCATTGTGTCTCATTTTAACTCGTGTTGAGTCACAACTCACAATACATGGATGAATTTTGGTGCAGAATTATATATGAACCAGATACTTGTATAAAAGATTTACAATCGGATGAAGTGGTTATATGCCAAAATGGTGTAACATACTAACATTAGGCCAAATTAAATTAATTGTTTGTCTCAAAGCTCCTCGCCTGTTGTATAACTAATGCGGATTTTTTTCAAGGTTTTTTAAAAAAAAAATTAAATATAAAATATTGAAATCCTCGTTAAAGTGAACTTTTGTATTTAAGATGATGTGATCAATGAAAATCTGAAAAATCGGTGAAATTTTGGGATTTTTTTTCTTTTTTGAAAAAAAAGAAGAAAAAAAAGTTTTTTTCAGATTTTTGTTTTTCTAATGCGCATCAATAAACTAACGCGCGTGGGAGCTTTGAGACAAACAATTAATTTAATTTGGCCTTACCTGTCCCTTGGTATAATTAGGTAATTTGTATTGAATAAATGGTGCACTAATACACATGTAGTAGGGCAACATACATCTTGCATATAAAGAAGGTGACCAGTAAAAGCACAACACTGCATTATATGTAAGTAAAATAATTATTGAGCCCAAATCGCGTAGTTATAACATAACATCATACTTATCATTAAAAACGAATAAAAACTGCCATCTCTCAACATGCCATTTTTAAAATTTGCGGTGATCGATAGTCCAGGTATCAATGACGTCATGGTTATTGGTGTTCAAATTTGTGCAATGCATTGTATAACTATAACTTCATTGATGACTTTCGATAACCGCGATTTAAAAAAATGCATGTTGAGAGATGGCAGTTTTTATTTGTTTTATGATAAGTATGATGTTTTGTTCTATATAACTACGCGATTTGGGCTCAATAATTATTATGTTGCGCTTGGTGGACACTTCCTTTAAGTATTAAAGATATGAACAATGCAGTCTCAATGTTCCAGAGTTTATGTTGAGTTCCATAAATCCATTTCGGTTGGGATGTGCCACTCACAAAATGAAAATTGATATTGTGAATTCCAGTTTTGGATACAAAATGGACCGGTGGGGTCACTCGGATACTTTTTTGGTAAAACTAATGTTCCTTAATATTTGACAGATTTGGCTAATATTTTTGTGAAAAACAGCAACAGATTTTAGACTAAAAATGTCTATGAAAAGGAGTCATCCATTTACGAGACGGGTACAAAATGGGACCCTATTTGGTGGCACATCCTTGTAACCTTATATCCACTAAGTACCCCCCATTGGACAAAATGTAACCGAGGGGTTCAAGGGATTCTGCAACCAAACTCTTCATTGGAACATCTGCCAGCTATTCTTGTTATGATGACCCTCTGATACCAAACCTTCAGATATACTTGCCAATAGTAGTATAAAATCTAGTTACCTACCCATGTATGATGTCTGTGTAAGAGATTGATGTGGCTATTATAAAAGATATTTTGTGAAACTGCATTAAATAGATTTCCTGTCGGATATATGGAAGATGACAAAATATATTGGCTGCATGTACTTTTATTATTTTTTCTTCAAATAAAGGGTTATTTTAAAATGATGTACCAGTACCTGATGACATAGTACCAGTACCTGATGACCTGATATTGGGTTCATAAACATCCCATCATTCTGATCACTGTGAAAGTGGACATTTTCGTCCTGTATTTATTTTCGCACCTTTCACGCTAAAATAAGCAAGCACGAAAATAAAACGCAACAATATACTGTAAAAGCTGAAATATTTGCGGTGGTTTTATTTTCGCGCTTTTCGCGCAAAATCTTTTTCCGCGAAAATTATAACACGCGAAAATATTGCTTTACACATTCATGCAATGCTTTCAGACGGTCGCCCGCGAAAAAAAAAATTCGCGAAATGTCTTTGATATCAAAATCCGCGAAAATATCTGTACGCGAAAATATTGGCTTTTACAGTATTCCTTTTGTATACATAGGTGTATGTATATAAAGGAAGCTCAAAATTGCAAAAATAAAAACAAGCAAAATAGTTGAAAATGTGCGAAGCACGAAAGTTTACACAGCGAAAATTTACACTTTTACGGTATGTTAATAGTGTCATGGTGACCAAGATTGCGTGCATTAAATGCTTTAAGGGGTCCACAAACCTCTAATTGACCATTTTCAAGAAAAAGGGTCATCGGACACATAGTACATATTTGTGTGGACTGTCCCAGTTACAATGAAGGCTAATATTATAGTCGTGTCATACATTGTATGCTATGGAGAACAACAACAAAACATGCTCGTGTGAAATAGCTTGAATTTCGTCCCTAGCATAGGGATCGTACGAGTCATGAACCCTCGTCATTGAATTTTGCATTTTGTATAGCAAAAATATAGGCTGCAAATAGCTAAGAAAAGGGGAAATTGTTGAAGCCACACCAAAGAAAATAAATTACGAGGAGAAAAATGTCATAAGAAGTCCAATTTTCAAATCCTCAAAGTGACAAACTTCAGACAAACTGCTTCAATTTGGATGATTTAAAAAAAAGTATACCTAATTAATATAAGTCCTCACACAGAGTCGGGTACAGAATTGTAGCTTTTTTCACCATTCCGTGGCAAAGTTTGTGCTTTGAGCAAACAAATCTGGAAAAAAAACCTGTTCTAAGGGAGAACTGATCTCTTGGGTTTGGGCTTTTGGCAGGTTTTTGTAGGTTATTTTCTTAAAATGTTGGTGAATTTTTCAACAATTCCAAAGAGATGGTCTTGAAAATGTTTGAATTTTTCAACCATTAAAAAATAAAAAATATCAATAACAAATCTTAAATTTGAAAACAAAAAGTGGGTATGTCAGGCCCATAGAACAGGGTTTTTTCTTCATCGTCTTTAAAGGTAGATGACCCGATCACATTTTCGTAACACAGAATTATTTCAAACATACAGAGATTTTCATATCATATGAAAGCTCGTATTTTTCTCATCATCATACTGAAATTTGACGGCCTAATTCGGTATAAATGACAGAGAAATCGACGAAATAGCGTTGAATTACCGCGAATGGTGGTTACCACCGATATAGTTTGTGTACTACTCAATGGGTACAGTTCACAGCATCTTGTGCGTCTAAAATAAGAACCATAATAGCTATGCATCTCAAATTTTGGGACATGACGTTTTTAAGGATGACCTTTCATGTAGAATAGAAAACTTCCAAGTTGAAAATCGGAACATCTACCTTTAATGAGCAATAGATACAAATCTGGGCCTTGCACAAATGAGAGATATCCGGATACCTTGCCCTTGCACTGTACCATACACATACCGTACATTAATACACGAACACATGGCTTGTACATGTATAGGGCCAAATTGTCATGTTTTTTTTAAAGAAATTCAAATTTGTCAAATTTGTAGTAAAAGGGGAAAAAAAGGATTAATCACACCCATATTCCAATGCTTTATTCATTGCCTTGCGATACCCCATGACATATGGCCACGCACAAATCAAAGATATCCTGATATTACCGTGCCCTTGCACTCATTTGTAATGCGCTGTACGGTACACATGAACACATACTTCACATGACTTGCATACGGCCGGCCGTGCACAAATCAGATATATCCTGCTCACAGCTTGTCTGGTTTAATTCTGCTATGTGTTTTTCGGGCATATGTAAAGCATCACATTACACAAGGTAGCATACCGCTCAGTGCCACACTTCTAGTACACAACGACACAAATTGTCAATTGCTAATTGTCAGTCAGGGCAGTGTACGTCATATCACTCGCTGAGAGACATGGTCAATTTGGTGAAAGATGAATGTGGAGAATCCCATTCCGTTTATAAATGGTTTTATATCCCATACACGCTTTTGTGTGACGCTGCAGCCTGCATCTTGAGATTAATGCAAGTCCTTCAGGGAAATTTGAGCAGAGATTGTGTTGGTTTTAGCCAAATTAAAATGAACTGCATGCAGTAAGGTTATCGCTATAGAATGCAAGATCTTAACGAATCAAATGTTTGAAGGAAATAACAATAAATCTACTCCGTTCAATTGCATCAATGAGGTATTACCAATTTGGGAGTAATTCTGTTATACCCTTCACAGAGGTATTCATAAATGCATGATTTTTAAGAACGACGCATACTACCGATGTTGGTGTGTAGGGTATAAACAGAATTATGCCCCCATTTGAATATGCATGGTAGCACAATATTTGAAACTAGATCATTTAGCTATTTGGTCAATTTTCCCTTCGATTTTGAAGGACATTTTCATTATTTGAAGATGCTAGGTAGTTGTAGTATTTTTAAAACATGCATTTGATGCATACAATCTTTGTATTGCTGGTTTTAGCACTGAATTGCTATCTTTCTAATAGGCCAAGAAGAAAAGGTTCCGTCTCAAATAGCCTACCTCACGCACATAAGTATGTGGAGTCACTTTTGCCGCATAAAACCTACTTGATGAGCCCAAAGTGTTTTTTTTTTGGTTGTTTGAGTTGTACGAAAAATATCGAGTGGGCCACAAACACAATTAAAAAAAAGAATATCTGCATTTGCTCATAGTTATTTTTTCTATTACGGTATTAAAACAAGGTCTTCTAAAAAACTGGGTGGACAAGTGTTTTTAGTGTCAAAAGGATGAGAAGACTTGGAATGGATCTGTTGAATTTTGTGGAAGTCGGCAAGAGGATCACTGTGTTGTTTCTGGAAGGAAATCACCGAGACGTTTAATATGTGAGCGATATGTGGTGAAGTTTATGGAGAAAAAAAAATTGAAAGAAAAATATCATAAATTATAATTTAATTTAAATTCCAATGTTTATTAATTACGAGAAAAACGTAATTTATGACAGATTCAAAAATGCAACAAAATAACTTGGATTTCCCTGGGCGCCAGGATAATTATTAATACTAGTCAATCGTTCTGTAAAAATAAATCACGAACATCACAACACAACAGCCGAATCAAAAAAAGACAATCGTGATAATTTATCTTCATTAAACAACAAACAAAAAAAATATTAATACTTTAATAGATAAAAAAAAGAGTCTCGTTAATAAACAAACTAATGATATTGTAAGTAATTAATATAATGGAACATCAAAAAGTACCAATGTATTATACAAAAAAAGACGAGGTTCCCTGCAGAATTGACCTCAGGTCCTCCGCGTGGAAAACGGAGGGCCCAACCGCTACACCAAGCGTTCTCGTCACTTTGATCGGAGTTACAACGGATATAGATCAGTGTGACTCTCTGGTTTATCCACAAAAATGACATTAAATAAAGTGCTCCTCAGCTGAGTCGAACGACGTAATTTATGACACATTTTGTAAAAATAACATTAAATAAAGTGCTCAATCGTACCCCCAAAAAAGTCTCGTTAATAACACAAACTATTGATATTGTAATTAATTAATATAATGGAACATCAAAAAGTACCAATGTATTATACAAAAAAAAAAGTGGCTCCACACGGATTTGACCCGGGGTTCTCCGTGTGACAGGTAGCGATATCATCCACTACACTAGTCATTCTCATTACTTTCAATGGAGTTACAATGAATATACATAATTCAGACTCTCACTCAATAAACTAAATCGAAAATTAAAGGTATATTATGTGATCTTTCCAGGGAACGCCCTCAACATCAAAAAAAAAATAGAAAGCAGATTTTCTTGCAGATTTACATTTCTGATCATAAATCATGCATACATTCCAAGTTACAGGGCGATACGATTCTTAATTACTTCAAAATCATGGTTTTAGAGTGAAAATAAACTGTCGGAATCCCGACAGTTTATATTTTTCAC
Organism: Ophiura sarsii; assembly: GCA_035610835.1. Taxonomy (NCBI): domain Eukaryota; kingdom Metazoa; phylum Echinodermata; class Ophiuroidea; order Amphilepidida; family Ophiuridae; genus Ophiura; species Ophiura sarsii. Next base: position 35,978,853 of record CM069448.1, read on the forward strand.
TCTAAATTCACTCTAAAACCATGATTTTGAGGTAATTAGGAATCGTATCGCTCTGTAACTTGGAATGTATGTATGATTTATGATCGGAAATGTAAATCGGCAAGAAAATCTACTTTCTAAAAAAAATTATGAATAGAGGGCGCTCTCTCGAAAAGATCACATAATATGCCTTTAAATGTGACATTTATTTATTATTTAAAGTTACATTGTCGATTAGAACACCATTCTATTTACGGTAATAGACACATTTAATATAATATAAAATAAAAATATTAATTTCGCACTGAATAACTGAATTTGGAGATATTTTCGGTTTTATTACGACCCAACTGGTCTCACTCAGGTTCAAATTAAAAGTGACATTTATTTATTATTTAAAGCTACATTGTCGATTAGAACACCATTTTATTTACGGTAATAGACACATTTAATATAATATAAAATAAAAAATATTAATTTCGCACTGAATAACTGAATTTGGAGATATTTTCGGTTTTATTATGACCCAACTGGTCTCTATGGTGGCCAAGTTAACTTGTCCACCAAAAAAAACCTATTTTTCTAAAAGGATGTGAGACAGACTTTTTTTTTTGGCCTTAGATTGCATCCGAGTGTGAGTGCAATATTACTGGCCCTTTATTGCTGCCTCAATTTGAGAGCTAAATGTTTGCCTCCAATGTTATGTGATCTTTTTCAATTTTTTCTTAAAATGAAGTTTGACTGTTATGAAAGACTTTCCTGGACTCATAAATCTTATCCGATTGTCTTTTTCCATAAAAAAAAACTATACGAAATCACAATATAAATCCCCTTCCAATTTAAGGATTTTTTTCGATATATTTGTTTTTTTTATCATAAAGCATTCCTTTCCATACTAGTGTGTACAGTTGTGATCATAGCTGGAAACACAGTGTCAAACCATGGAATTCTAGTTATTAACACACACAAAAAACAGGCCCGTAACTGGAGGGGGGGGAGCCCCAAATCTGAAAAAAGTCCTTTTTTTGTACCAATGTACCTTTTTTTTGTACCAATGTACCTTTTTTGAGTACCAATGTCCCTTTTTTGAGTACCAATGTACCTTATTTTGTTACTAATGTACCTTTTTTTTGTGAAAACGCCCCCTACCCACCCCAATTTTCCGAAAAATGCCCCATTTCCCATTGTGTAAAGCGTTTTTTCGGGCCGTTTTGGACTAAAACATGTCCTAACAACCCCCCCCCCCCCCCCCCCGACTAAAAAAAAATGCTTACGGGCCTGCAAAAAACACTCAGAAAATAAGTAGTCTGAGTTAATAACACATTCAAACCATGATTTTGAAATATTAAATCACTAAACATATTACTCAGTAAAATATTTTAGTGTCATAATATAAAATAAATGTAATTTGACCAACACAAATTGCACTTAGAGGACAAACCGAAAGAGAGTGGGCGTTTCATGAAAAAGATCGCATGATATGCCTTTAATTTGCCGACTCTAAATGTATGTACTACATGTATAACTGAAAGCCATCTATAATTGTATTGCGATCTGTTAAAACCGGTCAGATGTCGCAAAATGTGGACTAAGGATTATGGGTAAAATGTAAAATAAAACAAATACAAAATAGATTTAAAAAAAAAAAATTGAAAGATTTTTTTAATGTCCAATACTTTTGTGTCATCATCTTTTATGAAATTTCACCTTCAAAAACTTAAGTCATTTTTCTTATTAACCTCATAATGTTATTCTATTGAACTTTGTATCTTTTTTGGCCTGTTTTCACGATTTCTTGTTTTGTAGCTTTTTATGACATCAAAATCATCATTCACTCATAACTTTTTTTGTAGTGATCGTAGAAAAATGATCGAAACAGTTCTGTAATCAGCACAGTTTCAGCTTCCTTATGATATAAATATCTCCAATATGAAAAATCCCAACCTGAGGCGGGTTTTCACAGATCGCATCACAAATGTGTGTTATAAATTGCTACCTCGAGTAATTTTGAGTTCTAAATCGTTGCCTCTTATATTGGGAGTGTTTGTTGAGAGAAAACATAGTATGACCATGCACGATATGTATATTTTTTCTTCTTAGAGGGCATGTAAAGATCACATGTATGGTTTCTATGCACACTTCCAATTCATCATGCATAATCACGGTCAAGATCAAACGGTATAGCGAGTTACTGATGCTTACGCAGACGGTACTGTTAAAGTGAAATTTTTGCGCTACATATATTTTTGCGCTTCTCACACAAATAGATGTGATGAAGCTACAAATTGCGAATATAAAAACACGCAAAACAGTTTAAACTAGGTGATGTGCGAAAAATTAATTGCATGGAAATTACCACTTTCAGTACTGGCATTTATTTTGAGACATTTCGATCTATGCTGTTGTTATCTAGAAACACTACAATTAACTACCTTTCCAGGAAAAACTGTGATTTAATGTTTACCAAGGTTTTTTTCTTCTTCATATGTGTACAATTGAAAAAAAGCGTGGCTGTTGACGGCATAAGTACAAATATATATTAAAGTTCCACGTACTAAGGTAGAAGCATGGCGCAATGTTGGCCTAAAGGCCTAATAAACTGTTGAGTTGGACGAAAGTCTTAAAACACAAACTTCACCATTACGGAACGGATTATTTTGATGACAATTTTACTACTGCTGTGTTTTAAGACTTTCCTCCGACTCAACAGTTAATCAACTTTTGCGGAATGCTTTTAAAGAAACAAAGTGACTAGAGAGAGATGAATCTGAAAGTTGTGTTGAGTGACGCCAGCAGAATTGATTTCCCCTAAAAATGAATGTTTAATTAAAAATCACGACCACCACCTGCATGTCTTTATGTAACTCGCATATTGTTAAATAATTTATAGTAAGCATTTGTGCATGGACAACCTTGAAAATAGAAAAAAACTATCATTTAATCTCACATTGTAAGACATTTTCTTATTGGATGGACACCCTTGCACATTTGTGTACGTGGATAAATATCTCAATTTAAATTTCATAATACCCAAATTTTCTAAACAAATTAAATGTTTGTGATGCGATCTGTGAAAACCCGTCGGATGTTGCAAAATGTGAACTAGGAATTAGGGGTAAAATGTTTTTTAAAAAAAAAAAATGTAAAAAAATGTTTTTTTGTTTTTTTTAAAGATTTCTTTAGAAAATTCGTGTCCAATACTTTGTGTCATCATCTTTTATGAAATTTCACCTTCAAAAACTTACTTCAGTCACTTTTCTTATTAGCCTTATAATGTTATTCTATTGAACTATGTATCTTTTTTGGCCGGTTTCATGATTATTGAAATTATTACATATCATCATTCACTCATAACTTTTTTTAGTGATCATAGAAAAATGATCGAAACAGTTCTGTAATCAGCACAGTTTCAGCTATCTTATGATATAAATATCTCCAATATGAAAAATCCCACCATGTGGCGGGTTTTCACAGATCGTATCACGTTTGTAGTAGAGAGTATATTCAAATTGATACCACACATAAATTTTTCTTTAATATCTAATCGATAAGGTTGTTATTATGTCAATTATGAGATACATCGGCCATAATTCTGAGCCATTCCCGCCTGCTGGATGAAAAACATCTGCCCAAGGTTTTCATTGCATAATGTATAGGCACAAGTTCCGCATACAGGGAGTTTTTTCAATACACAGCATTCTCCTTAAACATCCCGGAGTACTACTACAAAATACTACACTACTATTATAGTTTTAATTAAAATGCGTGAATCACTGACATCTGCCTTTTTTGCAGCATGAACATTTCGCTGTGTTGAATAGTCATTGTACATAGTGGTCCAAAAAAGGTTTACACTTTTTAAGATGCATATTTCTTGAAATGGATGAGACATCTAATAATTGTTTTAATATTATCTTAAACGCCATTATCTTAGTGATTTATGGTGAATTAAGCACCATAAAAATTGAGCATAAATAAAGAAATGGCGACGGTTTAAAGAATAATGGTCAAAAACCAGTTTATCCACGTGTTACGCAAGTCTATGGGATATTATCAACTTTTTTTTGAGGAGTTTATATGGAAACATCCATGACTGCCATAGACTTATGTGTGGACAAACTTGTATTTGACAAGTTTTCTTTAAATTGATGCTATTTCTTAAAGGTATATGACCCGATCACTTTTTTGGGGCTATGTTTTTTTTTCACATCAAGATATTTTGGTATCAGAAGAATCCCCATATTTTTCTCATTATGTCTGTAAAATATTAAGGGCCAGAAATGTTTCATTGGAAAATTATAGGCTAAAATGTGGTGAATTACTGCCAAAGGTGGTTAACCACCAACCAGTCTGTGTACTACTCCATGGGCACATGTCTTTTGACCTTGCGCTTCTAAAAATAGAACCATTGGAGTTATGCACTAACTCAACCTTTGGAATACAACAATTTTAAGGATGACCTAATTTCATGTAAAATAGAAAACATCAAGTTGAAAATCGGGTCAGCAATCGGAACATCTATCTTTAATTTGACCTTTAATTTCAACGCCGTTTTCACCATATACCAACAAGATATTTTAGTTTAGGAATATCTTAAAATAATTTAAATATGTTTCCCCAATTTTGATGAATTTGCCTCTAAAAAATTGTAAACCATTTTTTGGACCACTCTGTACAGGCCTTAAAGAAGCAAAACTTTTGTGTGCATGAGCATTTCGTGAGGCAGCTGCACTCGCAAAATTCATGAAATTTGGATGCACACGAACATTTCATGATTTACAGTATACTGCACTGGTCTGGCCCTCGGGAGGCCACTCGGAGAATTTAATAAAAACATTGACATCTCTCTTAATGTAAAACGAGTGGAAATTCACTCGAAAAGGAGTGAAGGGAGTGAAACGCAGGACAACCCGATTTAGAGTGGAAAATTTCCACTCTAAAATGAGTGTGAAAGTTAATTTTTCACTCTCAATAGAGTGGAACATTGTCATATAAAATCCCCTTTCACTCATTTTAGAGTGTTTTTCCACTCAAAAACGTGTTGTCCTGCGTTTAACTCCTTGATAGAGTGGAAAACCACTCTTTTACATAGAGAGTAGGGTCCTATTTTTGACCATATTCCATCAAAGATGTTTTTCCAAACTAAGGGTTTATTTTTGTGGGCATCTTTTTTTCAAATCTATTTTGGTATATTGGCACATTGTCTCTTCAATATCAAATAAATGCCGGGAAATTTGAAGAAAATATATGCCTCCATTAAAGGTGTATGTTCTGATCACTTTTTTGGGGCTGCGATTTATTTTTCACATCAAGATATTTTGATATCAGAAGAATCCCCATATTTTTCTCATTATGTTTTTAAAATCTTAGGGGCCAAAATTGTACCATTTAGAAATTATAGGCTAAAATGTGGTGAATTATTGCCGAAGATGGTTAACCACCAACCAGTTTGTGTACTACTCAATGGCTAATTTATTGTGACCTTGAGACTTCTAAAAATAGAACCATTGGAGTTACACACCTCAAACTTTGGAATGCAACAATTTTAAGGATGACCTTTCATGTAAAATAGTAAAACATCAAGTTGAAAATCGGGCCAGCAATCGGAACATCTACCTTTAAATCCCAATACACAGTGGCGATGAAGCTAGGGGTTTCAAATGGGTGGGGTGCGAAAAATAAAAGTGAACCGACAAGGATTTCCAGGCTGTCAACTTGCTGCCGAGTCAGAAATATGAGGGGATGGGGGCGTAGCTCATGAATAATTAAAGGGACATTAAGTGGTGTAGAAAATTTTAAATGTTTAAAAATTTACTTCAGAATTCAAGATGAACATTAAAAATTGCCATTATTGTTGTTTCTACTAACAAAAACACAGCAAAACTTGATTAAAACAATATCATCGCTATTTATTGAAAAACTCCCTCTATGCAAATATGGTTCGCGTTATATATCACGCGTACTGCAGGGGGATACTGTCGGACGTAAAATGCTCGTTGCGGCTCTACAAGCATTTTGAATCAACGTTTTATTGTACAAAGAGAGCTGATTTTTCTTAATCCTTATAGGTGTAAGTTCATACCTATAATACAATTATAAAAATATACTCAGTTTTTATCATAATTGAGGGCGCAGCCTCCAACACATCTCTTAGTGCCCCTTTAATCAATCTATGCAGGTAGACAGACTGTCATTTTCGACTTCTTTTCATGATAACCTTGCAATTGTTCGTCAATGGATTCACTCAAGTAAAAGGAATCCAAAAATTGTCACTAGTCATTGATCTCTCACATTTGTTTATGCTTTCTTTATGCACTTATCAATTGCAATTGCACGGCGGGGACCATGCGGGCACCGTACACAAGTGTACAAAAAATGTTGCCCAGCTATGCGGGGGAGTGTACGCGGACGTACAAACTGCCCCCGCTAGCCGGGGCGTGTAGCGGGGACGTACGCTAAGGTACACCCCGGGCGCTTGCTATAAATAAGCTAGAGATGCGATGCGCTTGACGGAATAAGCCTAATAACACATAGGGAATACATAGAAATGCATTCCGTTATGGTTGCAGAAAGAAATAAGCAACCTTGGGACTGTAGCCCCTGAATACTTTGTCCTGGGAAATGGGTGGCCGGGACCGTGACTGTACACTTTGTCCCGGGACTGTAGCGGGCCCGGGGGGGGGGGGGGGGGGGGTACTCGGATTTGGTTTGGTCGGGGGTGTGCCGCTGGAGATTCAAAACCCCTACCCATTTCTAAGGGTGATTTGTAGCGGTTTTGCTTCATTTAGACCAAATCTTCGCGAAAATAGACCTAATTTTAGCAAATTTGCACGAAAATAGAACGGGGTAGCGGGGATGTACACAAAATGGTGCCCGGCCCTGCGGGGACCGTAGGCCTACACGATTGTACCCGGGACGTCACATGGGTAATCCGGGGATGCAATTGATAAGTGCATTATCGAGGGTAATATGCTTCAGTGACTTGCATGCACTGCTAGCCAAGCAGGCCCTCATTTTGATACATACATTGTGTGCATTGATAATTGATCTCTTTATTCATCTATAAAAATAGAATATTTGAAGGGAATTTTACATATTATTATTTTGACACCGTACCGGGCACCCACCGTACGTGTGACATCCATTATTCAAATTCCCTATACTTTCTCATTGCACCCACACAACATGGACACACTACGGCAGTTCTATTCATTCCATCATACCTTAGGCTCAAATTAACTAAAAATATCAAAGAGAAAAACTTAAATCACTGAAATTATTGTTTATAAATGTGTTCCCTTAAAATGATGTCTCAAAAATATCTGAAATTTGTTTAAACAAACTTACATGAACTTGTTATATGATTTTATAAACCTAGAAACCCCAAAAGCTAACACAGTAGTTCAACGGGCTCCCAGTGTTTACTCTTAATGTGTAGCATGTAAAGTGGCTTCTAATAATACTATTGGTTGCTTGTGTAGATTAGATATGAATTGTTGACTTATGATGGATTATGTATATATTTCAAAGTTTGAAATTAGCATATAACAAGGAACCAGTGTGTTTGGTTTTGATCAAAAAAGCATATTATTGTATTCAAGATTTATACAAATATATATTATATATATTAGCTCAATATAGATTGTAAATATATTACAAAGTTCAAAATTGGGGTACTCAACCTTTTTTTTGGGTAGGGGTGTGCCGCCCAGGTTCTCAAAAAGGGGGTTTCGGAACTGAACTGAGAGAATTTTGTGACAACAAATAGGGTCATAAGAACTGATTTTCTTGAACTGGTTTGTTTTTCAAATTTGATTAGTAAGAATGCAAATGTTCGCGATTTTTAAGAGCGGATGCAGGCTCAAAAGGGGTCTTAAGAGCTATCAGAAGAGGGGTCTTCAGGGCAGCACATACCGATACCCCTTTCCAATTTTCGCAATTTTTATGCAGGCTCAAAAGGGTGGGTGGTCTTAAGAACTAGCAGAAGAGTGTGAAAAGGGGGTCTTCAGTGCAGCACATACCATACCCATTTACAATGTCAGTCTCCCGCCCCCCCCCCCCCATGAGGAAGCGTCATGTTTTGTTTTGATCAAAGAAAAGTATTTGTGTAACCTGTCCAGATGGCCGTGAGGCAAACAAAAACAGATAACCTTTATGATAGATGACATCACAGCACTAGGTTTGAATGCACAGTCTAAGTGGATTGTATCCCAATCCTGCTACAAATAAAATAGAATTTTAGGCCAGGGGAAAATAAAAACCTGTTCTACAGGTGCAGCGGACCGATATATTTTTACTTGATTGATATCTTTTACCCATATTTTTCTTTTTTTACTTTAAAACAAGTTCTTTGATGATTTTAAAAATGTTTGCAAAGTTGATTTTTTTTAAAATCTCTAAATCTCAATATTTCAAAATTCACCAAGTTTTGATGAAAAGGTTAAAAAATATCAAATAAGCATCTGCCTATAGAACTGTTTTTATTTGCCCCTTATCAATCCAAGTTACTGTTGAAATGGTTATTTTGCAGATAATTTGTGAGTGTGTGCGATTGGCCAAATTTGATTAGCGCAAATCGGTTTATTTGTGATTAAGGCGATGAAAAATCCCCAACACCCCACCCCGGCTGTTCTCCATATCTCAGATATGATCGGTCGGTCTGGTGATGTTTTCAAAAATTTTACAAAAATGTAGACCATTTAAAAATTCCCAAACAACTTTAATTAAAATTTTAAAAAACCAAAGTGTATTTATTTAATGAAGAAAGAATTTTTTCAAAAAAATAATAATTATATATATATATATATATATTTTTTTTAAGAACAAAAAAATGGTTCAGTCAGGGCCCATGGGCAAGGTTTTTGGGTAACCTAACAGATATATATATTCACAATTTTATTATTTTTTTGCCAACTGTTATAGTTATATCGTAAACAAAAAAGCATGGATATTAATTTTTAGCTAAAAATTAAATTTCCATATGCACAGTGTTGCATAGGTTTAAAAGTTCACTGCAAAATTAAGTAGAATTTATTAGGAAAATGCATTGTTTTTATGTGTTTTTTCCCCAAAGAATTTCAATTCTACTATAAAGCAATTAAATGTAAGACAATAGATCAAGAATAAAACATTACAAATAAACAAAAGAAAAATGGAAATCAAAAAACAAAACAAGACAAGGCCAAACAAAATAAAAGGTTCGTCTCAAAGCTTGCGCGCGCATTGGTTTTGAAATGCCAAAATACCGCGTCTGAAATGCAGAAAATTGTCAAATAATTTTTTTTTTTCCCTACAAATTTTTATTTCGAGTTTTTATTAAAAATATCGGCAGATTTTCCTTTTCTCAAACTTTTACATGACACAGGTCTTCAAAAAACGCTGCACAATTGTTCTTATATACAACTCCATCACAATATTCATTTCAAATAGAAAAAACAAATATCAGAAAGTGTCAACGGTTGCAAATAGTAAGAGTAAAAATTGCCACACAAATAAAAAAAAAAGTTAAAAAAAAAAAAATGGAAGACAAAAAACAGCACGCGTCCCGATTTTGAAGCCTTCGCAAGCTTTGAGACAAACTTTTTTTTTTGTTTGGCCCAATAAACAAACCAACAATAAAACATCTCATGTGTTCAAAATAATCATGCCCAGTATATTTACAGACAAAATTTCTATTTGCAGCCAATAATGACAAAGAATGTTCAGCAGCATTTTGACAATCAATGTTGTTTAAACATGCTTTCACATTTTCAATGTCTGTATTTGATGGCGCATTTAACTGTGCTAATGACTATGGATTGTGTACCCTTGCACAATCTGTATCCATTGATATTGATATATCTAAAACATAATTATTGGAATGAGGGTATAAAAACATTAATCCGATTTAGTTCTATTCCTACGTGTAATTTGTATGATTTAATCATCGCATGCTATAAGCAGCTTTTGAGGCCACACATTAAAAGCATTCAGTAGAAATTAGAATCGTGATACTCGGATCATTTTTAATCAAATGCTTATTATAGATTGAGTTAACTGCACAAAATCCAACCAATGTTATTATTATTATACAAACATCCGCTTCTTGTATACATAATGATGGTGCAAATTTAGCTCAGAAAATATTTAACGACAAATTAACAAATAATTTATTTTGGAGAGTGATCAATAAGCATAAACCCTTTTGATACTCCTAGCCCGGTAAATCTAAATCCGGGGGTTGGGGGGACAAGGGGTCACTTTAATAACATTTCTTTTGGTAGGGATGTGCCGCCAGCAAAATGAAAATTGACCCAAACATTTACCAATTTTCGGTGGGTGGGGGGAGAGATTTGGGGGATGCACTTAGTGGGGGGGTTTCCTTAGTGAATATGAGGTTACGGTGATGTGCTGCCAAATAGGGTCCCCATTTTCACCCGTCTGGTAAAAGAATGACCCTTTTTCTTTTCATAGCCAATTTTGGTAAATTGATAGGCCTATTAAAATTCTTAAATATGCTGTTTTTCACAGAAATTGTAGCAAAATATGAAGGAAAATTATGGGTCTTTGGGAAATAACTGGGTCCATTTTCCGCGGAAAATTGTTAAATGTTTGGGTCAATTTTCATTTTGCTGGCGGCACACAAGGGCGTCATCCTGTTTTCAAAAGTGGGGGGGGGGGACACAAGTTTCTGATCATGGGTGTTTGCGTAGCGCGCAAAAAAACTGGTTATTTAACACTTAAATGGTCCGGAAAAACCTTCATGAAGCCATTTTGTTAAAGCTTGAATAATAAAACAATGAAACCAATTCGCTCGAAACGCGCAAAAATGGTCCAGAAAACGATCCTGAAACAAATTTGTTTAAAGCTTGAATAAACATTGAAACCATTTCCCGCGAAGCGCGAAAAAAATGGCTATTTTAACACGAAACAGCTCCAGAAAAACGTTCTTGAGCCATCATGTTTAAACTGTCAGTTTTTAATCTAAAATGGTCCAAAAAAACGTTCCATCTTTTTATAACTTGAATAATTAAACATTGAATCTAACTCGCGCGAAGCGGGCAAAAATTGGTTTTTTCTCCACTAAAATGGTCCAGAAAACGTTCCTGAAACCATGTTGTTAAAGGAAGGGTCCCGCAAGCAATACAAAGCAACAGTATACAAAGGTTACATATAAAAAAGGCGTATGGTGATACTTGTGAATTGTGAGCTTTTAACACAAGAGAAATAATCGCCACTGTTTTCACCAAGGCCACACGATCCCGGTTCAGACGGACGCAGACATATTTCTCCCCAGTAATAAATGCAGTACACATCGAGATACACCGCTTTTGAAACCAGCCAAATACTATCAAACGCCGTCGACGTCACAGACACGAAACTATATTACAGCATCATATATAGTGGGCACCGTCCACACAGTCGAATCAGCAAAGTTCGAAAACAAATATCACTGTTTTTATCCTTTTTCCAAAAAAGAATACAGAGGGAACAATAAAAATATATATATGCCTTTTATCTGAAGCCAAAATTAAGCAAAACAAGCGATTAAAAACGAATATGATTCATAAAAATGTATTTTAGAAGACACTTGAAGCCGGGTCGATGTTATTATACCACGGCAAAGTGTTTTTACTACACAGGAAAATATGCAACTTTCCTCCGATTGATATTTTACTCGCGAGTAAAATGGCTTCAAATAAACAATGATCGAAAAATTGCTTTTCACGATTGTCATGAGGAATATTATACCATGAGTGTTCAAAAGTAATGAAGGGGAAAACATCAATACTGTTTAACATGATATAGTTTTAGACTCGGCAAAGTTGAAATAGAAACGCTACGATAACTCGGAGAAAAATATCAGATCAGCTGGTTATTGTTTACGCTACATGTGTACAGACTGACAGACAAACGAACGCGAGTAATTTAATATTGTATGGAATTTTACTGTTAGTTTATAGGCATAAATAATGGATCCCGATCCCGTCCCAGGATATCAACACCAACCAAGATATACCCCAGAGCAGATAGCCCAGAGACGGCGTCAAGCTGCTGCACTTGAAGCTGCTGCTCAAGATCAACAAGGGGCCGAGCACAACCAAGCGCAAGCACCACTACCAGCAGAGGCAGGCGGTGAACAAGATCCAGAGGGAAGGCTCGAGTCCACATTTTGGTGCAATTGTGGACACTGCACTGAAGTTCCAAAGAATGCAACGATTGAGATGTGCATTTGCTGTCAAGAGCAAGACTATGAAGGACTGAAAGACAAACTTGATGAACAAGATTATGCATGCATAACGTCGCATACAGACTTCAATGCAATATGCCTGACAGAAGCAGTGCTGCGGATGATGGTGGCTTTCATGAATGACAGAAGGGGCTACATTATTGTACAAGATTGGTCTCATCGGTGTGTATTTCTTATACATTTATGTCATATTAAAATTAGTATGAAAATACGTCGATTGAATTGAGTCGTGTATGTTCGTTCGTCGTTTGGTTCATAGCCCCTTCTCCCAGTCCCAGGCTATATTCTATTTTGCTTCCTCCGGACAGTGACGTTACTAAACAGTCGCAGCGTTTATGTATGCGTATGTATCTTCCGTCTTTCAACGCTTCGGGGGTATATGCCAGCGCTTTGAGTAGGTGCGACCGTTTGTGCTGCAATTAGTAGAACACGCATAATGTCACTGTCTCGTGATGGCCAAATAGACAATTACAAATAATGAATGTTTATGAGTGCAATGGTACTATGAATATTTTCATGAGATGAAAGATGAAATGTTTCATTCAATGAAACGAAGCTGAGTTGAATTGAAAATGACCTCGTCATTATAAACTGACAGCTAGAAAGCCCCCGCACAGTTGATGCCGGTATTGCTTTAAAATGGCGACGACCGATGCAATTACACAATTTTTGCCAAGTGACCGAAAATAGGCGACTTTACCCTATATTCAATTATTATACGGTACTCACCTAGTTCTTGAACATTGTGTGCAACTTTGAGTCTCCAAAAAGGCGAGTGGGACATAAAACGGATAATTATTTAGGTGACTAAATTCTCATAGCCTGCTTTGATACATAATCCTATTCCTAGAGACTACTGTTTCATAAAATCCTAGGGGACTTTCACATAATAGATCATGTTCGAATGTGAATTGATAGGGTCAGAATTTCGAGTAGAATCCGAGAATCCATTATTGCAAATATTCCAGCTGGTAAAGTTGCGAGAATCCATGCTGATTCACATAGAGATATTTTGTTTACACATAATTTGAATGGACGAGAATCCATAGATTCTCGAAAAATCCTCTGCAGGAGGAATCTAGATGGATTCTCGCAACTTTTGATGCAATTCTGACGTTGAATTGACACATGGTGCCAGGCCAGCTCATCAAACACTGAATGAGGTGTACTGAATATTACATTTGTTTTCGCAAACTGCTTTTAATAGAAACTCAAAAATTCAAATTTATTCTCTTTCCCAATTGGGCCAATTTTTGTGAGGTTTGCAATAGTTGCTCAATAAGCAATCACTATACATGTAGGTACACAATATATTGCAATATTTTTGAATTTTAATTTGATTCTTTCCATTTACAGGCTTTTCCGTCTTCTGGCCTACAGGTCCTATACATATTGGATTCATCAGCGTTTGGGGAGGAAAAACAGAAGGGTGATTCCTGCATGTGCTGTAAACCGGATTCGAAGCCAGTGGCCTGAAGAAAACCCGGACAGTTACGTGTCTTTCAAGCATGCAGATGAAGATGAGATCATTGATGCATGGGCTCTGTGATGGACATTATATTATGAATCCCATCCCAAATTTATCATCAAACTATGGACAATTTCATAGCATTCCTGGATGTTTCTATTGTTCAATGTGCACAAAGCAATTCACAAAAGATGAATAGAATCTGATCTTTAAATTCTTATTTGTATGGATTTCTTTGTTTGAAATTATTTTTATTTTCATATATCTGATGTGATCATGCGAAATGAGTCGCATGTCGGCAGTTTTGAATTTTGATATTTGTCCATCATTTAAAAGTTACAGTTTACCAACTGAGAAAACAAAGTAAAACATAAGAATTCGTCACTTCTTTTAACTCAAAATCAACAGGTAAAGTCGCCTATTTTCGGTCACTTCGCCCAAATCGTTTTATGAAAATGACCTCGTCATTATAAACTGACGGCTAAAAATGTCGCATATTTGATGCCTGGTATTGCTTTTAAAATGGCGACGACCGATGCAATTACACGATTTTGGCCATTGACCGAAAATAGGCGCTGATTGAAAATAGGCGAATTTACCCTATTCATGACGTACAAACTCATTCCGCTTGATTGTGTCACCATATTTCCATTGAGCAAGGGGCTACACCCACACCCACCCCCCCCCCACCCCCATATCGACTGTCTGTCGGTTCATTTGACAAGAGAAATCATGGAATTATGATGGTCAAAATCAGACAGACGGAAAAAATTGGGAGTATTTTTAGTAGAAGCTTGTTTAAAGCAGAAATGTACCTCAATCATAGCACAAACTCGATAATTTTCGCACACTATAATCTTGTCAATTCACTTTTTAATTTCTTGCCCCCCCCCTCCCTCCCATATCAAAAACCTAGTTACACCACTGAGCTTGGTCACACACTTTGAACTGGTAGTTTTTTAGAGTGACAAGAAATGCACAACTTTTAGCTGAAATCAATTGTTTCAGTAATTCGGTGGTTGAATCTTCCACCAATGTGTTCACCACCGATATGACCGTAGGCTAATAACTGAAGCCTATAAGCTTGGAGAATGGGTATATATTGATATTGGTAATTTTTAATTTGTAGTTGCTATTGTGATTATTGTTTTTGTTGTGTGCATGTCTTGTTAAAAGAAGAGAAAAATAAAAGATATCGCTAACACCAGGGGCGATAAATATGAAATAAAACAATTAAAAATTGTGAAATCAATTCGCTACTCATGTAGTAAAAGTATTCAAATTCCAAGAGGAAATTTCACAAGGTATCCTGAAATGACATCAATTTTTTGTGTGGGATTAATGGTAGTGACATTTGTAGCGATCGAAAGTCCCAGTGTTGACGAAGTCACAGTTATAATAATATGCACTTGCGCAAATTTGAGCACAAATAACCATGACTTCATCGACACAAGGACTTTCGATCACCGCAAATTCTAAGACAAGAGACGGCAGTCACGGCAATCTCAAAAAGAAGGAAAGAACAAAATTGGTCAATACTCATTGAATTTCTGGCAGCTTTTAAAACAGTATTTTATTTATAGATAACTTTGTACAGTGAAACATCATAAAGATGCCCCAGAATGAATTTAATATCGGGTTAAAATACATTGTCACTACTCCCTTACCCAACTTGAACTGACAGAGAGTACATTGTATAGGCATAACACACCCCACACACTGTACACTGTCGCTGATTCTGTTAATATGCACATTAGACCAAAAACACAAATTACGTGTTTCACGTCCCAGCCTCCACCAATTGTTGACGCCGCTCCAATATTTTTGTTATTTTCAAATATTCCTTCAAAATTCCAAAAAAAGTTCGGAAAAAAATAAAATCATAGAGTCTTTGTTGTGTGTGAGCGTGTCCATCACGCGAGAAACACTCATTGGCATAGATAGTGATACGAATATCGAAACAATTCTTGCAAAAGGCATGTTATTTGGCTTCTGAAAAATAACAAAAAATCCAAATAGTAAGGGCCGCCATCACTGATTTAAAAAAAAGTCCAGACGTGAAACACATTATTTGTCTTACTTGGCCTTATGCAAACTTGCTTGGATTATGTCCAACATTATGAACATTGTAAATGTAAGGCAGGATAATTTTGTTAACATTTTAAAAATAAGCAAATCATATTGAAGAGTAACGAGAAAGCAAGAGACCATTGAAATTTACACATGAATGTGTTCGCTCTTCATAGTTCATACACATTTTTCACCTATTTGCAGAGAGAGCCTCGAACCAGTAATGATTGAACCTAACAAATAATCATGGTTTGATTATTTCTTTTCAAAACCGCTGATGGCTGACCAGGGCTCAAAATACACTGGGGCGAAGGAAAATTAGCCACCAGCTTTAAAAAAAAAGCTTCCTGAAAATAGTGTGGCCTGTGTTTACATAAAATGTACTAAAGGGGTCGATTTTTGGCATAATTTGTTCAAAATAGCCCTAATAGTCATAGGTAGCAAAAAAGGTATTTTAACCCTGCCGCTGACCTTAAAAAAAGGTGTGAATATGTATTGCTAACACTGCAAATTATGAGCATTTACTTTTTTTATGTGAATATGTATTGCTAACACTGCAAATTATGAGCATTTACTTTTTTTACTAAAAGTAAACTCAAAGGTAAATGCAATACTAAACACTTATGTGAGCCAAACAACTAAAGGTGCGTTTATACTCCAGTCGTTGTGTATCGGTCGACGTCGACGGACAAAAGTTGAAATTGCTTCAACTCGCGCAACGATATCCGTCGACGTCGACCGATGCGCAACGACGTGAGTATGAACGCACCCTAAGCTGTTTTCCACCCAGCCTCTTATTAATAACTGTCCCATTATATATCACAGATGGTGGAAACATCTGTGGATGTATTCACTCACTTGTGCATGCTTTGAGGTCAATTGGGTACACAAAGCAAGAAACATTTAGTTTTGCGTTTACTTTTACGTTTAGTTTTGTGTTTAGAATTGCGTTTACTTTTGAGTTTACTTTCCGTTTGTCCAAAAGTAAACGCTCATAATTTGCAGTGTAATAACTAATAACACCCCAATTTATTTCACTGTCAGTTTGAGGCTCTACCTGCAAATGGCAAAATACATTTTCAAGATACTTGATTGATTTCAACTGATAAACCAAAACAAGAAAGAAAGCATGTACATGTACTATCTCAATCTCACCTCAGTTAACCGAACATAATGAAAAGGTCGGATAAACGAAAAATCTGGATAAGCGAAAGTGACTGTCCTGAAGTGCTCAAATTGGGACGATAGAAGGAGAAGGGGCAATTACATGTACAAGACAATGTGTTATTTAAGCATTAAACAGCAATACCCAAAAACAGCCTCATGCTTCGTAGTGTGACAATAAGGTGATTAGGCTGTAAAAACATTTTCTTTTGGGATCATTCAGCCGGAAAACAGTTTAATTCGGATAAAACAGGGTCGGATAACCGAGGTTGGACTGTATTAAAAATGATCAAAAAGCCTTCATTGAACTCGCTGTAAAAACCCAATGACACAGTCTTGTATACATGTAGTTAATAAATAGGATATTATTTGTTAGCTCTTGATTGGTAGTGATGTGCACCGTCATGACGTGTAGCAGCACATACATTTAGTAAGACGAATATTTTGTCAGATGCAGAAATTAGGCGTCATCTTTTTACCTTGAGGCTGAGCCTAAATGTATAAATTAAATGTATAAATTAAAGTTAACTATCATGTTTAATACAATTTATTGTAGACTATAGTTTGTTCCACAATGTTAATAAATTTACTTAATGTAGTACATGTACATAAATAATCAAAATCTCTTATTTTTCAACAAAGTTCTTTGGAAATCATTGAAGTTAACATTTCCAGGGCATATTGCAACAAAGGGCTATCTGCATTTTTTCGGCCAAAATAAGATTTTGATATAAAAATTATCCGCACAAGATCAGGAACCTAATTATGAGAAATAGTCAATTCACCTAATCAAAAAGGTTTGAATAGCATAATTTTAACTTGTCAAAACTCATACATGTAGGTGACAATGATGGGTACAAATAAATATTGAATTGAATTAAAATCGTTAATTCACTTTTTCTCAGAATTACCGAAATGCAGATAGCCCTTTGTTGCACAAAACCCTCGAAAATAGTGTACTTTCAGAGGTTTCGGAAGACCTGACACTTATCAGAATTTAACCAAAACTTGGCGAATGAAAGACAAAGCGTCTATAAAATGTTACGCAATACTCCAAATTGAGTGCATTATAAATTGGTCCCGTTGAGTGTGTGCACGGACACGGTGCTTGCCCTGATAAAATAAATTTGTTAATTATAATCAAAATAAAAATTTGTTGATCACAGTATCATGATCAGAGCGCTCGTGATGATACAAAGGTTGACTGTGTCCTTACATGCAGTGCGTTTTAAAACAGTCGGAACGTGGCGTGGGTTCTTGTGGATTAGTCAATTACCTATTTGTTTACCATTACGTCACATCTTCCAGTTTTACTGCGCCCTTGCCATCGAATAACGCATTTAAGCACACGCCGCACCAGTTGCATGAGATGCTGGGTAAAACGCTGTGATCAACATTTTTTGGTTTTGATTATAGTCGCCTTTGCTGCAATGGAAATTGAATGCACACGGGAGATACACCATTATAGCTTCCATGAATGACAGGAAAGATCTTTGGTGAAAATCTATTTTGTGTTTACTGGTTTTGCATGGTTTACACTGTTTATGGTGAAAGTCATTTTAAAGCTCAACCATTTCTCAAAACCTAGACACATAAGCTGCGATTGCCTCTTGTTTCGTGGGCTGGGGAATAGCTGGAGGTGCAATGTTCTTGGCCACAACAGGCATTTTGAAGTGCTCACTCTCCTTCTTTCCAATGACTTTTCTTAATAGCACTTCATTCATCATGCCGTTGATGAATTCATAAGACTTCCCTTCAAAGATTGGTTTGATGGTCCACTTCTTTGTGGCTTTGACAAAGACCTTGTCAAACCGTAGTTCGCCTTCCTCGCCTGATCTATCCGTTGCATTATTCACCACCGCCTGCTCTCTGCCAACATTGTAGTTGTGATCTAGCGCGGCAAGTTTCGTTCTCGCTATCATCCCTTCTTTTGAAAAGGGGATCCGTTTAGGGCAGTATTTCAGCATAGAACCATTGAAGTTCTCAAGGGCACCGGTGTGACAAAAGAGGTTAAGTTTTTCCACACCTTCTTTTAGTCGTTTGTCTCGCAAGACTTCATTTATGGCTTCATGAGCATCGGACCCTGGCTCTAACCACTTTGTTGCCTCATCTTCTTCGCTGGTAATGGCATCATGACCGCACTGCTGAAAGTTTTGGCCGTGACCCCAGTCATGTTCATTTGTGACATGGTAGGTCACCGACTGCCATTTCTCCATCATTTCTACCTGATTACCATTGCAAGTTGAAGCACACCACCACAGATGAGTTTTGATGGCTGGTATCCATGGTAATAGTTCCTCTACACCCTTTTTCTTTGCCTTCTGCGCCAACTTCTTTGACACAGATTTGGACATGTGCCACATGTCATACTGGTGAAGGATATGTGAATAGACATCCTTCATCAGTTTCTGTATGCCTGGATGTCGGTCTGTGCAAAAAACCTTGATTGCAAGCTCGGCCTCTGTCAAACGTTCTAGAAGTTTTTCGCAGGCGAACTTCTCCATAGCGTTGCTGCTTGTAGTTTCTGTAACTTGTACCGTTTCGAGATCAACAATTAAATCACTGTCTAGGTCCATGATGGAGTAGGTGCAAAATTTGGCGCAGTACCCGGGGCTGTCACACCTGCCATCGCCTGCGAATCTCAGGTCATCTCTTTCCCTTAGGGTAGCCCACACAAATTCCCGATGTCTATGCCAGGTGTCATGGACGGTGGGGAATAGATAATCACCTTGATGCTCGTAGAATCGGGATTTGGATACGAATTCCCAGGAAAGCAGATTTGCAAAGTGACTTAATTTGCCGAAGTTGTTGCCACTGAAGAGCAATGCTGCAGGAATCAGCAAGTTCCCAACAAATATTGCACCACTTCCTGTCCCTACAAATGGCTGTGAATCCCAATGGTAAGGATGGTCATCTAAGCATCGAAGCTTGACAGACAGGGCTGACCCAGTCACTGATCCAAAAGCTTCATCGTCTTCCATTATATAAACACTGCCGCATATTTTGCACCGTGCCTGTCGAAAAAGTTCTTTGAGCTGATCCTCAAACACTAGGAACTTCCTAGCAGATACTGGGTCAGGGGGGCTATTTTCATAGTTGTCGGACTCTGATGAACTGCCATCACTCCCTGGGCTGTACTCGGAGCCCTCCTCAGTGTTAGGACCACTTGAAGAACTGTCGCTAGATGAACTGAGGTAATCTTCTGGGAGCTGAGGTAATCTTCTGGGAACATTATCAGTCATCATAGGAGCAAGTTGATCATCTGGGTCAGATCGTTGGGCAGCTGGTTGTGCCTCAGGTTGATTAGGTGGTTGCACAGCAAGACTGGTGATTGATTCCGTTGCTTGTTGGGGTTTGGTTGGTGCCTTTTTCTTCGGTGTCACAGTGTAGTAGTGATGGTCTAATTTCACCATTTTGTGATCACCAAACACATCAACTGCAACAACTTCCTCCTGATCGGGAACTGCAACAACTTCCTCTTGATCGGGAACTGCAACAACAACAAAATACAAATATATACATTATTTTATGCTTTTATAGGACTACACATAAAAAGAGGGAAGCAGTCGACAGACAAGACACAAGATTGTGTTATTCTCAGCAATATTTCAGACTTGTAGCCATTTGTAGGTGGATGAGATTCACCCTGTTTCTTATTGCAGAGTGCTATACTAAATGCCATGCAAAATATGGAAGTTACATGTAGATAATTTTGAATGGTAGTATAATAGCGTCCTATAGTCGGATTTATAATTGAACGAACTGAAGCAGCGTTTTGCGTACATACATTGCGTGAAGCCAGCACAACAATGAGCATGAACATTACGGGCGCTTTCATCTTTGTGCTGCGTGTGTAGTGTTTGTTCAATTTTTAATCACACTATACATGTAGTTTCACACTTGTGCAATCATAATACACAACACAAGTGTGTGCAACAATCTCATCTGGAATTGGCACTTCATAGCCTGCTACTCCTTGCTTTCAGGGTGTAGCAGTTTATAAAACAGAGATGGGACAATTGGCCTCAACATCATTTTTATTACAGGGTAAACTCGCCAGTTTTCGGTCAGCGCTTATTTTCGGTCACTTTTGCACAAATCGTGTAATGAAAATGACCTCGTTGTTTTTACTGATGGCTAAAAATACGCCGCATAGTTGATGCCCGGTACTGCTTTAAAATGGCGATGACCGATGCAATTACCGTATTATCCCTATTTAGCGCCCAGGGCGCTTAGCAAAGTCATTTTGGGTGGGCGCTTATTGAGTTATCTTTTTTAAAGTAATTTATCATGGAAACTGTCAAATTGGTTCCGAATTTTTATGCACAGCCCACCGATGTTTTGATCGCCAACATGTTGTTGATGCCGGAACCTTTGGACGCTACATGTACTTTCATGCTTTATTTTGAGCTACAGTGGCTAAAAAGATGGGCGCTTATTAGGTGTTAATTTTTGGTAGTCATTGGGAAAAAGTGGGGTGGGCGCTTACAAGGGCATGGGCGCTTAATAGGGATAATACGGTACACGATTTGGGGGAAATGACCGAAAATAGGCGCGGACCGAAAACTGGCGACTTTACCCTACTTCCATTCGACATGTATTAATTAATGTTGATGACTGATAAGTTTTGACACTGTCCAATTAATCTACCATGTGTATAAAATTATAAGACCCATCCATATATTCAAATATTTAAAGGAGGTGTCCCGCAAGCATAAAAGTGTGCATTATATGTTAGAAAAATAACTATCGAGCCCAACCTTTGTAATTAAATAGAACAAAACACCACACTTATGACAAAACCAAATAAAAACCGCAATCTCTCAACATGCACTTTTTTAAATTCGCGGCGATCGAAAGTCCCAGTGTCGATGATGTCATAGTTATACAATGCACATGCGCAAATTTGAGCAGCGATACCCATGACGTCATCGACACAGGGACTTTCGATCGCCGCGAATTTTAACAAATGCATGTTGAGTGATGGCAGTTTTTATTCATTTTTGTGACTAGTATGGTGTTTTGTTCTATATAATTACGTAATTTCGGCTCGATAATTATCTTTCTAACAAATAATGCTAAATGTTGTGCTTGCGGGACCCTTCCTTTAAACATGTATTGAACTAACGTTCCTTTTATGCTTATAATCAAGAATTCACTTTGGCCACAAGGTGCTTAATGTTAAATGTTGTGCTTGCGGGACCCTTCCTTTAAACATGTATTGAACTAACGTTCCTTTTATGCTTATAATCAAGAATTCACTTTGGCCACAAGGTGCTTTGTAAGTGTATTGGTGTTTGTACAATGTGACTATGTATGAGTACATTTTGTATGTTGAGTTGAATTAATAAAGTATTACAGCCAGTATCTTGAAATCACCCGAACTTAACCTCACTCTTTTACTGTGACAGTGTCTCCTGCGCAAAAAAACACCCAAACACTATTCGTGATTGTTATCCCACACCATGCAAAAGCTTGGTTTTAACATTTTAGGCAATATTTCAATAAAGAAAATTTAGTCTTACTTTCAGTGGTTTGTGTTCCTTCAGACATAAACACCCTATGCTGTGGTGAAGTAGAGAGATCTGGCCATGGGCCTGGTTCAGGTAGCGATATCTACAAACAAAAATATAATAATAACCGTAAACAAATCAATTATATCAGCAGTTACTTTGGAGTTACTTTTCACTGCACGGAAAATGTTTCTGAAAAAAGTGGAGGTGGGGTGGGGGTAGGGAAAATGTTCAAACCCTATCTTTTCACTGCACGGAAAATGTTTCTGAAAAAAAGTGGAGGTGGGGTGGGGGTAGGGAAAATGTTCAAACCCTATCTTTTCACTGCACGGAAAATGTTTCTGAAAAAAAGTGGAGGTGGGGTGGGGGTAGGGAAAATGTTCAAACCCTATCTTTTCACTGCACGGAAAATGTTTCTGAACAAAAGTGGAGGTGGGGTGGGGGTAGGGAAAATGTTCAAACCCTATCTTTTCACTGCACGGAAAATGTTTCTGAAAAAAAGTGGAGGTGGGGTGGGGGTAGGGAAAATGTTCAAACCCTATCTTTTCACTGCACGGAAAATGTTTCTGAAAAAAAGTGGAGGTGGGGTGGGGGTAGGGAAAATGTTCAAACCCTATCTTTTCACTGCACGGAAAATGTTTCTGAAAAAAAGTGGAGGTGGGGTGGGGGTAGGGAAAATGTTCAAACCCTATCTTTTCACTGCACGGAAAATGTTTCTGAAAAAAAGTGGAGGTGGGGTGGGGGTAGGGAAAATGTTCAAACCCTATCTTTTCACTGCACGGAAAATGTTTCTGAAAAAAAGTGGAGGTGGGGTGGGGGTAGGGAAAATGTTCAAACCCTATCTTTTCACTGCACGGAAAATGTTTCTGAAAAAAAGTGGAGGTGGGGTGGGGGTAGGGAAAATGTTCAAACCCTATCACAATCATTTGCTCTTGGTCAGATTCACAATGATCAAATTTCAGCACATTGCATCACTAGAGTCAATCCCGTCCAACATTCAATTATTGTTGAAGTGCATGGATTTAAGGGCAATACTAAATAGACATGAAATAGCCCTAGTGGCAAACACATTGTCAATTGTAACATTAAAACATGCGCTTATACACTAATGGTAAACTATTATGAAAATGGCCCTCATAATATTTTTTTTAACATCGGGGGGGGGGGGGGGGGGGGGGGGGGGGGCAACTTTGCAGCTGCTATTAATGATCTCTTCAGTATGGCTGCACGATCCTGACCATTCATGTTGAGTTGTTGACATGTTTTATCA
Source organism: Ophiura sarsii (assembly GCA_035610835.1). Lineage (NCBI taxonomy): Eukaryota > Metazoa > Echinodermata > Ophiuroidea > Amphilepidida > Ophiuridae > Ophiura > Ophiura sarsii. The sequence goes on from CM069448.1 coordinate 36,002,546, forward strand.
AACGCATGGCAATAGCAACTTGGCAAAAGTCACTACAGGTCGCAAGGCCCAAAACAACTGAAATCACTCAGGCATCATCATTTGCGTGTGGACATTACTTGGAAGACATTCCAAAAAGCATTCTAGAATTGCAATATTTTCTCAATCTTAGACTGAGTGTGCATAGAGCAAAAATGTAGCTATTTTAAAACCCTATATTGATAATTTCAAGCCAAAGGAATCCTGTGAAAAATTGCTATTTTTAAGATTAAACTTGTCAAATATGAAGATAATTTGAAAAAACACCCATACATGTAGGTGCCCACATTGAGAAGCTGATGATATATATTGCCCTCTATCTCATATTTGGATATCCATTCCCCAGGATAGAGTTCACATATTTCAACGAATGGTTGCTCGATCTGTCAAGGTGCTTTAGTTTAGTCAGTTCCAAATTGGTGAAACCTGTTTACACTCAGCGAATTAATACAGAAGTGTGTCACATGCAAAACTCTCGCATTACGCAATATGGCGTGGAATGTAGGTGTAGGCCCCCCTATGTATACTTGTTGCGTATGCAAACATCACGCTTATACGCTTGGATTACTTTTGCGTGGAGAAAGATAAAAAACAAATATTTCTCGCCAATTTGGAACTGATTGAACTACATACATGTATACAAGTAGGAGTGATTTTTGGGCAAATTGATATTTTGGTATAACCTAGATTTTCAAAACCATAAAGAGATAACTCATAAACACTCTTAACTTACAATTAGAGTTATAAGTTGGGTGCCACAGTGTATCGTAATGAGTCCCATATTTGAAAGATGATTATCTCAAAATAGCATTTTTTGAGTTAATTAAGTTAAGGCCTTCTGTATAGCGCTCAACCCTCAATTTGAAAAACTGTGTATTTCACACTGGTTACCTACCAATGCAGCAAGGGATTGTGGTGACAGCTGTTCACTTGGTCCTGACTGTTCTACATCTGAGATGACAGTATCTGCACTTGTTTGCTCATAAGTTGAATCAATTTCCTGTGAATTATGGTAAACACAAGATTAATATTGATTAAAAACATTATCTATTTATAATGAACAACTTTAAAAACTACTTGTTAGACTGCGGGGTCAGAAGTTCGTCGAAGGTTGCAATCTTGAAACCATTTAGATTCTCCCAAAAAGATTTTGCGAGAATCTACGGATTGTTCTCTAAAATATTGTGTTAGTGTTTAGACAGATTATCTACGAGAATCAACTTGGAATCTCACAACCTTACCGGCGGGAATCTTTGCAAAAAGAGATTCTCGGATTCTCCTCAAATTTCTGACCCTGGACTGAGTTTTGAGATTGGAACATCAACTTTCAATTTTCCATGTACAGTATACGTTTATGTAAATGATGGAAATAAAAAAGATTGATTGATTGAATGATTAAAATGTTGCCAATATGGGACTTACAATCTCATCATGTGGTCCAAGGTGCATGTGTTCACTTGGTCTTGGTTTCTTTGTGTGTAATTTGCCCTCACTGCCTAACCCAACAGACTCACGAACCTATGAAAACAAATCAAACAAGAAAATTATTACATTTAAGTCATATAGTCATGTGTAACAATAACTCATTATCCAGCAAAAGGTGAAGCAAAAGGCCAGCACAATGATCATCAATGTGTTGTCAAACGATTCATTGGATAGCTGTATAGCCTGATCAATAATTAAACGAACATGTTACAAGTTGTTTGATTCAAATCTAACAATGGTCTGCCATGTGACAGCAGTATCAAAGGCTGCTTTCTGCTCAATACGAAATATTGGCAGAATCCGTCAACATCTAACAAGGGTCAGGGATGCAGCTGAAACCATCATTCATGCATACAGTTTGTAACATCCAGTCCAGACTTGACTCCAATAACTCACCATAACTCCTTCAACGATTGCAGATTGGTCAATTACCTATTTGTTTACAAATATGTCACACCTTCCAGTTTGAGTGCTCCCTTAATTGCCATAGCAATTGAGCGTCGCATGCGGCGGATACCGGCACTTTATAAATTACCATTATTATTGTTTATTAGTTGCATAGATCTAGAATAGGATACTTTGACCAACTTTTTTTACATTTTTATTTTTATTCATTGCCTGGCATGGCAGATACTAAACTGGACTTAAATCGGAACAAAAATGTGTCGCTCCATGTGACTGGTGCGTAACCTATTCAATCGCGGTGGCAAGGGCGCAGTAAAACCGGAAGATGTGACATATTTGTAAACAAACAGGTACATGTAATTGACCAATCAAGGGCCCTAATCAAAGACCCCACGTTGCGTTGTGACTGTTTTGGAGCGCACGGCATGCAAGGATACGTTCAACCTTTGTAAATGATCGCAAGCACTCGGATCATGACACAAAAGCAACCGCACGGTCAGCGGGACTGGACTGTCGATCAGGCTTATCAGCGTTAGTTTTTTGTTTTGCATATAAAAAGGGAAATGTTAGAAATAAATAGAACTTACTGTCACACCACATGGTTCAAGTTTCATCTGTTTACTTGTACTTGGTCTGTCTGTGTGCGATGTAACATCACCCTCACCCAACAAAACAGACTCGAGAATCTATAAGAAAGGAAACAAATTTGATTTGTCAGGCATTGATGTGATATGCTTCAAGGCTGGCAGGAAAACGGTTCACTTGATTTGTTTCGAGTGATTTTTAGAGTAGTGCACAAATGAAATAATAAACCACACACTCAAAATTGTAGAAATGCACAGCTGTAACTTTCTCTCCAAGCATATAAATATTTCAAAAAAAATACACAAAATGAGAGAATGATTGCCTGTGAACTTTCCTCTTGGGTATCTTCAATGCTGGACACTGAAGTCAAAACTTTTAAATTGGTAACAAATCTCAAATAAACTACTAAAATACAAATGTAGATGTGATGCATTTGCAACAGTGATCACCATGCATGCAACATGTTGTGTATGTGATTTTTGTCCCACTTTCATTGCACATACCAGGGATGTAGCTACACTGGTCGGGGCTGGTCGGTAGCGACCGCCACTAAGGCTAGCCTAAACAACCGGCACTCACAGCAATTTTCAGGCAAATTAACCAGCACTAAAGACTCCAAAATTGAGGAAATGTACATCAAATACCACAAAATATGGCTGAGAATGCCAGAGCGTGCCAATAATATGTGAGATTTTAGCCGGACGTACATACGCTGTGTGAATTATTTGCAAATTACAAAAGTATGATCGAGTCGACCCCTCCAAAATGTTCGAGAGCTATGAAATGAAAGCATCAGACGAAGTCGGCGTCAGATATTTTCAGTGAGATTTTACAACTTTTCTGAATAAAATTAGTCAAACTTTTCATTCAGATCAGATATGCCGGCGTAGCCATAGGGCTATGCCTAATCTGTGATCATATTTTATTATAATTAATTTGTTGTATTTGTTGGATCGTCCTAATAAAAAAGGCTCTAGTCTAAAGATAACAGTAACAGTTTATTTACCGGGCGCTACTTTTGAACTACTTTTTTCAAAAGTAGCGCCAGGATCATGGGATTTATTGAGAACCAGTGAGCTACTTTCAGTCTACCGGGAGCTAACTTTTTATTTAATCGTATTGTCAAATCGAAATCACCGATCATCAACGGGCGCTGGTTTGGACAAATATCAGCGCTCGGGTATTTATTTTTCAGAATTACCTGGCGCTTTTACTAGTATTATATGGCAGGAGGACCCTGTCTCTCAGGTCAGTCTAGAGACTCTCTCTCTAGTCTCTCTCGTCCTACTTAATATTACAGTAAAGTAGCCTACATCTACAGAATATTAAAAGGCTATGAATTCCAAATAAAAAATGATAACGAATTGAATGATTTATCATGAAGCTTGTTTTAGTTTTCAACTTCAAGACAAGGTAAACACATTTGATCTGATTTCAGTTTATTTATGATTATGAATCATGAATAATGTATGACATGAACGACGAACTCTCGCATAATTATAAATCTCAGTACCACTTACCCGCTTCCTTTCCTGCCGTTGTTGTCTTTCTATCGATGCCCTGCGTGGTTTTTTGGTGGAGCTTGCTATGGACGACGATGTCGATGGCATATGGAGCGTTGGTATTGCATCGGGCTTGAGAATTTTCCTCGGTGGCTTTGCATCTGATGGATGGTAAAAATTAAGCAATTTTGTCTGCTTGTCCTCTTCATAAGCATCTTCAGCAAAATGTTTCCCGCATATAACTAAGTTCTTGAAATTGAATTTTCGAATATCATTTCCGAACTCGATTTTGCAAAGGATGAGCCATCTCTTTGCTCGCTCCTGATCCGTCGTGTACGGAAACTTGTGGGCTGTGATTCCTTTCACATTCACCGTATTGCAGCCCCAGACACGGCACTTTGGCATGGTGGACACTTTTGCCCTCTTTCGTATACCAGAGACTCAATAATTCGGCAAATTTCTTTGATTTTATTATACAAATTATTATAATAACGCGGACATTCACAAGTCTACACCACCATTCATGGAAGTTGGTTGTGTTTACCGTATGTCACAATCGCGTTTTCAGTGAACTACGTAAATTGCAGATGGATATTGCTAATACTATGGAACTTTGACGCTAGCATTTAAAACGATGTTCGATAATTATTTGAACCGTATTTCGATCTGTTTGTTTGTGTTTGTTTGTTATTTTCCAAACTAAATGTGAAACAAATCATATGCAAAATGAAAAAATAATTCGCCAAAATTAGAAACAGAAAGTATTTGAGCTACCACAGGGTATAAAAAGGCCTGATTATGATGAAACACATGGGCAGTTGCGTGTTTGTGTCGCCGACATCACGATAGTTCGATAATGGCGTTACCGTGTAGACTCTTATTTCAGCCGTTTATAAAAAAAATAAATACGAAAATGTCTCTTTTTTTCCTTATCTGAGGTATAAATTTCCCGAAACCTTCTCAAATCACTATCATTATTGTAATCCTACACAATAATGGCCTTTGTGTTGCTTGCGGGACCCTTCCTTAAATAATTAAACATTGAAACTAATCCGCGCACAAAATGGCTCCTCATCATCATAATAAGACACTTTTAGCCTCAGGGTTTTTCAAAAAAGTGGGAGGGACATCTGCTATAATGTCCCCCCTTTGAGAAGTGAGGGGGACGTGTTCCCCTGTCCCCCACCAATATGACGCCACTGGCGGCACATCCCTACCAAAATAATATCTGATTAATACCCCCTGGTCTCTTCCATACTAGAATTTTACCTGACCTGACCCACTATGGGAGTCATACTCTGTCCATGCTCTGTCTCTGATGTCCACTTTAATACTGTTAGCAATAGCATGCAATATTTTGTGGTATATACATTTTGTACTTTAAGCATCTGCTTACTGTAAAAGTGGATATGTTTGCGCTACATTTATTTTCGCGCTTTTCGCGCTCAAATCAGCAAGCGCGAAAATTAAAACGCGCGAATATATTCGTTTTGTATGTAGGTCTATGCATGGAAGCTCAAAATCGCGAAAATAAAAACAAGCAAAGTTGTTCAAAATGTGCAATGCGCGAAGATTTACACGCGCGAACATTTCCACTTTTACAATATTTAAAGGCAGCTACTGCATGAAACAAAACACAAATGTTGTTGTTTTTATAAATCTCCGGATAAATCTATGCAGTGAACTAACATTTAATCATGCTGAGTGGAAAGTGTTTCAAAATGCAAAATTAAATCTGTAAAAACTACCAGTAACACTTTTACAGTATACTTAAACATTGGTAATTTTTGTGCACATACATTGGAATATTTAAAGGCATATTATGTGATCTTTTCCAGAGAGCGCCCTCTATTCATGATTTGTTTTAGAAAGTAGATTTTCTTGAAGATTTACATTTCCGATCACAAATCATACATACATTCCAAGTTACAGAGCGATGCGATTCCTAATTACCTCAAAATCATGGTTTTAGAGTGAATTTAGAGTGAAAAATATAAACTGTCGGGATTCCGACAGTTTATTTTCACTCTAAAACCATGATTTTGAAGAAATTAAGAATCGTATCGCCCTGTAACTTGGAATGTATGCATGATTTATGATCAGAAATGTAAATCTGCAAGAAAATCTGCTTTCTATTATTTTTTCGATGTTGAGGGCGTTCCCTGGAAAGATCACATAATATACCTTTAATGTGCAAATATGTTCACATTCTGTCTACTTGATCTATCTTTGTAGATCTATCTCTGTGGATTTATCTTTTGCTTAAAATTAAGAACACATACACGGTGAGTAAAAAGAAAATTACTTAACTATATGTGATGCGATCTGTAAAAACCTGTCGGATGTCGTAAAATGTGAAATAGGGATTATAGGTAAAATAAAAAAATTATAAATTATAAAAAATAAAAAATAAATCTTTCTTTTTTTATAGATTTTGTTTAGAAAATTAATTGTATTACTTTGTGTCATCACCTTTTATGAAATTTCACCTTCAAAAACTTAAGTCACTTTTATAATTAGCCTTATAATGTTATTCTATTGAACTATGTATCTTTTATGGCCTGTTTTCATGATTTCTTGTTTTGTAGCTTTTTATGACATCACAATCATCATTCACTCATAACTTTTTTTGTAGTGATCGTGGAAAAATGATCGAAACAGTTCTGTAATCAGCAGAGATTCAGCTTTCTTATGATATAAATATCTCCAATATGAAAAATCCCGACATGTGGCGGGTTTTCACAGATCGCATCACATATTTCTAAAAATCAGTGCAAACATTCCTCAAAATATTTGTTCTGTCAGAGAGACTATCTCATTCAAAAGAATTTCAGTTGGTTGAAAATAAGTTGCGGAAAAAGGTTTATTGTGTTCATTTAGATAAAAGTGTACATTTTAAAAATCAAACAAGATTTGCGACATTTCTCTGATAAGCTTTATTGGATTTCACTATTGAAGAACGGTCCGCACTCTCGATAATCACAGAAGACCGATTTTATCTTTGCTCTACTGAATTCAGGTATATAATGACATGTTTTGTCATATTTATTTTTTCTACTTTGAGAACATTCTTTGACTCACCCTGTGCATACATGTAATTAATATTTTTGAGTAACTGATTATATGGTGTACGTGATAAAAGAACAAATGTTAAAGGAATGTCTGATCCGTTTGTAATTGCCAGCAATGATGCACATCATATGAACAATCTTTAAAGGACATTTGAGATCTGTCATCACAAAATGAGTGTTGTCGGAAACAGGTTTGTCCAGATTAAAAATGCTCAGAAACAAGCTATAAACGCTATGCAACATGGCATAATTGCTCAATGTTTTCCACGTCAAAATTGAAGTTGCAAAATTCCTTCGTTTTTTATTGATTATTGATTTTTGGCATGTATTTTAACCATATCTCCTAATGCACACTGGCGACTTAACACGCATTATTTGGTAACAGGTCTCATTTATTTCACCTTTTCGTAGTACAATTTTCAAGAGTGAAAATTCTGACACAAAAGAGTCATTTTATATTTACCTCATGTCTTGCAAATGGCATTTTTATACATGTCACTTTTCAGACTGATGGGTTTATCATTAAGCCTGTAATGAGGCTATTTATTAGAGTTGATGTCTGTGTATGTGCTGTGATGAAAAAACACCTTATTCTAGGGCCATACCGATCCAAAATGGCAAATTAGAAAAACACTTTTTTAGGCTATATTAAAAAAATCTCTTGTCTCAAAGCTCTACAGTTTTCAAAACCTAATGCGGAATGCGTTTTTTTTAAAGTTTTTTCATCATTTTAAATACAAAAAGATCACTTTACAAGGATTTCAATATTTTATATTTATATATATTTTTTTTAAAAACTTTAAAAAAACACCTTATTATTTAAAAAAAATTGTAAACTTAAAAACCACAAAAAACCAGGACAAGGCAAGACCAGACATCCTGAAAACCCTCATTTAAAGGTCCCCCTCCTTTTAGAACAGACTACTAAACTTGCAGACAGTAAATTGAATGTAAAAGGGGTTTGCACTATGATAACAACTTTTCAACATTCAATATCATCATTCTTTTTATAGTATGACCATTTATGGTATGAGTATGACAGTGTATGTACATACAGCATTGATTTTCTTTATCTAAATGATGTATTGACTTATTGATTTATTGTCATAATATTTCAAAATCCTGGCAAATTAAAGAAAACCTGGGGGCTGGCAGGAGAGGAGGAGGTTAGTATCCAAAAGACAAGTCATGCATGTCTGAAAGGATTTAGCTATGCAGAAAAGGTCACCTTTTAGCTATAGTAAGGTAGTGAATTCAAGAAAAACTCCTATATATCCCTATTCCATAAAAAACAAGAACTATAAATTGATATCAGGTCAAGGGTTAACTTGGGATAAAAAGCCAAACATAGTGCTATAATATTTACTTTCAGACACAATTTGATGATAAAGGTCTACTGATTATTCTGATACTAGTATTTGTTTTTGATTTGTGTATGCAGGATATTTTATGAATAATGACCAATTTCTCCTGTCCAATGTCTAAGTGAACTGCAGGAAAGCTAGAGAGGAAGGACTGAGCTGGTTGACACATAGACATTTCTGAATGGTTATTATAAAACCCTGTTCGACAAATACTTCACTCTTCCCGCAAAAGACCTTAGAGATCATTCCAAGAAACAGTTTGTCAGGGGTACAAGAACAAAGCTTGCTGGCCACTTTGACTCTAATAGAGTAGTCAATCCGTGGAATAAGCTTCCAGAATCTATCATTGCTGCACCTCACCCAGCGTGGTATCTGAGCGTCCTTCCTATTGGATTTTTAAAGGACTAAACGACCAAGTATACCAAGCAAGAACCCTGAATAAGGAAGCAAGTTTCTAGCAATGTACTTCACCAGGCCTGTAACTAGGATTTTTTTCAGGAGTGGGGTTGGGGGATGGGGGATGGGGGAGGGGGAGTGGAAGGGACCAAATTGTGTCAAAAGTGGACCTTTTTTGAACAAAAAAGCTTAAAAAGAACCCTTTTTTAGCTCGCTACCCTAACAAACAGCATTTTTAAAACCTTTTTGGGGACTTGTTTTTGTTGAAATTTGAAGCAATAGCCGCCCCCCTGCTACAGGCCTGCATTCCATATCTTAAAGGCATATTATTTGATATTTTCCAAGTAGCGCCCTCTATCATTGATTTTTACTATGAAAGCAGATTTTCTTGCAGATTTCCTTTTTTATCATCAATCATAAAGATCCTCTATCTAAGTTACAGATCGATACAATTCCTAATTACCTTAAAATCATGGTTTGAAAATAGATTGTACCTAGGGGTACAATCTATTTTTCAAAATTTTATTGCTCTGTAACTTGGAATGTATTTATGATTTATGATCAGAAAAGTAAATCTGCAAGAAAATCTGCTTCCAATTTGTTTTGAGGATTGAGGCGTCCCCTGGAAAAGATCACATAATATACCTTTAATAACACCTATGGGTAGAGAATAAAAGTGTGGGTTTGTTCACCTTGAAACTGCAATATCGTGCACATTTGTATTTCTTGATGTCGAAACAGCAAATATTAAGAAAAAAGGGCATGTCTTTGAGCAGTGGCGTATTTTACATTGGAGGGCCAAGAAATGAAAGTGAACCGAAAACTAATTTGACGGTAAAATTCCATGATTCCCCTTGTCAAATAAACCAACAGAGCCAATATCAACCGACTGACTCTTGATATTGTCTCCTATTTTTGAGTATAAATAGTGTGCTGTTTTGCAAATCATATATATGCCAAGAAAAGAGATTGAGAAAAAGGCCAATAAGATAACTAAATCTAATCATTTTTGCTTAAAAATGTGATGTGGTGATCAGGTTAAAAGAACACCAACAATTTTATCAAAATTGTTCAAAAAGTGTAAATTAATAAAATCAAAAGGGTCGGTGAGGCCGGTAGAACAAGATTTTGTCCCCGTCCAAAAATGTCAGTCATATTTCACCACAACTCCATCCGGTTTTTGTATTGTATACCAAAGAATTTGACAAAGAATTGATGAAAAAAACTGACTTGACAAAACATGAATCTACAATTTAAAAAGTAACAAACAGCAAATCTTACACTACACCGTATGTCACTTGTTTTCAGTCAAAATAATAAGGCCCCCCCCAAAAAAAAATGCCTTCAGCGACCGACCGACCCAAAATATTAAAATTTTACCCTATTTGTCAAAATGTTACTATTTTCTCCTTGAAATTAATAAGTTTACTTGAATAGATCGCTTTTAAACTATTTTCATACTAAAACATTAGTCAAATTGACATTCACCAATTTTGTCTTGTCAGTAATATTTGTCAGCAAAAGAGAATGAAAAAAGAGGAAAATCAACCGACTTCAAGTTTTTTGGCACTTGAGAGGGCAACGAACACAAATATTTGGCCTAATATAAGCAAGCTACTACGCCCAAGTATTTTTATTACATTTTGGCTCATCTTGCACTTGCTGTTTTATTTTGTTGCATATTGCAAAATTAGATGAAAAACCTATGCACATGGGTTCACTGACACTGAACGTTTCGTACAGATTTGAATGGAACAGTAGACATATCTGTGCATGCTTGATAAATTCATGAAACTTCCAATCGACAAAGATTTGTTAAAGGAAGGGTCCCGCAAGCACAACATTGAGCATTATTTGTTAGAAAAATAATTATCGAGTCGAAGTTACGTAATTATATAGAACAAAACACTATAGTCACAAAAATGAATAAAAACTGCCATCACTCAACATGCACTTTTTAAAATTCGCGGCGATCGAAAGTCCGGGTGTCGATGACGTCATGGGTATCAGTGCTCAAATTTGCGCATGTGCATTGTATAACTATGACATCATCGACACTGGGACTTTTGAGCGCCGCGAATTTTAAAAAGTGCATGTTGAGAGAAGGTGGTTTTTATTTGTTTTTATCATAAGTGTGGTGTTTTGTTCTATATAATTACAAAAGTTGGGCTCAATAGTTATATTTCTAACATATAATGCACATTTTTATGCTTGCGGGACACCTCCTTTAAATGTTCATGCTCACATTTTCACAAATGTTCAATTATGCATTTTAAAATGAATGCATACGTTTTGAAATGGGATGGGGAGTGGGTCATCATTCATAATAATTTTGTTTTTGTAAAGATGTGCCACCAACAAAATAAAAAGTGACTAACCTAATTTTGTTGTTGTTGTTTAATTGACCCATATTTTTATCCAAGATAAATAATTCCCCCCTCATGGTTATTACCAAACATAGGAATGAAAAGGGGTTCGATCATAATTTTTTTTCTTTCCTGCATGACAGGTGAAAACTGAATGGACCCGGGTGGGGGGGGGGGGGGCAGTCAGGTATAATGTTGTAATCATCCGCAGGAACGAAAAACGCGGAATAAGGGTGCTTTTTTCGAACTGTCATTATCTCAACATGCTATTTTTAAATTTTTAAATATGCGCAAATAAATGCATTGTATAAATATGACTTCATTGTTACCGGGACTTTCGATCACCACGAATTTGTAAAGTTTATATGTTGAGAGATGACAGTTTTTATTCTTTTTCATGAAAAGTATATTGCTCTGTTCTATATCTACACGATTTGGGCTCGAAAATTATGGCGTCATTGATTCTGGGACTTTCAATTTTACCACAAATTTTTGTTCTGTATATAATCTATGCGATTTGGATTCGATAATATAACATATAATGCACAATGTTGTGCTTGCTGGGGACACCACTTTTAAATAGGGTTGAATTTTAAGAGATCTTGAGCTTGAAAAAAAAAAACGGGATTTGGTGTGCCTTTTTTAGGAAATGGGGATCTAAGAGCTAAAAAGCTACTTACGAGCCCGGGAGGGGTTATCTAAGTTACAGCAATGAGATGGAGCTCATAGGAGAATTGTTATAAGTACATAATAAATATAAATTTATCTATAAATACAAAAACATTAAATTTCAGATGTAAATATCAAAGGTTCATTTGGAGGTAAGTAGCTTTTGAGTATTAAGTAAGAATAATATTTGTGTCGGATTGACAAAATGTAGGGCGAAGTTTGACGAAGTTGTGCATTTAAAACCTGTGCAGATATCAGAGAGAATGTCCATGAGGGAACGGTATAGACTTGTACATACAGTTTACTCGGTCAATATGCTGTTTGCTTTATCAGATTGATTTGATTAGTTTCTGAGATTAAAACTAAAAGATGAGTTGTTCATTATATTATTAAGAGGCCCTGTCAGTTCTGTGGTAGCAGTATGGTGTAACAGTTGAGACCTCTGTTTGTCTGTGCGTATTTCGGATTTTTTAAACCATCAACCACCTTTTTTTTTAGGAAACAAATCCTAGACGAAATCTCCAAAATGCTATTTTTATTCCAAAAAAACCTGTAATTTTTAGAAACCAAAATCAACATGGCGTAAGATTATTAAAGGTATATTATGCATTTCAAATCAAGGTTTTCAGGTTACTAGTACAGGAACCAAACTTGTTTTTTAGCCTTTACATGTAGTCAGTGGCGTAGCTCGGGGGGGGGGGGGGGGGGGGGGGGGGGGGGGGGGGGCAAATGCCCCCCCTGACGAAAAAACCCAATTTGGGCCCCCGCCCCCGCCCCCACCCCCCCCCCCTAAAAAGAAATAAAGGGGGTGAGAAAAAAAGGAAATATGAAAAATTTGAGAAAAAAAGATCGAGGTTATTAGCCAAATAGAAGGAAAAATTGTACATGTAGTACATGTACTGTGCGATTTTTTTTGGACTGTGCGATTTTTTTTTGGACTGTCCGAAATTTTTTGACCTCAACCCCCCCCCCCCCCCCCCCCCCACTTACGTGAAATTCACGAGGTAAGTGACTAGAATTTTTTGGGGGGCAACCTTTTACGAAAATTTTAGAAATCTTGCCCCCCCTGAAAAAAATCCCAGCTACGCCACTGCATGTAGTTAAGGCGACAAAAAACCCTAACCAACCACCTGCTGTACGGGGCCGACCGACCCTATTTTTTCTCTTCAAATTGCCAACCAAAAAACTTTTTCTTCTTTTTCTAAATTCAAAAATGTTAGAACATTTTTTTTTTTTTTAAATATTAAAACACATTTTGAAAATTTAACAAAATGTTTTTGTTGTTGAAAAAACAAACAAATAGAATTTATTGTTAAAATTTAAAAAGTGCAGATTTAGGCCCAAAAAAAAAATTGTTATATTGGCGTAACCCGCCCGACCCTAAAAATACGCCCGACCCTACACTTTTTTTTCTTTTCTTTTCAGTGAAAAAAACAAAAACAAAAAACCCGACCGACCCAAAAAAATGAAAAAATGAAAAAAATAAATGTTTTTTCTCGAACGAAATACGACGGTGCTCCTCGAATAAACGGAAATTCCTTCCGAAAATATGGTTTATTGTGTTTTATTTGTATATAGACTTGTACTGAGGGGTACTTCTAACAAACAATAGGGAATGTTTAAACTCGGTTAACATTGTTCAAAAACAGCTGCTAAAAATAAATTTAAAAAAAATTAAAAAAATCCCTACCTACCTACCCTATTTTTGTTCAGCCCGTTACGCCAATATAACAATTTTTTTTTTTGGCCTTACTGATGGGCCCTTTTCAAGGGCGGTTATCCACCAAATGAGAATGAAAATTCAAATTTTTTCTACTTCTGAGGGGGGCACATCTCCCCTCAGACACCCCCCTGTCCGAGCATAGCTCGGAGTGCGGTGCTGCGCACCGCATAGATGGTACCATCTCAATTTCATTTTTGGGGGGCCACACTTATCATCCCCCCCACACCTAACAAGAAATTTCCGCCCCTGCCCCTTTTATATTGTGGATGGTACTTGATAACAAACCTGTTTTGGTGCCCCAAATGAACATAAATATT
>CM069448.1:36016546-36163739 GCA_035610835.1 Ophiura sarsii
TAGCACTTTTCAGTTATTGATAGACACATTGCTATCAGCAGTAGATAGCACTTTTCAGTTATTGATAGACACATTGCTATCAGCAGTAGATAGCACTTTTCAGTTATTGATAGACACATTGCTATCAGCAGTAGATAGCACTTTTCAGTTATTGATAGACACATTGCTATCAGCAGTAGATAGTACTTTTTCAGTTATTGATAGACACATTGCTATCAGCATTAGATAGTACTTTTTCAGTTATTGATAGACACATTGCTATCAGCAGTAGATAGTACTTTTTCAGTTATTGATAGACACATTGCTATCAGCAGTAGATAGTACTTTTTCAGTTATTGATAGACACATTGCTATCAGCAGTAGATAGCACTTTTCAGTTATTGATAGACACATATTGCTATCAGCAGTAGATAGCACTTTTTCAGTTATTGATAGACACATTGCTATCAGCAGTAGACAGCACTTTTTCAGTTATTGATAGACACATTGCTATCAGCAGTAGATAGCACTAAAATCAATCATTGGAAACATTGAAATCTTGTTTAGAGAAGATCACACACTAAGTTCATTTGGAAAATTGTTATCTTCTGTAGATAGCACTGCTAAATTAATTGATTTAAAACATTGTTACCTTCAGTAGATAGCACTGAATTTAGTTATTGGGAACAATGATCTTCAGTAGAAAATACTACGATTGAGTTATCACTACACAGTTATTTATTAGACACATTGCTATCTTCAGTATATAGCATAAAATAAATATTGGAAACAATTTTATAATCGTCCATAAATACTAGGCTTGCACGACCACAATTATTTATTAGACACATTGCTATCTTCAGTAGATAGCATAAAATAAATATTGGAAACAATGTTATAATCGTCCATAAATACTAGGCTTGCACGACCACAATTATTTATTAGACACATTGCTATCTTCAGTAGATAGCATAAAATAAATATTGGAAACAATGTTATAATCGTCCATAAATACTAGGCTTGCACGACCAGGTAGCCCTTAGTCAGGGTCGCGACTATTGGTGCTAGCGATTCACAATAGTCGGCTAGTAAAGTGTACTTTCGGAAGTCCTAAACATTCACACTGAATGAGAAAAAAATCTGCACCCAAGTTATTATTACGCATTTGATATTATTCCACCTTAGATATTCCGCCCAGTTTTCAGTTAAATTCACCTTTCCTGCTTCATAGTAAACAAATATAATGGATATAAAACAATGGATTAATTACTATGTAACCAAGCAGAGATGTTTAGTGAAATGCCTTGTGTAAGTTATCTGTTCTTTAGTTTGTGTCATACTTCCTTTATTTATACATTTTCAAGACTAATTGAGCATCGACGTTTTATCAGAATTTAACCTCCGATGGTCGCAGGAAAGTGACTAGTTGCGACCATTTGGTGGCGACTGGTCGACCAGGAAAAACCCTCTTGTGTGCAAGCCTAATAAATACCACTAAGTTAAAATATGAGTATCTGCAGAAGATATCATTAAATTGGGATCTTGAAAACAATGCAATATTGAGGACAGTATATAGCAAGTTATTGAAAACATTACTATCTTTTGTAGAGATAGCACTAAATAAAATCTATTTGTCAGTAGTTATACTAATTGCAAAAAAAACCCTGTTTTACAGGCCTGACCAACCCATTTTTCTTAATGGTCAATTGTTTTATATATTTTTTATTTTGTAGAAACAAAGTTTGAAGTTTTGATTTTTTTTGGAAATTTTAAAAATTGTTGGAAATTCCCTCCAAATTCCTAAAACTTTAAAAAAAATTAAAAAAATGCCTGACCGACCGACCCTACTTGAGAGGTCTGTTTGCCCATAGAACAGGGTTTTATTTGTGGCCTAGGCCTAATGGAAAGATCTTTATTGCTATTGCCATAGCCAATAGGTGTATACAGTGGCGTTGTGCCCCCGCCCCCCACCCCTCTAAAAAAAAAAGGAGGTGAGAAAAAAAGGAAATAGGAAAAAATTGAGAAAAAGACCGAGGTTATTAGCCAAATAGAAGGCAAAATTGTAAATGTAGTACATTTACTGTGCGATATTTTTGGGCTGCGCGATTTTTTTTGGGACTCTGCGAAAAATGTTGAGCTCCCATTTACGTGAAATTCACGAGGTAAGTGACAATAATTTTTTTGGGGGCAAACTTTTACGAAAATTTTAGAAATCTTGCCCCCCCCCCTGAGAAAATCCTAGCTACGCCACTGGGTGTATATAACTGCACCTTATATAGTTTCAAAGTATGCCTATTGTCATTGCTAACGAATGCTGCTATGCTTCATTTAATTTACTTTAATGCAAATTTTGAATTTGACAGTCTAATTGAAATACCTGTTACAATTTCTTTAAAGTGAAGATAGATAAATGACCACATGGACATGGACACTCACACACTGACTGACCAATCCACCCACCCATCCACCAACCCTCATGTACTGGAATAGAGAGATAGTTTCTATTCCCGGTCGCGCGGTTGAGCCAGAACTAACAATGCTTTTGCATTGAAAAGCATTTGTTTAATATGAACTGATTTTATATCATTTGTTGTGCATTGTGTGTGCTTAGCCTTGGAATTTAAAAGTTCAAGTTATTGATGTGAAATTTATGACCTGAATAATGACCATTATTTTATTATTGTGTCAGTTGCATACAAAATCAGTCACGTGGTTGTATAGTGTATGTATATAGGAAATGCAATGCCATGCCTTGCCAAAATTATCATGCATTGTACACAGCATACCATTTTACTCAATTACAGAAACCAGAACACTTTTATTGAGTACTTTCTATGTGTTTTTGAGGTGGCTCTATTGGCCGATGAAAATTTTAGATTTCCTTTAAAATCTGATATGTTCTAACCCTTGGTTCATCAATTCTGGAACTGAAATATTATTTCAATCGGACATTCGGTTGCCGAGATATGGTAGGTCAAAGAGGCCTGATACCAACATCTTTGGCAACAACTTTCTTTTTATTTTCTTTATTTTTTCCAATTCCAGTTGCCATGAAATGTCCTAATTATGGCTAATTATGTATGCATGAAATATGCAAAGTAAAGTTTGTGGACTAATGAGATGAGCTATAATGATGTGACTTGAGACATGGGTAGAACACTTGGAGAGCTAAAAACGTACGTTAGCTTTTGTCTAATTTCCATTTGCATAATTAATTAGGCTCACTAATTAAAATGTTTAAACATTTCTTAATTAGGAAATTAAGAAAGGAAATCTAAATTTTTCATCGGCCAATAGAGCCACCTTAATAGTTTGAATATAATATTCTCTGACAAAAAGTTTGAATGGGCAGAATAGAATTGCACTCCATTGCATACATGCAGTGCTGTGTACTACATATCTTATTATTTCAATTCCAGCTCAAATAACCTGTTGTGAGAAGTTTTTAAACAGGCATCTGTCACATTTATATTAGAAGAAACCAAATTCAATGTAGAACATTGTATGAGTGATTGGTATGGTATAGTAAGCCTTTCATGAATATTTATTTTTAATTAGCATGTCAATCAATAATAGATGTTTTGGTCACTTTTCCCTGAAAGTAACCTCACATAATTTTCACAATTTGTGACAGGTTTTTAAGAGATATTCTGTATGAAATATCCACACTGGGAAGTGGATTACAGTCAGAAACATTTTTAATTTTTTTTTTAACTGCAGCATTTCATCTTCAAAATTTTCATCCAGGTAGAGTACTTGGAAACTAATGTTGTGCTTTCATTCTAATTTGGTTTTTCTTTCTAATTTTTAACGGTAAATCAGGCCCTGTCGTTTGAGAATGGCACCGTCGGTTGTGATCAGTGGCGTACCCAGCTTTTGGAAACTGGGGGGGGGGGACGACCATAGTTGTACTGACGAAAGGCATGATTTATGAACCATTTTTTTAGAGACTCCCAACTTTCCGTCAGCAGCTGAAATCTTGATAAGTGGGGGTCGGGGGAGGGTGGTAGCGATCGGTTGTCCACAAATCTGGCTAAAAAAACCAGCACGGTCAAATACACAAATCTACCGACGGAGGCTCAAGTTTACCGATGGGCTTATTTCAGGGGGCACCGGCCCCCTGGACCCCCTGGGTACGCCACTGGTTGTGATTGGCACTGTCTGTTCTGAGACTGATGTGTTTATTGAATGCTTGTTTTTTTTTGCGGGATTTTGGAAAAAGGGCATCTCACAATCCCACCCCCCTATTAAAATATGACATTAAATCACATCACCTGTATATCGTTGTAGTGTGTGTGGGGTGACATCCCCATATGACAAGTTTTAGGGGATCCCGCCTGGCCTGCCTGCCTATGCATTTTATTGTGCGTAGGTTTTAGATGGGTTGTGTTGGGGTTGACCATATTCAAGAAAATACATTTTGATATTTTACTTGTTTAATAGTGGATCAAATTGGAAACCTAATTTTATGGTGAATTTAAGCTTCAGCGGAAATACACGTTCAAGTGTGTGTGTGTCGGGAACATCATTGTGGTCATGCATAATTTGACAGTGCATGAAATAAAATCCATCTTTTTGCTATAGTTTCATACAACACTACTATCTCTTCCTCTGCACGTGACATAAATTAGCAGGCGGAGCATTTACGCACGTAGGCCTACTGTGTATTCCTGCATGGGTGTATATTCGCCAGGGCCTCGAGAGTAGGCATATGTGCACGATGTACTGCAATAAGTGAATGACGCAGTGACATCACTGTCTGGTGGAAGTGAAATATACTACCATAGGGAGCGTTCATAAATACCTTGGTGTGGGGGAGGGGGGGGGGGGGGGGGGAGGGGTGGCTGTGAGATCAGAAAAGAAATTGGTTCACACTAAAAAGGGGGGGGGGGGGGGATTACAAAAATGTCGATTAAAAAAATATTTTATTTGATTACCCCCAAGGGCCCCACTTTTGCCCAGGAACTCAAAACATAAGGGGGGGGGGGGGCGGTGTTTATAATGGATCCTAAAAAGGGGCTCAAGAAAAAAGTAACGGTCTGGGAGGGGAATAAAAAAAATGTCTGAGGCTCACCCCTTTCCACCAACCACCAAAATATTTATAAACACTACTGGGATTACCTTTTAGCCAATCGGCTAGTGAATCAACGCTTGGAATAAAGAACACCCGTCACTGTATACCCTCTGGACAAAATTAATTGGGGGCGCTGTTTAACTTTTACGGTTAATAGTCTCTGTATCAATGTGCGATGAAAATAAAAAGTGAGCAATTGATTGTAAAAGAGTTGGCTCACAGGCTGTATTTAGCTGCTAGATAAAATGTATTTAGATCGCATTTTTTAACAATTTAACTTTAAAAAACTCATTTAAATCACTGTATAAAATCATATAATGGTGTCAGGATGACTAGCGATGTATCCGTAGTCGTATCTGTCGCTCTTGCGGACCAAAAATCCCAGCATGATTTGGGTGCAATCGGTCCAACTTCCACCGATTCAGAAGTTGTTTTGACACAAACAAGAGATCAACAACAACAACAACAGCACATAAATATGCAGCAACAGCTACAGCAGCAGCATTTCTCACAGCCGTTGATAGTTGATAACAATCAGTCACAAGTAGAAACTACTCTGGCTGATTTAGTATCAGGTAAGCTTTCAAAAGGCTAGCTCTGAATCCTAGCTCTCTGTGGTAGAGCAGCCTACAAATACAATCATAGAAAAAGGTGTTCTAACACTCTGAGTCTGAGTCTGACCCTAATTACCATGCTTATTGGACGACCATAACAGGCACGCTATTTGAGTCACGTTAAAATCAAAACTTGTTTCTGGTAGCCTGAAGTACCCCCTTACTCATATCCCTCCCCCTTCCCCACCGATCAATGTTGTGAGGCCCTGTGCTGATGTTGGGCAAATTGTGGGATTCATCATTGATCAGGGGGGGGGGGGGAAGGGGGAACATTTTACATTACACCTACAAACAAAGTGTACGAACACTTTTTTCTAACATTGTAGGCTATGGAATGAAAGCCTACGATTGTTTTTACGAGTTGACATCGCGGAGGGTCGGATGTTTTCATCAATATTGTTCAACTTTTCTGAATAAAATAAGTCAAACTTTTGCTTCAGATGTCATGTTTAATGTTAAAGTAATATATACAAATTGGTTAAATATCTCAACCAGAAACTATTTCCAAGAAATATTGGCTTGAATTTCGACTGCCTTATTCCCGCTACATGTATTAATCGGCGACGTGGACTGGCTAGTAGTGGCTATGCTTCATTCCATAGCTACAAAAAGGCTAGCCTAACTTTGGCATTCATCTTCAACTTGCTATACTTTATTCTGAAGAAATATTTGCTTTTTATCTCTCCCAAGAAAAATTATCCAATTACAAGCGTATGCTTACAATTCTGTCTATCTATCTATGTGGTGAAGTACATTCCTCTGAATTCTCTCTGTTGCAAGTATAGTCGTTCTGTAAGGTTTCAAAGGGTGCAAGCATGAACACAATATCCTTTATTTTTCAGGTGAAGGGGTGCTGGTTGAAGAGGTGCAAGTAAAAAAATGCCACCTGACTGTTAACGTAGGGTCAGGGATCCCAGCCACACGCAGAAACCCCCTGGCATATAAATCCAATTTTATAATTTTATCCAATTTCAGTGGTATGCACCTACCGTCCAGGCTACATTTGACGTCTTAGAAAATGTCACTTGGGCTTAGCAAATACTTCAGAGTTACATATAATTCAAACATGAAAATCGGTGGATTACATCGTCGTCAAATTGTATTTGAAGAAAATGGTGTGGTCGGGAAAAAAATTATTCAGCGATATTGTTTTGAGCACGCCACAAGGTCAGCCTGGTCAGGCAACTTCTGATCGCTTCCAGACACGGCGCATATTTTCCCCTGCTGCGGTCGCCCTTCTGTCAGTTTACTGCGCATGCGGACTTCTATCAAGATACAGCACTAACTTTTCAGAAAAGCTTTTTAGATAAAGGAAGCTTCAAATAATTTAACATATTTTCCAGATCATGATTATCAGGTATCTATACTATTGTATAAAAGCGATAAAAGTCTCTGTTACCTGACTTACAACTGGAATACATTTTCCCGACCATTGTTGTTTGACACAACAATCAACGAAGCTAAGTAAAGCATCTTATTTTATTTCCTTATCGTAAACTGTAATCCAGACTCCAGAGGCAAAAAAACAGAATTTGACTCTGGGTCGGTCGGTAGGTCGATGTTTAGATTTCTTTAGGAAGACAAACAAACATAGCACAAAAATAAAGATTTAAAAAAATGATAAACAAGCATCTTTCTTCTTTCCGAGATCTCTTTAACTTTTTTTCTTTCTTTTTTTATAAATAAGTGAGCACTTTATTTTATCCTTATACATGTAGACCTTATGCCTCATAACAGAAAACAGTTTACTTTTTACAGGGTGTCCCAAAAGTTTCGAAACCATTTCAAAGATAGGCCTATATGTCTACAGTAATGCGCACTTATAAATCTATTTAGATAGAGAACACATATATTTTTTTGATACCAAATTTGTAACCTTTTTGAGGCCCCTTAATAATTGACACAAGCGGAAATGTTTGTTTACATAATGTGCAATACCATACATTGTTAGACTTTCACGACGCCAGCTGCTGTACGTAGCTGTACACATGTGCTGGAAACTGAAGCTGCA
Organism: Ophiura sarsii; assembly: GCA_035610835.1. NCBI lineage: Eukaryota > Metazoa > Echinodermata > Ophiuroidea > Amphilepidida > Ophiuridae > Ophiura > Ophiura sarsii. The sequence goes on from CM069448.1 coordinate 36,024,225, forward strand.
CATTCCATACTCCATTCAAGTAGCTTTCACAAATTACAAGAACTATACTATTACATTTAGTGCACAACAAATAGGCTCAATACTAATTTTCAGAATGCATTACAGAATAGAATTTGTTCTACATACCATAACAAAGCCATCTGTGATCGTTTTCATGTCTTTCAAAAAGCATCATGTAGTACCAGAAATAACTTATTACCATATTGCATCTGGGTTTTTCACATAACATGCAAAGTTAAAATGTGAAATGGCCTTTCATAACAAGAATTCAAGAGTACGGTATAGCAAACAATGTTATTACACTATGATCAGCATTAAAGTGTGTTAAAGTTGACATGGGTTGACAATTATGTAGGTAGAAGAGCTCAAGGTAGATTTGGAGAAAAGGTGAAGCATTGTGGTTCGGGAAAACACCCGACATAAGACGAGTAAGTCAAAGGTCTACAAAATGTGTAAAATAGTACTGTATGTACGAGGGTCATTCAATAAGTTCTACCTCCTACTTTATAACTTTGCTATTATATAAGCCAGTCTTATGAAATATTACACAATTGTAGCTCGGAATCTCAGCTATAAATTCATAGTAAATTGGTTGGAGTAGTGGTTGTACTTTTCCAGAATTGCAGTGAAAACAAAACGTTCATTTAGTGTGACGGAAACGACAAAAAGACAGCCAAATGTCTCCCAAGTGCTATTCACTTGACCAATTCTAATAGACAAAACATCCCAATTGGTTAATTAAAACCGTTCTAAATTACAAATATCTCTTGAACGGACTATATACAATAACACTAACAGTGACTGATTTCTTGGGGGAAAATGGCCTCTAATTAGCCAGAACCAGACCAGAACATCTATCACTTTTAACCCTACCCTAAGAGAACCGCTACAAAAGTCAGTATTTGCTTTTCATAAGAACTAAGGGATCTTCATTATACAGGACTAATGGATAGATTTCAGGTCTCTCAAAGAGAAAATGTTCTATCACTGACTACCTGATTGATTATTCTAAAGGTTGTATAGAAGGAAAACTCAGAAAGTGACTGTCACGTTAAGATTTAACACTCGAGGCATCACTGTGGCTTGACTTATAACAACGAACATTTGACCGAATAGCAGCATTCCAGTTTGCTAAAGACGTAGCATTATATTCGAGTTGATATTATACTATTTTCAAGCCTACAAAGGTTGATATTGCCTACAATCTGATTTATACATGATAATACAGTATTAAATTCAGAAAACATCCATTGTTTTCTATTTTCAGTATTTAAATCGGACTGTTACATCTAAAGAAAACGAAGAAAAAAACACGTATATTTATCTTTAGGGTAATTTTCTGTGTCCGTTGTCCAAAATCCCTCTCTGGCTTTGATCGCATTATAACAAAAGTAAAACAGGTATCAATTATCATTTACTATATGAAGCTATGATTCAGAGCTATAATCATGGCAAATGTCATTAGGCTGACATTCATAATAGCGATGTTATGAGTTAGGAGGTAGAACTTATTGAATGACCCTCGTTATTTGTAATTATGACAAAGTTATGGTATGCTGACTTAGTTATTTAGTGCATCATTCATTTGCTTACTACAATTTGGTATCGGGTGACACAAATACACATTTAAATACGGGTACCATATTTTGTTGTTGACAGGTGTAGTAGCACAGACTCCAGTACAACAACAGCAGGATGGCACAACACAGTCCACAGCATCCAATCCCACCATTCCACCAGCTGACGATGTGCCCTGGGCGTGGCAGTTTGCATTAGCCGGGGTAGCAGCAAGCTCTGATGGTGAATCAACCTCCACAGCGCAGAATCCAAACATAGGATTTGTACACACACTGCATGATGCCTACGATGTAATGAGATCCTATGAGCTGCACACTATGTCAAAATTTGCGCAGGTACGGACGGTGCAGGATTTTGCCAAGGATCTAGGTAAGACTAGGATGACTACAGTTTAATCAGTTCTAAATTGGCAAGAAATATGTGTTTTGTATCTCTCCGCCTGCAAAAATAATCCAAGCGTACGCGCGTTAGTTTGACGTACGCAAGCGTTACGCACGCAATTCATGCATGCTCTCATGTATGTAATTAAATAACTTTTGTAAGAATCAACAGTCCATTCTTTCAAAGATTGTCCACAAAATAATGGCCAAAATTAAATTCATTTCTCTTAAAATTCTCAGTTTTACATAGTTATAGATCATAGATGGCAATATTAAATCTATGGGTTCTTGTTTTGAATGAACTGTCAGAATTTATGTGTCTGCTTCGTTTCAATGAAGTAAATTGTAAAGTAAAAACTAAACGTCCTTAGGATGCTTCATTTATTCCTTTGACATCAAGGCCAGACTTTCAATGATGTTGCAGTCAGGTCCTGTCGTTCATCTTCAACATTTTTCCAGGAATAGCTGATTTCTAAGTCATGAAATGTATACAAATTGTTATTTTTGAATGACTATTATATAAGTTTCAGTTCTGTCTTTGAAATATTCAGAACTGATATTTTTGATCCACATGTATAAATGTATATTCAGGTATAGAAACCTTCTGTGTTTTAGATTAGCAGCGACCATTTTTGAAGGAACACTATTAAACTCTATTTAAGAAACTCTTTGCTGAAAATGCACATAATTTTACAAGTAATCTTAACTCTAATCCCCCTGAGTACTTAACAATACTACTTCTAAGCCTATCTCCAAGCGCATGTGCAGTTTTCGATGACATAATCAAGTGAGTGAGCGCGGTATACTGCACGAATGAGTAGCTGAGGGTCGTGGCTTAGTGGGTGGGACGACGGGCCAATGTCCGGAGGGTCCCCGGATCAATTCCCGGCCGGTCCCTGCTGATTTAGTTGGTGTTTTCTCTACCAAAATTGTAATCCTAGTTAAAAACCCTTAACCGGGATTAGAGTTAATATTTTAAGTAAAGGATACTAATTTGGAGGTCATATACACCAGGTTCTATAGACGTTATTCGTAATTGGCGCATTTACCGTCAAAAGAGGGCTGTGCTATCCAACTGAGCATGCTTAGAGCAATTAGTGCTCCGAAAACGAGGCTAGAGGCAGTAGTCGAGACGAGAGTGATGTAGTTTTCAATGTGGTGAACTTTGCACTAATCATAAAAATTCGTCATACTTCTGAGCTGTTCAATATTTGACCTTATTACATTCGTGAAATAAACTTGAACGTATAAACTAATTATTCCACTAGTTTGAAATAAAATGTTTGCTGGTAACCGACACTATCTAGGAAACTGTAGAAGTTCACAGTTCATTATATTGCAGTAAAAGTACGAGATCATATGTTTATCGGCATGACATCGAGTATGTCTCCCTCTTTAGTTTGAAATCACCAATTACGAATAACATCTATTGAATAAGGAGGGTTGTGGGTCCGAACCATGTTACATACCCTTTTTTGTTGGCACCTAATCCAAAACACTGAAGGTCTCTATTGTACCAGATTGTGTCCTTTAATTGTTTATTTTTAATTTTTAGATGTAATAATTAAATCTAAGTTGTTTGATTGTTTAGTAGGAGTATGATTGATCGGTGCAGTAGTTATTCAGTTTCAACAACACTAAGCCAAAAATCAACATATTTAGCATCCCCGTTACTTCATGTTTTGGGTGTGCTTCAATTGTATCATATTTTTTCTTTATTTCAGTCATATATTTTTTGTTCTGGTGCTTCAACGTTTGAGTTGTTTGTAACAGCTTTGCTTCTTCAATATTTTTCTGGTGACCAACCCCATAGAACCATGCAATAAAAAATATTTAAAGAGGCCTCCTCCTCATAGGTTAGCAAAGTTTATCATAAAAAGGGTGATTTTAAACTAAAAAGAAGAAGAAGAAAAAAGGGCCTCCTCCTTCCTTTAGTCCGGACCCTAAAGATGTTTTCATTTTTACTTGGCCTTATCTTTGACAGATTGCCTAAAATACAAGCACCGAGTGAGGTTCGAGGAAAGGAAATCCAAAAATGATGTATCCAACAAGCTACCTCTGAGAGACACACCTTTTTTGCTTCTTGGCACAAAATGGTTTGAATGTCAACATGGCACGGATTACCATGTACATTTGAAAAGAAAACGAAATGTAAGTGAACTTATCAATGTATACTCTGCACAAAAAAGAAAGTATCCACTTCTTTCGAGGCGCCCTGTGTTTAATTCTTAGGACCTTAAAGAACAGACATTTCCTTCCGCGCATTATGACACCTCATTTGTTGCAATAACACCAATACTGACGAAGCAGCGGCCATTTGAATAACAAATGTTGCAGTTTCCATTGTTGCACTTAAAGGTATATGACCCGATCACTTTTTGGGGGCTATGATTTTTTTGTCACATCAAGATAGTTTGGTATCAGAAGAATCCCCATATCTTTCTCATTATGTCTGTAAAATATTAGGGGCCAGAAATGTTTCATTTGGAAATTATAGGCTAAAATGTGGTGAATTACTGCCAAAGGTGGTTAACCACCAACCAGTCTGTATACTACTCTATGGGCACATGTTTTTTGACCTTGCGCTTCTAAAAATAGAACCATCGGAGTTATGCAACTCAAACTTTGGAATGCAACAATTTTAAGGATGACCTTTCATGTAAAATAGAAAACATCAAGTTGAAAATTGAGTCATCTACCTTTAACCCTATACCATGAAAAGAGGGTTAACAAAACAAAAACAGTTCTTTCCCACTTGTTGAATTACTTAAGGGTCCTAAGAACACAGGGCACCTTGAAAATAGTGGATACTTTCTTTTTGTGCAGTGCTTATAATATGGTAACAAAAGTAGTGAACTATGCTTGCCATCTTATTGTATAGACTATTATGGTCAGTGATTGTGACAAACCATGAAAAGAAAAAACGACTTAATTGGACTTAATTAGACTTATTGGGCTATTTAAGAGAGCACTTCAAGGGAGAAGAACAGACAAACAACATGGTCAAATTACACATGCACAGTGAACAGGGAAATAATAGCAACAGGTGGAATACCCCATTGAATAAACAATATGTAAAAATAATATTATTTATAAAATTGTGCAAACGAACCAATCGCATGTCGAGTGTCTACTTTTTTGCAAATGCGCTGTGCGTTTGTGGCATTACGCAAGCTTGTTTTGTTGATCAAACTTATACGCATTGTACGTTGGGTGACTATGACTGCATTTGATAGGGACACACATATCGTGTATATTCATGAGGTTTTGAACAACAGTTGGTATCTTTAAAGTTGGAACCATAAATCAATTTTATTGTGTAAATAAAAGTGAATCTCTTTGCAGGAAGCCATTGAGAATGGAGACATTATCGTGAAGAGAAGAAACAAAGCTACCAAAACCAAAAAGGTCGGTTGTCCGGCCAAGATCTGGATGAAAGATATCTTGGTATTCCCAAAGAAAAAGGTAAAGTATCCATATACATTATACACACACTTGATTACTAAAGTTGGGAATATTCTGTGGTTCTATATAAATATTAGCAAAGGAACAGAAAATCATTATACTCATTTTCGGGTCAATCATAGAAGTGGAAACGGTCGCTCACGGTTTAGTACACTGATTTCAAATGGAGAAGCCATGAGGACTTGGGCTTTCCACTCTACATTTTATGACTCCTAAGCCCCCATGCAAAGACAAAGTTGTCAAATGAAAAAACCGTAGAATTCACACGCATTATAGCCCCTAGCTCCCTCTCCTAACTGATTTTCCAGCCATCAAGTGTTTACTATTTGTGGAATCTTACCCGATTCATAGCTCAGCTGAGGTGAAGGTTGTGTTGTGCTTTAAAACTTTGTATGGATTTAAAAGCAGTACTATATGTACAGTTAACGCTGGTTAACTTGTGGCACGGCATTTATTCAGCATTTCCAGCTATTATTTTTGGGATCATTTGGCTAAGTTGTGATGATGTACCCTGGGCGTAAATAAATAATACAGTCCTCACTTTAGCCTGTGTGACGGAGACAAATTATTTGGATGTCATAAGATTAAAAGCAAAGATTTCTCTTTTGCATAGAGTTCTGATACTTACGGCTGAATTCCCGGAGGGGGGGGGGTGCTCACATTGATATGGTATACGTATATACATGTATGTGCCTACCTTTTGGGGTTTTTTTTCTCAAAAATTGGTATAGCGATGGGGTGGTTTTCATCACAGACCAAAGCGCCCAATTAGCATAAATTGGGTGTATTTTGAGGCATTTTTGGAAAAAGCGCCCAATTTGTGCAAAATTGGTTGCTTTTCTTACAAAATTGGTATATTGAAGGGTGGGAAAGTAACCCCCCCCAGGCTGAATTATTGCCACAATAGGTGAAATTACAATGGCAAGTGTACGTACGTCCTCAGCTTCCCGATTTAAGAAATCCCGTCCGTATGTCGTTCCCTTTTGGTTAGCCATGTTTTTCATATATTTACTTTAATGTTGTAATTGATATGTTGCCACATTGCTGATTAATAAATACATCATTCTTTTGGATATCAAGTGTATGCGGGTGCTGATAGTTATTCAAAGTCATGTGCATGAGGATCATCTTCAGGTTTTGATTAATTTATTGTTATTATTATTACTTGTTATTTTATATTGTGTTCTGATCTGGGAAGTCTACATGAGAAGAGCCAATCAACTCATCTGCATTCTCTCCACTCGAAAATTTATCACAGTAATCTCTTTTACCAGTTCATTGAGTTTAAAGCAATTGGAGTGACTGATTGAAATTGGTAGCAAAGGTATTCACTTTGATTTGGTATTCACTTTTTGTGAAAATTTACCATCACAGCTGGAATTTTAGTGCAATAAATGTTATCTTCAAGTGTATCTTCAAGTAAAGTATTATTTTGTTGTTCATCTGCTGAATTGAATATTTTTTTAATAATAAAAAGAGACATTCTTCCAGCGCTTCAGCATTTGTGTTTGTGTTTAATAATTAATTTCTCTGTGCCCGACAAACACCCATACACAACTTCTTCTCCCCATATATTCTTTATCATAAAAATACTCTTCATAAATTGTAAAAATATTCTGACATTTATAAAAAGTCTCCTCTTAAATAAAAATGTCTGGCATATAAATATTCACAGTTTTAATTATTTCAACACTTCTATGTACTGAAAATAGTATTACTGCCGATAGCACACGTTAAGTGTCGGTCAATCAGCCAATGTGACATGCGTGTCTGTAGCAAGCTACCAATTTTTTTTCAAACATAATACTTGAATGTGATTGGGTAACAGGCTTTTATTCTGTTATGATGGACAGCTAGTTTATTCGACTTCTAAAGTACCGCCGCCCAGACACAAACTTTTTGAATTGTTAGGTGGTTTACTACGTGCGCGGAATAGTGTATAGTTGTGCCCATGTATTAGAATCTAAAAATGATCTGGATGGTAAATGGGGATTCCCCCTTCCATTTGCTTGGCCAGTTTTGGTGTATCGCTCAGGTCGCTCACTGGGACAGATCTTTGGCCCGACCCTGTTCATGTCTCAGATATCAGCGACCGATATCAGTTCTAGTCATTCACAGCATGAAAGCCAAAACATTGAGAAACATTTTCAAACAAATAAAAGTAAAATAATACAAAACATTTTTAAGTAAGAAAAGAGGGTCGGTCAGGCCCGTAGAACAAGCCTCAGGGTGTGTGTTTTTCTTCGCCTAAGAAAGGTCACTGAATAACAACATGAATTCTCCTTTGCATATTTTTGTTTACAGTTACGTACGGATGTGAAGAGCGGTAAGAAGATGCTGTCTAAAGAGATACGAGCCGGTACAGTCAAGGGAGAACGTCGTATCTATGTATCCCTTCCAGACCCTAGCCTACACAGTAATCATGCAGTTGGGGAGGTAAGGCATCTAGTTATTGACAAAGATTCAACATAATTGCATAAATTTGGTTTTAAGTAGGCTTGCACGACCTGGACGCTATTTATTAGTCGTTGTCGCGACTATTGGCGCTAGTCCCGACTACTACTACTATGTACCTCACAATAGTCAACTATTTCGAAAAACTTGTCAACCTGGTTTTTAGTTCACAATGACAAAATATGATTTGTACAAAACATGGATTAAAGATAATATAACCACACAAACATTAGTGAAATGCATTGTGTAAGAATATCTGTTCTTATTTGTTTATACTCCTTTATTTTTATGCTTTATAACGACTAACTTAGCATCAAAATTTCGTCACTAATAGGTGGCGACTGGTCGCCTAGGAAAAAACAGCATCCTCCATAGAAGATATAGTTGATGACAATTCTTAATATTTCTGTTATTTTCTACCAAGGCAAGTGGTATGGATCAGCGTGTCGACCCACAAGTGATTGATAAAATCTACTGGTTAGTGAACCAAGGGATAAACTCCACGAGGGACGTACAACTCCACCTGGAAAAGTTTGTTAGAGAGGAACTGTTCAGCTTCCGTACACCACCATTAGCTACCAATAGGAGATTCTTTCCCACCAAGAAAGATATTCGCAATCATATTGTTGCAGCAAGGTAAATGTATCGCATATCCATGTGCAGATGTGTTTTGATTTAAAGCTGTTTGTAATTTGGGTAATGAAATATGTGACCGGTCACATCAAAAAGGACCTGTTGTCGCCTTGTCGGTAAATACAGTTTAGAGTGAAAGGCTAATATTTTTGGTGAAATATATAGAAAATGATAGAAAAAGTTATGCTTCTTCAAATCATTATCTTGTATAAAGTATGATATCTTGGAACATGCTATCATTTCAAAGCTTAATATGTGCTCATTCAAATCATACCAATAACTCAGAATTGACTCAGGCCTCCAACATGTCCATTTAGATGTGACAGGTCACATATTGAGCCAGTGGTTGGTGCCTCCCTATCAATTCTGATTTTTTTTTCTTCTTCAAATATTTTGCCAAATGAGTTGTTCCCCTTGGTGCCAGGAGGAGACCATTTATATTTGGACCTGTGGTAGCAGCAACTTCATTATGGACTTGGATTTTGGATGGTTCGATGGGGGAAAATACAAAAATGCCCCTCTATAAGTTGAATTCATTTAACCCTCAAGTTAACTGGTAATTTTTTTAAATGCTAACTTCAGTTTTATCTGTTATTTGTTCAACAGGAGAGGCAGGCTACCTCCCAAGGAGCGTGCCAAGATAATAGCTAAACAATCCAACTCATCAGCCAACATGTGTGCAAGCAATAAACTAGCATATCCGAAAACCAACGAGACTGCCAAATGCAGAGCGCTTGCAAAACAAATAATGCATCTTTCAAAGCGGATTGGTAAGAACCCCAATATACTTGCAGGAGCTACCAAAAAGATGGAAGATTTGGTGATATATTTAAGAGTTGGCGCGCAAAAGGAACAGAAAGCGCAGCGTACGGCAAAGAAAGCACGAGAATCGTCGTTGTTGCAAAGTACTGCTCTGGAGCGTCCACCACAAAGAAAACGCCCAAGAGGTAAGAGAGGCAATGTGGCCCAAGAAGGACAAGACAAAGCTGTGACTCAGAGTGACAATGGAGCAACATTTCACAACATTCCTGAAACATCAGCCGACGATGTCAACAGTAATACGGGAAGGATTACTACGGGTGTTGTTGAAGACAATCAGGGACAATCTCAACAGATCCAACACTCTTGTAAACAAGTTGTGTCTGATCGTGTTGAAATACAGAGTCTTGAGGGACCATCTCAACAAATCCAACAGTCTCAATTTGAGCTGGGCGATCAGGCGAGGGATCATCATCAGCCGCCTCAACATATCAGCTTCCAGCCCCAGGCGGCACAAGAACTGGTCAAACTATCCCTTCAGCCACTGCCGAGTACAACGTTTCCTATTGAAATTTTACACACTCAAGGGCAGACATCTCCAGTGACTCCCGAGGGTCATGTAATCCTTCAGAAGATTCTTCAGGGAAGCGGTCATCAGCATGTAACAGTCCTACCTCAGGGTCAGTACCAGGCTGTACAAGTTAACAGGTGAGAAATTCAAATAATAATGATATTAGAAGCATGTAGACTGATATTGGGTACGATCATGATTTTAGGAATAATTTAGATACCTTTTTCGAACCATGGTGTTTGAGCTCCATAGCTTTCGAGGTCATCACCGACCCCTTCATTCAGCGTAGTGTTTACTCAAATCATCACCTCGAGCATAAACGGTCGGTAGTGAGGTCTCTCAAGGACAGAGTAGACAAATTAGTAACTACGGACGATGATACACAAGCAGAACATAAACATGTCAAGTCCGCACTCAAAGCCAACAGTTACAAACCATGGATATACAAAACTCCAAAATCAAAAAAACCTAAAACCAAGGACACTAACAACACAGACCAGAGGAATGTCAGCATACCGCTTCCGTACATCAAAGGAGTATCAGAAAAACTTACGCACATCTTCAGGGACCACGGGGTGAGAACTTACCATAAACTGATCAACACCATCAGATCCTTTTTGGTACATCCCAAGGACAAAACCCCTGACGTGAACAAATGTGGTGTGATACTGTAAAAGCCAATATTTTCGGGTCCAGATATTTTCGCGCATTTTGATATCATAGACATTTCGCGAATTGTTTTTTTTCGCGGGCAACCTTCTGGATGCACTGTATGAATGTTGAAAACAATATTTTCGAGTGTTACAATTTTCGCGGAAAAATATTTTTCGCGAAAAGCGCGAAAATAAAACCACCGCGAAAATTTCAGCTTTTACAGTATACCAAATTGACTGTCCTGATTGCCCCAAATCTTATGTGGGTGAAACGAGCAGAGCTCTTGCCACCAGGTTCAAAGAACACTAGAACCACAAAACTACTCCCCTCAAAGCTGTGGCAGAACACTCAAAAGACTTCAAGCATAAAATCAAGCTTGACAACGTCCAAGTGATCGCCAGAGAAGATCAGTTTTGGAAACGTAAAATCAGAGAGGCTATTGAAATAAGGACACTGAAACCAACCCTCAACCGAGACACCGGCTACGACCTACCCGCCATCTACGATGACCTGCTGTCATGTGATCGCCCAAAAGGTGGTCATGTGACAAGTGGAGGGAAGTAAACACTACGCTGAATGAAGGGGTTGTGATGACCTCGAAAGCTACGCAGCTCAAACACCATGGTTCCAAAAAGGTATCTAAATTATTCCTAAAATGATATAATTTAATAGTTTAACACTTGTATAGTACATTAATCGTCTTTCTAAATGTATGTATGGTTCTTTTGCGGAATGGGACATTTCAGCAGCTTAGTGAGCATATGGATGAATAAAACACTGACAGATCATATGAAAGCATATTAAAATGGAAGCATATTTAAACAACCAATGTCCTCAGTATTTTCTTGGCTCTGTTGTTGAGGTCGTTTATAAATCTCACTGAATGGAGTTGACCAGTCCATATTTACCCCTTCAGAAGTCAAGGATTGCTGTCTTTATTGAGGGTTTGCAAAATACCAGCAGAATGATCATTTTGTTTTGAAATTTTTTAAGGTAGTTTTACAAAGGTGGCTAGTGTCAACATTTCTATTTCAATTCTTGGCAGAAAGACAACATACATTTAATACCTTTAAAAAGCGCTAAATATTTTAATTGTAAATGATGATAGCAATATCAAGTTCTCAACCTAATCTTAGAGTACAAATTTGAGAGAAATACAAAAACATTTTTGTACTTCTGTTACCACCATTATTTCCATTAATCATATCTCTGTCAATTTCTTCAGCGAAAACATGGAGAGCAACAGTGAAGATTCGTCGTCGGCAACTAGAGCATTGATACAGTTGAATGCTTATCGTGCAGCCGACCTACAACAAGGAACCGCTGCGTTCTTAACAACCCCGCTACAATTCCACACGTCGCCAAATGTAGTCGCAGTACCGACTTCTATACATTACACGCCACCATCGTCATGACAACAGCATGGTAATTACAGTCCATGGATTTTTGACCTGTATTTACAGACTTTTTTTTCGAGATGTGGTGCTAATACTATTTGTTATGCAGCACATCAAAAGGGGGACTTTGCGGCTGTGTGGTTTTCATGATATAAATGAAAACGGACAGAAAAAATAAAGAAAATAATAAGAATTTAGGATTCATTTCACTTGTAGAATCTGAATGCCTTGATCAATTTGGTGTCATTTTAAAGCTTAGAAAATGCTCTGAGAGCATACATAATAAAGTCAAAATTGACTTCACCAGCAAAGTCCCTCTTTTGATTTGCTGCATCACATTTGTAATCTTGTGGGTACTCATACATTGTATAATAGTGTAGGGCTATTGTTGACATGGACGATATCAACATTATATCAATTTTCATTATATCACTATTAATCCCGACATTGAAATGTTGATTTACACAAAAAGTCCCCTATAAGGTGCTTTGATGTTGGTTAATTCTAAATAGGTAATCGGCACCAAAAATCAGCAAATTAAATTAAATGAGCAAATTTCTTCTCTGCAGTTTGATACCACATACAAAAGAAAATTGAATGGCTACTTTTAAAGTTATGGTGATTTCAATTACCGCGCATAACAACAGCAAAGTTGCACTAGAAATGGTTTTCTATGGGATATCATTGATTTGTGAGTGATTACGCAGTGAAAATGTATGTGTAAAGACTCACAGGTAATCAGCAAAAGAGGGTTAATCTTCACAGCTAGTCACATCCTTTATACCGCAATCACTCCAGACCCATTCATCCAGATACCTAGGTGGCTGGTTCAGATGGCACACAGTTATGACAGTAATCACACATAAATCAATGATATCCAATTCTAGTGCAACTTTGCCGTTGTTATGCGCGGTCATTGAAATCACCATAACTTTTTTATACGCGGTCATTGAAATCACCATAACTTTTAAAGTATCCATTAGATTTTTTTGAATGAGGTATCAAACTGTGGAGAAGAAATTTGCTCACTTAATGTATATCTCAGATTTTTGATACCGATTATCTATTTTGAACTAGCCAACATCAAAGCGGATTCATCAAAGCACCTGGTCAGGGACTTTCTGTGCTAGGTGTCGGCTGTGAGTTCTAAATGCTCACAAAAGTCGCTAAACAGCTACATGCAAGCCCTGTTAAAATTTAAGACCCAAAAAAATGTAAGCTTGCTCCTTTCATCTGACCATTACGGCATCTAATGGTTAAATCATCGCAACCATTTTTATTTTATTTGCTGCTTCCGAGTTTATAGTGTAAATCCTTCTGTCGTTTAACAGTTTCGCATGGATGTCACGCACAAATATATTATAGTGAAACTTAACCCTAACTCCCCTAAATACTACAAAATACTATGTCCAAGCCTATCTCCAAGCGCATGCGCGGACGGTTTTCGATGATGTAATCAACCGAGCCTATAAAGTGAGCCCAGTATAATGCACGAGCGAGTAACTGAGAGCCATGGCTTGCCTAGGGGGGGGGGGGGGGGGGGGGGGGGGGGGGGGTGGTATGGTCCTGTGGGTCCCCGGTTCGATCCCCGTTCGGGAATGAGCAGCAATTTATTTGTTGATTTCTCTTCCAAAATTGTGATCGCGGTTAAAAACCAAGTTAGGGGTTAGAGTTAATACACTGTATTGCAATCAATACCTCCTTGTATTCAGACTCAGTATTAAAGCTCTGTCACACTGTTGCGTATAGAGCTAACGTGTGTCTGACATTTGGAAATGAGGGTGTACGTTCGTTACATATTTGGCATACATTGTATTCGTTAGAGGTTCGCTTGGGTTTATGAATTTTTTTGAGGATGTTCACAATTTTGAGTGGGTGACAACGTAGTGATTAATACGCTATGTATACATGGAGCATTTGTAGCGTGAATGTTTCGCATGTTGAGTATAGGTTGGTTATTCATCAAGTTCGATCATGTATGGTGCTAAAGAAGAATCTACACCCAATGAGCGAAATGTTCATACTGCAAATGCTCTATGTATATAGCATATTGATCACAAGGTGTGTTACACGCTCAAATTGTGTTATTCATCAAGTTCGGCCATATATGGTGCTAAAGAAGAAACTACACCCAATGTGCGAAATGTTCACACGGCAAATGCTCTATGTATATAGCGTATTGATCACAAGGTGTGTTACACGTTCAAATTGTAAACATGTTTAAACATACACCCACATTTTTAAAAATCAGGCCAACATTAGCTCTATACGCAACAGTGTGACAGGGCCTTTACACCAGTGATGCACCACAGACGTATGCCAATCTTATACAGCAATAGACCATATTCACGCGGCAGCCATTTTCTAAAATTTGCCACCCAAGCCTCGTTCTCGTTACGTATACCTGCGTCTGCGTGACTTGCGTGAGGATGCGTACGCCGCACGCTTTGGTACCACGCGTCTCGCGCAGTTCTATTGTGCAGCCGCGTGAATAGGGTCTATACAGCCAATTGAGATAGCTGCTGTCAGGTTTTCCATAGATAATGGTGTTTATTCGAATTGTCATAATTTATTGTATATGCATAAATCATTCTCTAACATTATTCTACTTGAATTCTATATGTTAATCTATTGACTGTAGACATTTCATTTAAATCTGATCTCCCCTCACTTAAAGATGTCAAGTCTTTGTTATGTGCCAGGATTGATGCTAAATATCGTAAGTAATAGTATTAAGGCCAAAACAAACAAGTTTGTCTCAGAAGAAACATGAAAAATGGCTATGCGAAAGGTGATTTTATAAAAGATATTTTTTCTTAGTAAAAATGATATGCAAATTGTTTTTTGTTTTTGTTTTTTTTTAACATGAAACTGGCTCTGTGAAGCTGATATGGTACTTCACAATGTGAAACTAAAATTTGAAGCATAGTCCAATAAATCACTGGAGTCAGTGGTGTTTTTAAAAGTTTAAATACTGTTTTAATATTGGAAAAAAACACAGTCACAACTTGGCTCACACCATCATTTCAAAGGTTCAAGAATAAACAGACAAAAAAGTTATGTAGTAAAATGCAAATTTTAATAGCTATGTGTGCGGTCTTCTGAGACAATATTTATATATATATTTTAGTTTATATTTATATTTTATTTGGCTGAATAGTATGATGTCAGGGGCGGACTGGCCACTGTGGCGATCGCCACATGGGCCGCTTGGTTCTGGGCCTCTCAGGGCCGGTTACTCACTTGTGTAAAGCATTTTTTCGGGCCGTTTTGGACTCAAATTTCTCCTACCCTCCCCCCCCACTTACGTGAAATTCATGAGGTGACTGACTAGGAAAAATGTGGGGCAACCTTTTACGAAAATTTGAAAAACACTGACATGGTCAAAAAGGGCCGCTTTAATAATTTTGCCATGGCCGCTTTCAGGACCCAGTCCGCCCCTGTATGATGTTACTATTGTTTTTGCCTTCATGCACACCCACACTTTTCTGTATTCATTGGCTGCTGTGTAAGGAGGCTCTCATCCAATTTGGAGCTGATCAAACTGTAGAAATAGTTGCACATTTTATTAATCACTCAATGGATTAATGGTAAAGTTCTGTATGTTCGCTAACATCAGCGTATTTGGAATTAAATTATTTCATACACTTTGAAAAAGACTTTTCGTCCGGGTGTTTCACGATCAGAATTTATCAAAACTGCTTTTCCCGCTATGCGAGTATATCTGTGTGCTTTATGGTCTTTTGATTCTGAGAAGTTTGACAATTTGGCTAATTTGGCTGCCAGCATTAAGTTTCTGTAGTGATTTGTAGTGCTGGGGAGCAATACGGTTAGGCCAAACAAAGAAGATAGTCTGTCTCGGAAGCCAGCTCGCATTGGTATGTGAAATGAGCTACGGCGCGTAGGTCTATACGCTGAGACCTAAAAAAACTTCTTTTTTTGTTTTGATTTTTTGATTTATGATTTTTTGTTTTTTAGAAAAAAAAGTTTTAAAAAAGTACTCTGAAGCTGGGATTAGCAACAACAAAAAATGGATACCTTTTTTCTAAAAAAAATTAATTAAAAAAAATCGCACAGCACTTAGCTCATTTGCAAAATGTTTCTGAGACAGGCTATCTTCTTTGTTTGGCCTTACTCAATTTTATTTTGCAAATGGAGCTGTTGTGTATACATTCATTTAAGCAGTATAGTATTCAATTTATAGAATCATACTTGTAACTAACATAATTGATGCATTAATGAGCGTGTTTCTGCTGGACACCTCGCATAACCGCACTTTTATTCCCCGCATTCTCCCGCATTTTAAAATGGGTGACACTGTGTTAATGAGGCACACTGCTGCTGTAAAATGCTGCCGCAAAATTTCTTCTCTGATAGAAACTTGTTAATACACCTTCGGGGTAAGGAATGTAAATAAAATAGTCACTCGATCTGTTTCTGCTGGGAATGTTGCCTTGCATCACCTCGAATTAACCACCTCAAAATATGGTCGATGGAACGCCACCCATCACCTCGAAATAACCTTCACCCTATCTGTTTCTGGTGGGGCCGTCATCGCACATTTTTGCAGCACCGCGAATTACCGCAAATTGATGGTTGAGTAGAAACACGCTCAATGATTCAAATATAAATTTTAAGAAACAAATCTCAAGTACTTACAAAAATATGGATTGGTCAGTCGTATAAAACATGTTTCATGCATCATATTATTGATTAAATTTGTTATTATTTGTGTGGTGGTATGGGAAAACCCGTCGGAAGTCGCTAGTGTTAATATTGAGATATCTGGGTCATACCAAAATATTCCTAACAAATGAGTTCCAAGTCAATTTCCCAACTTTGGTCCCAATATAGAGATTATACCTTGAACTGTGGTCCCCAGGAGTTTTTTATGCAAAATTCCAGATGTGAAGTTTATTTTAGTACTTTTCTGAACCTTGTTTATCACATTTTATGTGTAAAATGCTATGTTTACGTAAAATGACATTGTTACCATGGTAACCACTTGTGAATTTCGACAATGCATTGTAAAGATTTTGAAAGTGAAAAACTTACAATTGTTAATAATAGGCGCAAAAAACTAGGTTCATATCAAAAGTCCTTTTCATATGACAAGCTATTCTGTGTGATATAACAATGTAGTTTTATTATTATTAGAGCATTTAAAAGATTTTGTGTACACCTTTGAATTTTCAGTTTCAAATTTGAATGTTGCGTTTACACTTGCCGACTTAAAATACTATAACTGTAGTTCTAGATGGAATTTCTGAAAAATGTAAACAGTCCTATACTCAGTAGAATATGAAGCTCTCTGCCAAATAAAAAAACCAAGTTGCTAGAAAATGACCATGTGAAGGGTTTTCCTATGCCACCACAAATTTACATGTATCATCATGAAAATATCTGTAATTATTTATATTATAAATAATGTACATCTCTTTTTCCTATTTATGTATTCTAAATGTCTTGTAAAATGTTAAAGGTGTATGACCCAATTTTTTCCCCATAATTACTTAACCAAATCCCAATATGGTTTTCTTCAAATTATAACCAACTTATTTTATTTTGTCGTTTGAATTGTTCTATTCCGACACTTATTTAGGGCCATGCGTTTTGAACTCTCCACCCAAAAATGGTGGTGTCGCTGCGCTTTTCCAAATCGTGTTTCATTCAATTTATGATAACTCTGCAACACAATAAGATTTTCATGATTTTGGTCTTAATTGAAAGATAAATAATGTCCTTAAAAATCTGCAAATAAGAATTGTTTGGCTCATTGACTGGTGGAAATATGGTTGATTGACTCTGGAACAACCAAGGTGGTGGAGGGGAGGGGGGGGGGGGGGGGGGCGGTGGAGGGGGGAGGGGAAGTGGTACACACAAACTCCATGGGAAGTTGCATCTACTCCGAATCAAATCATGAAATTTTGGAAACGATAGAGGCTACAAGCAAGATTTTGGTCTTTACTTAAAGCTAAAATAGTCTTGCAAGTGTTTTGAAGTCCTTAATTTCATGCCATATTGGAACGGATAAAGATATTTTTTTGTTGAGATTGATAGAGAAAGTAGAAAACATGTTCCCCCATGATACTGCAGGCATAAGATTTGGACTACAATGTTGTTTATATTTTATTTTTATTTATTTTTATTTATTTTCAAACACGGTATAAATCATTCTGGGCAACCCTGTAGAAGTAACTATTCACTTAGATTTGCCCAAAGAACAATACACACACTTTTGGGGATAACTCATTATTTTTTTATTTTGCTGATAATGATGTTAAAGGAAACATTTTTTTGGCCTAAAATCTTGCAATTATGGGCTTTCTTCGGATATCAAAACCTTATCACTTTCCACACGGCAGGCGTCTGCAGACGACATTCAAAAATTTTACAAAATGTTTCAAAAATTTAAATATTATTGAATTTTATTACCAGACACTTATAAAACTCGCCCATTGCTTGTGTGGTAGATTTCGATCACGACAGGAGCATGCGCAGATGCGATTTTTGTGTAAGTGGTCTGTGATTTTGTCAATATTATATTTTTACTGTGATTCGTCGATCTGCATTAAATGCAAAAAGTAACAACGCCCCCGGCTGGACTCGAACCCCCAACCTTTCGGTTAACAGCCGAACGCGCTAACCAATTGCGCCACGGAGGTGATTATTTACTAGGCTGTTTTGGTTATTCATGTTCACCCGTACACTTCCCCGTACACTTTCTTGCAAAGTCGGGCATCGTTTTTTCTCAAATGTTGCTTGCATATTGCCTTTGCTGTCGCCTTTAATACACGTGCTGTCACTTGAACTTGGAACCAACGTTTAATTTGAACTGTCTATTTTCAATAAAAAAATACTCCAATACGGGGAAAAAATCAGAAAAGCTCACAGACAACAAATAAGAACATCATTTTACTCGACCTAGAATTTCAATCAACAGATTTCAATCATCGGCAAAACCCGATGATGTGAGTGACGTCATTTAATGAGCTCATTAGCATAATTTATGTCCGTGAAATATACAATAGGGTTTTGGTAGTGCCAGATTTGGAAGCACACAAGAAATGCATTGAAATAAGTACACACAAATGCCTAGTTTCGTTCAGTAATCCTTGATATAGACTTTGAAAAATTGCAAAAGGTTTCTGAAAAATCTGTTTTGTATATATGGTCAAACTAATTAATAGCCGCTTGGAAAGTGTTAACAGTCAGTAAGATCGAATTAAAATATGCGAATTTTTAAATTCGTCTCGACTATGGGGGCCGCCATTTTGTTTTAAAAATGTATCATTGTCCCGGATGAACACAGTTAAGTATATAGAAATTAAAGGTTTTTTTGGCTGCGGGGAAATTCTATTAATTCGGGGTATGTTTAAACTTGTGAATCCGATAGTTAAATTTATTTAACGTTTCACCGATGGCAAGAAAAATCTATCGAAGGGAAAAGAAGTATAAAGTGATTTTAAACCCAAAAAAATGGAACAAATTCGTTCGTGTAAGAGGTCGTTTTGTCATTAAAAATGATGTCATTTGTTTTTCGGGGTCAATTGAACGCACAAAATATCATCTGGAATCGAGTTTAAGTCAAATTTAGTTTATTTAATGATAAACTGGGCACTCCATTCAAGAAAAGGTAAAAAACAGGCGTTATTTGCAACAGCTATAATGACGTAATTTTTAAAATGGCGGCCTCCATAAATTCGCTGAATGAATTTAAAAATTCATATTTTTTTATTCAATCTTACTTACTGGTTAATATTGATTGGAAAAAGCTAAAGTGTTCAGGTCACATGCCTTTACAAAGTATTACAATTCATTGTAAGTTTATTGTTTAAAAAGTATTCAAAATGAGCTATGAAATAAATCTTATCAAATAGTGTAATAGGCTTTATTATTCATTATACAAATAATTTTATTTAATTTTCGTTTCTCATTAGACTATAATCAGTTTCAGCAAATATGTCACCTCATTAAAAGTTTTGGGCCTGTCCACACTTCGGGAGAGGTAGTAAACTGTTTCCCGAATAAATCAATATAACTTCGATCCTGAAACAGGCCAGAAAGGAAAACTATAAACAGTCATAAAAAAAGAAACTATACAGGTAATGCATGGGCTTTTAACACCAACATTTATATCCTACCTAAAAATATTAAATATAAAGTTGTTGACAAATATGTCTTCTTTTTTATGAGATATTGCATGCTAGGATAGTTTGAATATTGAACAGGTTACAATCCAAAATGTAAGGTAAAGTCACAATTTCATTTTCACATTTTACTTTTCAATACAGGGAGAGTATGACATGTAGTTGGCGTGTAGAAAAGAAAAATGTGAAAATGAAAATCGGACTTTACCTTACATTTAAGAGTGTCAATTCCTCAATAAACACCCAGTCCTGACCTGAAGATTTCATAGGTGTAGCAGTAGTCAGGCAATCTAGTTTGCCACCTTTAAGCTGCCTTAACTCTATTGCTTTGAGCACTTATTTTGGGAAACAAGCAACATATCACTGTCTTGCATATCAACTGTTCTATTTCACACTGTACAAATAAACAAATTACTTGTATGGATCTGTCACATTAAAATGAACCATTCTGCCGCCGGATATGAAAGATTTTGCAAAATTATAATTTCTTTTAAACGCAAACTGTGTATGCATACCTCTCCATTCAACCTACATGAAGTGAGGTGAAAGACATGAATATACACAATTAGGTATGAGTGTGATTCGGGGAGTTTTGAATACTGTAAAACCACTCAATTTCGTGAGGGAGATGGATTCACGAAATTAACTACTGGCGAAACTGCCAATTTTGCATTTAAAGTAACAGTAAAATATACAGATTTTCAAATTCATGAAATAAAGTATCCGTGAAATTATAGTGTTTTACAGTATCCTGATTTGGGCTTGTCATAAAAGGGCAATTATTATGTAAACATGATTATTTATTGTACACTTATGGTGCAATAGGTCTGTCTACCCATTAACACTTTCCATGTGGCAGGCGTCTACAGACGACGGTTCCAAAATTGAATAAAATGTTTCAAAAATGTCAAAATTGTTGCATTTCATCACCAATTTTTGTAATCACCATGAGAAAGAATTAAAATGAATACAAATATGCTTAGTATTGGTTCAGTAATTCTTGAGATAAACCTATAATATAAGGCTTTTGAAACATCTCTTTTGTATATTTAGTAAAACTAATAGCTGCATGGAAAGTGTTAAAGGTAGATGTTCTGATTGCTGGGCCGATTTTCAACTTGATGTTTTCCATTTCATTTTGGCATATTTCTGTTATACCCTACACACCAACATCGGTAGTATGCGTCGTTCTTAAAGATAACACACTATGAATACCCCTGTGAAGGGTATAACAGAATTACTCCTCCATTTTATATGAAAGGTCATCTTTAAAGTTGTAGCATTCCAAAATTTGAATTGCATAACTGTAATGGTTCTTATTTTAGAAGCACAAGGTCACACAAAATGTGCCCATTGAGTAGTACACAAACTGGTTGGTGGTTAATCACCTTGGGCAGTAATTCACCACATTTTAGCCTATAATTTCTAAATGAAACATTTCTGGCCCCCTAAGATTTTACAGACATAATAAGAAAAATATGGGGATTCTTCTGATATCAAAATATCTTGATGCGAAAAAAACAATCATAGCTCCAAAATAGTGATCGGAACATACACCTTTAAAGGTGTATTTTGGCTTCTGGAGAAATACATGTTTAGGAGTATCTAGAAAATCTTTAGTCATGCATGCTTTCAGGATGACCGCCTCTTCAACCCCACCCCACCCCACCCCTTGGAATTCGAATTATGAATGAGAAAATCATTTGAAAAATAAACTGTTGAGTTATCCGACAACTTATTTTCAAAATGATTTTGAATAGAAAATGTACGTCTCTGTAACTGTCACACATTGCATGTAGAGGATCAAATCAAAGATAGTGGGCGTTCCATAAAAAGATATGCCTTTGAAATTGAAAAAAAAAGAAGGTATTCCGGAAAACTTTATATTATATAATTATTGTTGCAGATAAAATAAAAAGCATCATACTCATTGAAATAAAAACAAGATGTACCTTAGACGACGACCCCCCCCCCCCCCCCCCCCCCCCCGCCCCTGTTTTACGGGCGGACGAACCTGTTATGTCACCAAAATCTGCAAAAATCAGGATTTATTTTAAAAAGTTGTGAAAGACTTTTGACAGATTTTCAGCCAAAAAATTGCTGATTTTACATGATTTAAGAAAACAATGTCTGTTTTCCTCGCCTAACCACCCATTAAGGCCAAACAAAGAAGGTTTGTCTCAGAAGCCCGCCCGCATTGGTATGTGAAATGAGCTATGGCTATAGGTCTATAAGCTGAGGCCTAAAAATATTTTTAAAAATCCATTTTGATTTTTTTTAAGATTTTTTTAAAAAAAAGTTTAAAAAAGTTCTCTGAAGCTTGGATTAGCAACAACAACAACAACAACAAATCGCATACCTCATAGCCTATTTTCTAAAATAAAATTAAAAATCGCAGACAAACTATCTTCTTTGTTTGACCTAACTTGACGCATTATAATTTTTGGCATGGATTGTGTGAATCTTGCCAGTGAAACAACTGCATACATGAAGCCGTGTGTTGTACAGGGAACCTTTTTGTTATACGTATCTGACAGAAAAAAGAAACTATGAAACCATCAAATGTGCACTTAGTCTTCTTTGGAAATAATGTACCAAAAGTCCCTCCCTTTCTTTGAAGTTAATTTATTATGCATTTGCGTCTTCTACATGTATCATTGACATTTTTCCAATATCTGACACACCATATTTGGTAACTTCTTGATCTTTCGCTTGTACTGATCCACCCCCTTTTTCAACTTATACTAATAACACTATTTGGCTGTCAAGTTCTAACTATAGAGAGACATTTAGAAAGAGGGGAAGCACTCAAGTATCAAAGTGTATGGCCAGAAAAAACATGGAGCTGAGGGTTGTTTTTGTAATGGGGGTCACAAAACGATGATTTTAATAATAAATAAGGTTGTTTAAATTTTGTTTCCATGAAACATGTTTAGTGTTATTTAAATGGCTCATTGCTCAATACATTATAAATCTACTGTAATATTGTGCTGAATCGCTCGCTCGATGTAAGCTTTGTAATAATATGTGAATAATCTACATACACTTCCTAGGCGTTTTGGGTTTATGTTATTAAACATTTCGAGGGCTCAGAACCACAAGGCCTTATCTCCATTTTGACCATTTTGAGAAAAAGACTATTGAAGATTTTTAAACACATTGGGGAGATGGAGATGAGATGAGGCCTTGTGACACTGGCTATAACTTTGAAAGGGTTGTGTTATGGAGATAAGGCTGTGTAACTGGAAAGAGAATTTCTTTCTGAACATTTTGATACCAAAATCTCATTTTTGAAAAAATGGAGATGAGGCCTTGTGTTTCTGAACCCTCGATTTGTTAATTAAGGGGTACTTAACAAAAAAAAGTTGGGATGTGAATTTTGCTGTGAAAAAGTGAAGGGTGGGTGTTTCACTTCGGTCAGGAGTTGAAACTATGTTTGACAATTTTTGGTTATGCCTGTGTATGTTGTCACCCTTGAGTGGGTAATGCCCCCTCTCCCCGGACATTTGAGCCTTTTGACATACCATATTTGGTCACTTTCCTATCCAATGAACACCAACAAATGAAACAACCCACCCATGTCCGGTTGAAACATACCATAATTGGTAACAGTATTTCGCTGAGGTATCATCATTTAAATACCATCGAGTGAAGGTTTGCTAAGTTTTGAAGAATGTGTGATTTCTCTTATTAAACTGAATCTACTCATGCTTTAGACAACATTCACAAACAGTCTGCTGCTGAAATCATTTGCGATACAAGTGTATCTGTCACAGCATCGCACTTACAGCCAGTGCATGGATAGCGTGTGTTCTGCTTTCTATCTGGGATATATTGGACGCACTCTACTTAATTCATCACAGTAATATTTCCTTACCGTACTTCATTCATATTGCATTTGCTTCAGAATTGTAAACTGACTGTACCGCACCTATGTACATCCATAATCTGTGACTTGTAATTTGCAAGAGGGATCATATGTACATCCATAATCTGCGACTTGTAATTTGCAAGAGGGATCATATGTACATCCATAATCTGCGACTTGTGATTTGCAAGAGGGATCATTTGACCGGAATGTGTGTTTGAATTGACCTATATGCCTGATTTCTTCTTTTTTTTGTCAATTCAACTCTGCCAAGTTGACAAACAATTATCGACAGTGTAGACGGTGTCTTATTTATTACTTGGTAAGTTCACATTTGTTTGAAATTTAACATTTACACACCTATGATAAGATACCTTATTTTTTGCCAGAGATTATCAAAAGCATGGATGATGATCAATGTCTGTATCTTAAAATGCTGTATAAAAACTGTATGTATGCTCGCACCTGTATGGCTTGCATGTTTGAAAAGCCTGGTATAATAGATATGGGTACTGATAGTCCGTTGCGAAAACAACTTGTCTCTTATACTGGATATGTATATTTAACTCAGTGGTGTAACTAGGAGTGGGCAGGTGAGCGCGTCGCCCACCATTGGAAAAGAAGAAAGGGGGAGAGAAAGAAAAGGGCAAAGGAAAAGGAAGAAAGAGAGGGAAAAGGAAGAAAGAGAGGGAAAAGGAAGTGAATAATGGGGAAAGGTGAGAGAGAGAGAGGGGAAAGGGGACAAGAGAGGAGAAGGAAAATGAGGTGGAAGGGGAAGGGGAAGAGTACAGAAAGGGGACAGAGAAAAAACTGTTTGCTAATGTTTTAAGCATCTGTTGAGAACATTAATTAACATTATTTCCAAAACCAGCATCACTGCTAAAATTATAATTGTGATACAATTTTGGGCACTCCAAATGAAAAAACTCTAAATGTTTGCATTCTATTTTCTAGCAATCTGCTGCTATCTTCAGTAGATAGCAAATTTGATACAATACTACTGACGGTACCAAACACCTAAATTTAAGTAAAATGCTTGCTTAGATATGACGAAAAGGACTCCAAAGATTTATTAATATTGCACAAACACTACAAACAACATATTTAAAGACAAATTCCACACATGTAGAAATAATATTTTGCATTCTGGCAAATCCCCGCAGTGTTTGAAATTAAGATAAGGCCAAGAAAAAAAAATTGTTTGTTTGTCCACGTCCGACCGACCGTGTACCTTGGTGCCGACCGTATTCTTTTTTATTTTCTATTATTTTTTTAAAACAACTTTTTGAGCAATTTAAATAGCCAAACGGACCATTTTATTCCTGATTTTGTACGCTATCGTAAATCTGGTCTTTATAAATACCATCCCCAATGCGCAGTCCCTTGTAACATGATGTTAATTGCATGAACTTGGCAACCGCGGGGACTATTAAAAGGACTAAATGAACATTTAATCGCGCGTGCAATTGATGTCATTTTTATACTAAAAACGCAGTGTGAGAAAATATGAAAACTCCAGTTACGGTTCATATTTGCAATTTTTGGGGTAGTTAGTTCGAGAAAAAATAGGTTTAGTAATACTTTCACGTATATATTTCTAGAACTTCAACACTACGTTGTTTCACTTTCTGCAAATTTTCAATCATAATAAATGGCGGCGACCGATAACATGTTCACGGTATCTGCGCACACAAACTCGGTACAAAAATACTCTTTGACCGAGTTTGCAGTGTTGCAACCAGTACTACAATATTGGAACTCATGAAAAAGAGTTCAATACTATCAAAGTGATGTGTTTTGTGTTTGGACGACTTAAATTCACAGTATTCATGCCGAATTTATATTCCCAAAAATAAAAATAAAAATATCCGACCTACCGACCCTACCTTTTTCGGACCCTCTATGGACAAACAAACAATTTTTTTTTGTTGGCCTAAGTCTAAATTTATCATCCTAGAAAAAGTAAAAAGGGCTGTAAATGTACCTAAATGTTACATAATTTGGCATTTGTAGGTTATTTCCTCCACATTAGGCTCAAAATCCCTAGCTTTTTCTTGAACTAATTTAGAGCTAAAATCCCATATCTTAGGATATAGGAAGCCTGTCGTACCTAATAAGATAGATATCATTGGCCCGTAGCGAAAAATAACCCCCACAAAAGTGATTGTTTTTAAGCAGAAGACATCTTGATCTTCAATAAAAAACAATGATTTGAATGAACCAGTCTGCTCTAAAGGTGAAAAAAATTAACACAAACTTGACCTCTTAACCACATAAAGCAATAGGGAACTTATTTGATGGTGTGGGACCTGGAGCACAGCTTAGGTGGCCAGAATCTCATATATGCTCTTTGCAATGTGAGGAACCTATTTCAGATGATTAGAAGCCCTTAATGATTGATACACCGGAAAAGGTGCATTTATTTAGCTATGAATACCATCGTTATTCGTCAAAGCGCTTAGCTTATCATTCTAGCATGTACTATATTTAGCTTTCTTTGAAAGTTTGAATTTTAAAATCAGACTCAATTATCCATATTTTAACCTAGTGGTAAAGTTCAAAGATCTCATTCATATCAATTCACAAATTTAGTTTATTAATGCGAACAGTTTGTCTCATTATAGGATAGCCCATAATTTAAATCATTAAATGAAAATCACATAAAATGCCCTACTGCCCATGACCAAGAAAATATAAAAGAATATACCCGCGCACATAAGTATGTAGAGTAACTTTTGCCGCATAATCCTACTCGATAAGCTTAATTTTGGGCTCTTTTTAGTTGTCCAAAACATTTAAAAACAAATTGACTCTGAAAGGAGGAAAAAAAGTGGACCAAAACACAATAAAAAATGAATTTCTGCATATAGCGTAGGGGAATATGGGGCAACTGGTCCATGGGACAACTTTTCCAAAATGAAGGTTTTTGTAATGGTATGGGCATACTGCTTTCTTTTGAACAGTACGATTTATGTTGTAACTTGACATATATCCTTACCTTCTACATGCCAAAACATTTGCAACTTTAGGATATTTGCATATGTGATATTCTCCAGATCTTTGAAGCCACCTCCTTGAGTGACTGATTGAAAATTTAGAGATAGTATAGGTGATTTATAAAGATGAGTTTAGATCATGTTTAATGTTCTTTATATGGTCATGTTTTTTATACTGGGTACCCAAAAAAGGTGGATCTGTTACATTTGCACTACATATTATTACTTTGCATGCATATATTTTGGCTATTCTTTATCACACATACTCAAATTTGGTCTTATTTTGATGAGAAAGTATTTGGCCTTTATTTTAAAAAGAAAAATATAAACTACCATGGTTCTGTTAATTACAATAGTTCGTTAAACCTAATTAGTCAGGGGTGGAAGAGTATGTGAAGGAGGAGGAGTATGTGGAGGAGGAGGAGTGCATAGTTGAACAAGTATGGTGCAATATACATTGGGCAAACATAAAATGCACTGTTTTCACTCTTGGTACAATTCTATATTGAAAACATAACATTATTGAAGCATATTTGAATTAAAAATATAATTAGTTAATTAAGGAATCATTAATTAGTTAATTAAGGAATCATTAATTAGCATTAAGAAGCTCAAAAAATTGTTAAGAAACGTAAGTTGGTCGCCGTTTGCGAATGTATGCAAACATTTGCCTGCACCAAACTGTCCATTTTAAAAGTATAGAAAGGTTGAGGTACCCTTTTGAATAAATAAATTTAACTATTTTTAATTAAAAATTAAAAGAAGATATGTAATTAACCTCATGTATTCTGTATTGTCTGGATGTTAATTAGCACATTTTGTTAAATGCGTTTGTGTGGTGTTATTACTTGTTTTTAACTGTGTTACCAAATAAGTAAAAAACTGCTTGTTTTCATCAAGCTTGTAAACTCAGGAGAATTATTAAATTCTTAGGAATGCAACTGACCTGACCTAGTATAGGATGACCAGCATAAGCTGCTTGATTAGTTCGCCAATCAATATTGGATCACCCTATATGTTGAATACAACTTAAAACGATAACATTTTATAATTCAATCTTAAATCAGACTCTTGAAATTTGAATACTGGGTTCAAACATTATGGAAACTAACCTAGTTTGTTCATTTGAATGTGCTTTGCACATCATGAAGGTGCAAGAAGGATGAACGCAATTAATTGTATGCCACTAAACATGTGCCATTGGGAAAATTTGAGTCACCCTGTAGTTAAAGGACCCATTTTTATTGAACATTATTTGAATATCATAACACTTTAAGCATTTGCCACTTCAAATTGGAATGTAAAATCATGTTTCAGATGCAAATTTAAATTCATTCAATTTAATGATTTATGGATAATCACGTATACCTAAATTAATGTTTTAAACACCCTATATGTTTAAAATTAACACCTTTACATAAGAAAAGGGTGACTTTTAAAATCAATCAATGTTCATGTACATGTAATTGATGCATTTTTATTTGAAATCTACTTGAATTTTGTTAAAATAGCATTTTTCCGGAACTAAATAAACACATTTTTAGACACCCTGTATGTAGAATTACAGATTCATAATGAAATTTAATTTGCATATGTCTGGATGGGTATTTTATTAAACTACTTTAAATCTGTACTGAACTTTTCTCTCATCACTTCATATACATAGTGGAAGTAATTATTGAAACCCTTCTTTTTTAGAACATTTTGCTTGTTACACCCTGTACAATTTCGGGCCACCCTGTATAATCTACTTGATTGTATGCTATTTGCATCCGTTACAGTATATGCTTTCAGAATCTGTCTACTTTTACCAACTTAAAATGTAAACTTTTTCAGATATAATGCATTAACTGAAAAAGGAACCTAATTTATGGAAAAAGGGACATGTAACACAAATTGTACCCAGTATAAAAAACATGACCATATGATTGATAGATATGCAACAGTAAATATATATATATACATGCAGTACAGTCATCTTAAGGGGGGACTTAAGGAAGTTTTTTTGTTTAATTTTGTTAGTGCTGTAATTATTGAACCATGACTCAAAAGTGTATAAAAGTATACCTTTTTGGAAAGGAAATGTATCAGAGAATCCAAACTTTTTTGACCCAATTTTTTTGAACAAAGCTAACAAACATAATTTTGAGTTAAAAATGCCCAAATCACTTGATGATGATGTTAAGACACTACTGGAGGGACGATTTTTTTTTATTATTAATCTAATCCAATATTTTTTGAAATTTTGACAAAAAAGTGTAAAAAAAAATTAAAAATCCATTTTTTCACGTTTTTTGGCACTTTTTGGTCAAAATTTTCAAAAATATTAGATTAGGTTTAAAAAAACAACAACTGAGTTTGTAATTGATTATTGTAGTAGAGATCTTCCGCTTAACAATGGTACTTGTTTTTAATCGGACTTCCCAAAGCGGAATTATATCATTTTCAAGTTAATAGTCTATATGAAAACTCCAAACTGAGATGTCATCCTTTAAAGATGTATATACTTACAATGTACATACAATGTACTTTTAAATTATCATTATTATTTTTTTAATTTTTTATAGGCCTATATATTTTTCTGGATGTTATAAACACTCTGGAAATTAATTATTTACAAGAAATCACAAAAAATCACCTAAATTAGGTTTTGGGCTATTTCTCAGTTTGGAGCTCTGCCCAATTCATTTGGTTTCGGTAGAACAGATACATATGATGTAACCACAGGGTTGTCATTTAGAAACATGTAAATATCCTCTAGTTGTTATTATGGTGCAATTTCTAATTGAGACTCTAAGAGGATGTACACATTTACTGGCAATCAAACAAGAAATACAAAAACAAGTTACATAAGAAGCATAAAACGGTTTCTTTGTTTTGTAATTTTATTAGAAACAAATGTAATGTATGTACACGATGAGAAGTTATGTACAAATAAAAGTTCAGGAGGGACCATAATGTTGCGTACAATCAACTGAATCAATGTATGGTTACAAATATTTGCGTAGAATTGAGTTTTATGACATGTTCGAAACTGTCATTAATTCCTCTGTCAAACTTGACATTGTGTATAGTATTACATGTATAATGATAGTTTATAACCCTTCACGAATGTAGTTATATCAAAGTTAAAGGCATTATTGAAATGGTCATCAGACAACAAACAGGTTTAGCCAGAGTCATCATTTTTTTGGTGAACGTGTAAGAATTACTTAGCATATCTGGAGTTCTTGACAAGTCAACAAGGTCTACTGCAGATATTGGTTATAAAGAAGAAGTGTCATTATATCATGATTGACACTTTTATGCATACGCATGTAAACATTCACAATATTCAGTAATTGTGACCATTCTACATTGTTTATTGCTGACATAAGAAACGTTATGTCCTTCCGACACCTACTGTCACTATTGTATAGCCGGCTTTGGTAATATACTGTAAATCAGTTATTGGAAGAGCTCTGTTACATGTTGCCGGAGAGATAGGCCCTACCGTTATCAGGGGGGCGGTATGAAGTTGGGTTCGGGGGGATTTATTTATTTTATTTTTTTGGCCCGCGTAAGGTTTTATTTTATTTTAATGTATTCATTAATTTTTTTTGGCCTGCATAGAGGGGGATTTTTTTTCTTCCAAAAACTTCCTACCCCCACCCTGAAAATCTAATGGTGCGTCCATTACCGTAAGGTAACAGCCATGGAAAAGACTTTTCTTCACCATAATTGGTGTTTTTTAAATTCACAGGTCGCCCACTTGCATGTGATAATTTTTGTGTGGGAAGATAGTTTTATTTATGCAGGAAAGGTGAGACCTGTCCTGATTTATGGCATCTACTGATGTAGTATTTTTTTGGTTGTAGTCCATCATAATTCATATAGTGCGAAGATTACAGTGGCGTAGCTAGGATTTTTTTTCAGGGGGGGGGGGGGGCAAGATTTCTGAAATTTTCGTAAAGGTTGCCCCAATTTTATTTTGCAGTCAGTCACCTCGTAAATTTCACGTAAGTGTGTGTGTGGGGGGGGGGGGGGGATGAGGTCAACAAATTTCGCACGGTCAACAAATTACGCACGGTCAAAAAATCGCACAGTCCAAAAAACAGCACATTCAACAAATAATGGCCAATCCTCCGGGTTTGAAACAGTTATCTCTATAACATTTTAATTTATTTATAAAAACAAGGCGAAAAATTGTAATTTTAGTAATAATCATAGTAATAATGCATATAAACACTAAATCCGGAAAGTGGGGCGGGGCACAAAGGGGGGCGGGGGCACACACAAATCTGTCGGGGGGGGGGGGGGGGGGGGGGCAATTACCACTGACGGAGAAAACAACGGCTCGCATAAATCCGCTTCAAAAGTTCACAAAAAGTACAATGACACAATTATTCAATGGCGATGATATCCAGGGGATATATGAATTATTAGAGTTATAGCTCAACTAGTCGTATACAAGAACTATCAACTTTCAAAATTCACGCAAAAATATCCGATCTCTCAATATCACAGTAGGTAGTAGGTCAGCCCCGGGGGTCAGCCAGAGTTCAGATGAAGAATAAATGAATTATTAAAACCCAAGCGACAGCTCGCCCGGCCGCGAATTTATTGACCGTAACAAACATGTATTGCTGTACAATGTATGTGCATGTGTATACTATACGCTTTTACTCAGTCAAGATATCAAATGTTTGTTAATAACATCACCGCCCGGCCAGCACGGTTCTCGTCATCAAATCCTCGATAAATAATAACCCGCAGGTATTTCAATGATGGTAGTCAATCAAGCGAATGACGACAACGTCTGAAATGTCAAACAGATGAAAAGAACAAGAGAGTTATTATACAGAGAGTTCATTATTGTCTATCTCCCCCCAAGTCGCTGTCCAGCTGACAGATGTGACAGGGGCTGAGAAATCCGTATGAAAATGTTTGACTAGAGTTTATGTCACATAGTCCTTGGTCCATTCAGGTGGTCTCTTGACACGCGTGGATCGTCGCTGAGCGTTGGCCATTTCTGGATCGATCATAGTTAGCTGTGGCGTTCGGGGTCCTGTTGCGGGTGGTGTAGCGTGCGATTGGGCCGCGGGTAGTACCCTTTGTGTCTCGATAGCAGGTCGTGTAGACTTAGGCAGAGATTGGGTGTCAGGAGCTGGCTGAGTGACAGACTCGCTGTCTGGTTCGCCATGTAGCGCTATGTTGTATGGGGTAGCTGGGATGATCGGATGGTCAGGATGAGTGTTTGCAGGAGTGTTTGTCTGCGTGGTGTCCTCAGGGCACATGGGACTGTCGTGTTGCTCCTTCAATGGGAATGGGGATGGGCGGCAGTTGGATCTTGCCATGTCGTCAAGTATTGACTTACGAGGTTCTGGGCAATACACAGGCGTGAATTTTCGCAGAAATTTTCTGTTCCTTAAAGTTGTGCGACCTGAGCCGTCAACTCGTACAATATATTGATCAAATTGACGCACTTCTATCACCCGGCCTGTTTTGTCCCATTTCCTGGGGTGGAAACCAACTTGGTTCTGTACACGAACTGTGTCGCCCACTTTGAGCGGCGGGAGCCGACGAGTGTGTTCAGACCATCGCTCCGCTTGAAGCACGTGGCGATTGCGTAATGCTTCTTCTCTGGCGGTAAGCATATTGCGCCAGGTGGAATGTGGCGTATACCGGCCAGGATGAATTGGAACAAAATCCCTGATCGGTCGGCCAAAGACACATTGAGCTGGTGACAATTTCGTGGTCGGGTCTGGTGCGTTGCGGTATTGAAGTATTGCCCGCTGGAATGAGTTTGTGTCTAGCGTACCGCTGTGTCCCGTGTTGTCGGTGATTATACGCTTTACAGTCTTAACGCCTACCTCAGCGCGGCAGTTGCTGTGAGGGAAGGTGACGGATGACAGCCGATGGTGCACACCCCACTGCTGAAGGAAGTTGCGAGTTGTGGTTGCGGTGAATTCAGGGCCTCCGTCTGATGTGATCTCATCGGCGATGCCATAAGTGGCGAAGATACGTCGTAAGCAGGTAATGAGCCCGGCAGCCCCGTCAGTGGCTCGCTCGACAACGGGCCAGTTGGAGTACCTGTCGACGACCACGAGGTAGTTGGTACCTTTGTACTGGAAGTAATCTGCGCAGATACACTGAAATGGGTAAGTTGGTTCAAGACGTGGCATTGGTGGGGCGCTGTGTTGTGATGGTGCCATGCGATTACAATGGCTGCACCTTGCTCTGGTGTTTGTTATGGCTGTTGTGATACCTGGCCAGAAGACTGACGACTCGGCTCTTGAAGTCATCATGGACGCGCCTTGGTGGGCGGAGTGTAGCGCCTGAAGGCAGTCATCACGCAGTGTTGGTGGGATAACAATCCGCTCTTTGTACATTATGACACCGTCGAGGGTGTAAAGGTGATCACGGAACTGATAGTACCCACGGATTGATACTGGCCATTCGTGTCGTGTGTGTGGCAGGGTACCGTCTTCGAGCATGGTGGTGAGACGAGCTAAGTCTTGGTCACTAGTGGTTGCTAATTTGACACGATCCCAGGTTATCGACTGTAGGCCGTCGAGTGATGCAGACGCTGAAGCTTCAAGTGACATGTCAACATCGCTCTGTGGAGGGGCGTCGTCACGTAGGAGTGCCATGAATTCTGTGGGCTTGTGTGTGTGCGAAGCAAAGCTTACGTCGTCCTCCAGGGGGTATTTGGCTGGGATTGGGTCACCCGTAGGGTAGCGCGACATACAGTCAGAGGCCTTGTTCTGCGCACCCTGGATATGAACTACTCTGAAGTGGTAACGAAGTGTTTTCTCCTTCAGGTTGCGGAGGTCGCGGGTTGCTGATATCGTCTAGGGCACGCGTTGAAAAGATGCCGAGGAGTGGTTTATGATCAACCGCCACAATGAGGTCTTTGCATCCAAGTACAAAATATCTTGCACGGTCAAGGGCATCTGCCACGGCGAGGGCCTCCCCTTCGATTGGTGCGTAGCGTGATTCGGCTGGGTGTGTGAATCAGCTGCCAACCAAGACGATTTTCCATCCTTCGCGACAGCAGAATGGCTTAGCTGTGTCATCAGCATGACATTGGCAGTGCTTTTGCAGTAGCCAGTATCCAATACCAGTTTTTGACCAGTCAGTCACGAGGCAGGTGGTTCTTGACTTGTCAAAGATTTTTACGCCATTGTGTATCTCTTCAATGATCCTTTGTTTTGACTCACGGAAGAGCTGGTCAAGGGTCTCGTCCCAATGGAAAGTCTGTCCTGGCTTGAGGAGGTTGCGGAACGGGGCCATGGTAGTCGCCATTGAGAAAGCATATGCAACTTGGTTAACAAGGCCGAACCATGATCTGACGTCCGTGACTGATTTGGGAGCTGGGAAGTCTCGAATGGCCCGCATGTACTTTTGGCTTGGTCGCACGCTGTTGGTCGTGAATTCAACTGTCTCTGCCGCGAAGATAAATTTGTCAGGGTTTAGGGTTATGCCTTTGTCGCCACAGATTTCGAGCCATTCAGTGGCTTGATGAAAGCTGGCTTCGATAGAATGGGACCATAGCAGGGTGTCATCAACACATTTCACTTTGTCTGCAATGTGCGTGACTATTTCATCAAATCGACGGGTGTAGCTGTCACCGGATGCGATGTAGCCTTGCGGGCAGACCCGGTAACGGTAGCGTCCCCACGGTGTGATGAATGTAGTTAAGTGGCGGTCGTCCTCGTGGAGAGGGACACTGTGGTAGCCATTCCAGGCATCAAAGACGGTTTTGGTTGTGTCGTTGGGCACAGAACGAGCGAGATGGAATGGTGACGGTGTGTGGTGTGTCTCCCTGACAGCATTGGCATTCAGGGCTTGCATATCGACGGTGCGGCGGGGCGTTCCATTCTTCTTGGCGCATATGACCATCCGGTGGCAGTAAGTCACAGGTGTGCCCACAGGAACTGGTTCAATTACACCGAGGCTGACGTCACTGTCCAATCCCGCTTTGACTTCATCTTGCCAATGGATGGGGACTGGGATGGGGGTGTGGTGTGCCACTGGCTTGACATCTGGGTCGATCATTAAGCGCATTGGGGGGGGGGCCTTTCATCATCGGGAGTGGTGTATGTGTGCATGTGTTGAACGTTGATGAGGCGTAGTAGTCTAGATGCCACTGTTGGAGGCGTTCTCTGTTGTCAGTGGTGGCTGGAAACGGGGGCGAGGTGGGACGTGATGGGGGCTTCTTGCGAGGTGGGCAGTCACAAGGCATCGTTTTGTCATTGCTGTCTCCACTGGTCGAGCACTCACCAACGGTGGGGAAGGTGCCGCGTATTATCTTAAGAGCCATGCAGGCTTCCCGGCTGAGGAAGAGTTTGTCAGACTCGTCAGTGATGTATACCATCTGCTTGGTTGTGAGGGCCTCCCCATCTGGCGATCGACCTGTGAAGCGTACCAGGGCTGCTCCGACGATGTTGATACCATCGTTATTGGCGGCGCACATTGACATTGTCACTGGGAGTAGATCACTTTTGTTTAATCCTAGTTGAGACAGGATCTGCACTCCTTCTAGGCAACTCTGGCATCCTGTGTCGGCCATGCAGTTGATGGGGGTGGGCCCAGTGTCTCTTGCTATGAGGACGCCAAGGGCTTTGTAGTCTTCGCGATTGACGCTGGCAGACAGAGTGATATACGGCTGGGGCATGGACGAATGCTTGAGCCAGGCATTTGAGAGTTGATCGTGCACATGGTGGTCCAGGGTGATGGCTGCACTGGTGCTGTGGCCCAAACTGGTTCGGGGCTGGTTGTGGAAGATGTCGTGAATGCCGCAGAGATTTCCAAACTCGGCATCCTCCTGCGATGCGGCGGCGGTATTGTCGTTGCGTCGGCCGCCTCTGCAGACAGAGCTGAAGTGGTTCCTGATGTTGCACTTTCCGCATATCTGGCCGTAGGCGGGACATTCCGTTCTGCGAACTCGCGTGGGGGCCTTAGCTCCGTGGCCATGTTTTCCACAATATATGCATGTGTCGCCAGGTTTAGGAGGCTGTCCAGTCTGGGTCTGTGGTTTCTGTGCGCGATCTTTAGCTGGTCCCCGTTGCTGCTTTTTGTATGAGCTGCTGGCCGCTGCGGTGTGGTGTGCGTTCACAAGTTGGTGTGCTGATCGTTTCCCGGACTCTTTTGTTTCAATGAACTGCAGGACTTCTTCGAGGGAGGGAGACTGGTTTTTGTCTCCAAGAAGATCGAGCTGGATGTCTTTGTCCGTGAGGCCATGACTGACTATGTCCCGGATCATGGGCTCAGTATAGTCAACATCCTTTCCGCAATCTGGGCATGGGACGGTGTACTGGCATGTGTCAGCCTGTCCACGGACGCGGGCGCTGAAGGCACGAACTGGTTCATCATGGTCCTGTTGCATTGTTTGCAGCTTTGCGCGTGTCACCATGGGATTTTTTGCTCTGATTGCTAGGTTTTTCATAAGCATTAGGACATCCTCTTTGCTCTTGTTTGTGAGTGAGCCCCCGGCAGTGCGGGTCAGGTCCCGACGGAGTTTATCGTCGCAGCACTCAAGTAGTTGTAGGATTCGGGCTTTTCCTGTTATCTCGGTTGCCTCTTCATATAGTCCGCCCACCGTGTGAGGAAGTAATTCCAGTCCTCGGATGTACCTTCCGCGGCTAGCACAGGTCGGTTAACTTTCTCGACCCTTGCTGTAGTGTGGGTGGGTTTGGCGCCTATATTCGTGTGGACCAGGCCGTGTATCTTTAGGAGTTCCAGGGCGAGCTGTGCGTCCACGTCACCTGTGTTGTAGGCGCACTCCGGGAAGGGGCACTCGATCACAGGCATGTTTAGTCAGCGATCGACGGTGGTCGATGGATAATGTTACTCAGAGTTTACGATGTTGTCGTCATAAATAATAACCCGTAGGTATTTCAATGATGGTAGTCAATCAAGCGAATGACGACAACGTCTGAAATGTCAAACAGATGAAAAGAACAAGAGAGTTATTATACAGAGAGTTCATTATTATCTACTCGACACGGAGAGACTCCCCTTGTAAACATATATACAAACCCCTCACGTCCAATAAAAGCCATCGACACGGATGGACTCGGAGGCGCTTGTACTTGATCCGTGATACAAATACACAACACAATGGTATCCAAGCGTCACACTTCTCGTCCAATCAATATACCCGTATGAAAGTGTCATTTGGCTGGACCCGTTTGACAATTATACCGATTTGATCACGGTTTTCTGAGCCAAGTGACTCGAAGCCATTATAAATAACGCGCACTTGCTCTATCGATTGTCAATCTCGGGGATAAGAGCAAGCCCCCGTTGGGGCTAGCTCAAAAAGCCTATATAAGCTAGCCTTGATTCAAGGCGCAATTGCTGGATATCACTCTATATATAGCCTATACAAATAATACTAGTACCAGAAAAGACCCAACCACACATAACTCTCTATCAGCCCCAGATCCACCTGTTAAACTTGTCGATGCTTTTAATTTTCCAGAGTTGCTTCAGGCCAGTCGGTTCTCGGGACGAGTTCGGTTTTCGGATGTGGCAATTTCATAATATGACAAACCCATATGTGCAAGTTCAGTTACACAGTGATATAGTGTCAATGGTGTGTTGTGTAGCATGTACACGACAAGTGGACATGTAGTGGTGGGATCTGTGAGTGGTGGTGGTATGGTAGGGATAATAAAGCAATCTAAAAATCAGTCCTTTTTTTAGGGAGAGTAGAGGTCTAATATTGGGAGATTATCTGTATGTAAAGAGTATCTTTGCTGCCCAAGGACTTGCAGCAAGTCTAATATAAGCATGCTGGCTGAATGAAATGAAAGTTAGAAAAGATGGAAGAAAAGAATGAAGTAAAAAGAGCCACTTCCAACAAATAAAGATAACAATTTTGCTGTCAGCCTGGACAAGAGAAAAGAATAGTCTTGATCCAATCTCATTTGTGTGCTCAGGGACTTTCCGAAATATGATTGAAACCATAGGTTGTGGTTGTAACGACCCGAAAATGGCGCATGTTGCTAACTTGGGACATTGATGGTTTGGAGTTGCGGTCAATATTATCATTTAAAGAATGCTTCAACTTAAATCATTATCACAGGTATTCATTTGGTAGAGTTATTAGTTTATGAATTTGCAAATAACAAAGTATACCATTTCTTACTTTTGAACTAAAGACCCTAGTCTACTTGTAGGACGCGAACGCCATAATAATTGTGAATTCAAAGATGCTCGCTGTGGCTACATAAAACTGTGTAATGGCTAAAAACAAAAAAGCAGTTTTTCCTTTTTTTCTGAAAGGTTTTGGAGTTATTGATTATTATGACAAATGGTGGTATGTTTTGAAACATTTTGGCGTAAAATGTATTATGTCACAGGCATGCTTGAATATTTTTTCATCTCGACAAAGTGCTGAGTCATTTTGTTGGGGCAAGTGGTCTAAAGGGGTATGGGGCAACTGGTCCACCTGCAAAAACATTATCAAAATTGTCAAATTCATTTTGAAAATGAGTTGTTAGTGTCAATGAAACATGACTCGGTATTGAACTTGTGAATAGAATATGAAGCAATTCACATTCTTACTGGTTCTTAGACATTTTGGGGCATTTTTCCACAATTTCTGCTATTAAATGATTACAATGTGACATGAAATTGCTTTAGAATGGTTTAAAACCTCGGTATTATGAATTATATCTTTATTTTATTTTAAATGGTGTCTGAAATACCATGATTTATGCGTTTTATTCACTGCTTTTTGTGTATATCAACCATTGGGTCATCATTGTCATATTGACTTACTTCCCCTGTGACATGAAAAGCTTGTTAATTATCAAGATAGTTTATCATAAGTAGTACTAAATGCTGATTAGGCCAAAACAAAAACAAAGTTTGTCTCAAATGACCCGCCCGCATTCCCCGGCGAAACCGCCCGCGTTAGTTCCTTTTTTTGTGTGTTTTTTTTCATTTTTTTCCCCCCAATTTTTTCCCCATTTTTTTCTTCTTCAATTTTCTCAAAAAAATCTTGCAAAATCCAACTTTTTGACCAAATAAATGACGATCAGGTCTAAATTGAAGAACCCCCCCCCCCCCCCCCCGCCCTGCAGACCGCATTAGATTTTCAGTCTCTCATGTCATTTGAGACAAACTTTTTTTTTTTGGGGGGGGGGGGGGGGGGGGGAGGCGCCTTATGAAGTAATTAAAATCATTAAAGATAGGGTATATATATAGATAAATGTATGGGGTATCTGAACATCACAACCCTGTAACCATTTAACTATATAGGTTCATACTTTTTTTATCTAAAAAATGTGCAGTCGAAAACTTCGCTTGCTTTTATACACCATTAGTATTACTGCTATTTACATGTTAACCACGACAACTGTATAAAACGTGGGTTTCATGAGACATGTATCGTTTTTTACATGTTAAATGATATGTAAATGTGTTTGCAAAGAAAATACCACCTGGTTTCCGTGTTGTCATTCACTGATTTCTGTGTATTCTAACCGTTGGAACATTGGACCAATGCTGGGGTAACTGGTCCACGCCAAGTAAAGTTTTCAGTTAGTGCTAATTGACCTTTTCTTTAAATATTGATTATAATTATGTTATATGTAAACAGTTACATGGGTGATATTTTCATAGCAATTCGATAAATATCTATGAAATATGCTTAACTTGGACAATGCTGGACCAGTTGCCCCATCCTCCCCTAGCTATTTTTTTCTAAAAAAAACAAGAAACCAATTTGCATATCACAAGGCTATTACCCAAATGAATGTGAGACAACCCTTCTTTTGTGCTTAATTGTATATTAATTTTGTTCATTTCAGGAAGATGTCTTGTCTTACTATAACCGCCACCATACTCTTACTCATTGCATCACCAGTGATGAGCCAAATCGTACCAGAAGAAAGCCAAACCTCTGCTACAACATGTAATAACTGCTGTCAGGGCCCTGGGGGCATACCGGGTATACCAGGTGTACCTGGGTCAGCAGGGCCCTTAGGTGCCCTTGGCCCCAAGGGAGAGGTAGGAGGGCAAGGACTATCTGTGCAAGGTGTGAAAGGTGACATTGGTGATATTGGGCACCCAGGACCAATGGGGCCTCAGGGTGATTTAGGAATAGGGGGCTCACCTGGAAAAGTGGGCCCTGTTGGAATTCAGGGCCCTGCTGGAATCCGGGGTCCTGTTGGAATTCATGGCCCATTTGGAATTCAGGGCCCTGTTGGAATCCAGGGCCTTCCAGGACAAGATGGATTACTTGGTTCGACAGGAGAAAAGGGGGAGAAAGGTGACGCAGCTGTGGCAAGATTTTCAGGATTCACAGCCCGCAAAACAAATGCTCAATCCGGTGCTATTGGTGACACTGTGACCTTTGACTTGGTGATAACAGATGTGGCTGGACATTATGATGCAAGCAGTAGCAAATTCACCAGTCAAATTCCTGGGTATTATCTCTTCACATTTGCCATTGGTACAATAGTTAATAATGGGCCATTTGTGTCATTAGTCAAAAATGGCATAAAAGTAATTGATGCCGCCTTTTTTTCATCACCGACAGGAACTTATCGTGCAATGGCAACTAACTCCGCCTTGCTGAATCTTGTGCCAGGTGACCAGGTTTGGATCATGAAAACGAATGTCCAACAAATTTATGGGTCAACTAATTCCTGGAGGTGGACCACATTTTCAGGAGTTCTACTTCATGAGATGGGATAAGAATGCCAACTCAAATTAAGAATAGTTTGAAATATCATTTTTACATTTTAATTTTTTTAAACTCCACCACCCTTTTTTGATCGATTTTGACTCTTTATAACTCATTTTGCTTCAATGTTTTCCTGCCGATTTCACCATTACATCTAAGGTACCAATATCACCAAAAGGTAATGCTGATGAAGCAAATAGGTACATAATTACTTTCCAGATCAACTCATACATGTTAACATTTTCCACGTGGCTATTGGTTTTACGATATAACATATTTTTCAGAAACTTTTCCCAACTTTCAAGGCTTATCTCAAGGATTACTGAACCAACACTACATGTAGGCATATTTGTACTTATTTCAATGCATTTCTCATGGTGATTCAAAATATGGTAATGAAATTCAATAATGTTGACATTTATTAAACATTTTGTAACATTTTGGAATGTCGTCTGCAGACGCCTGCCGCGTGGAAAGTGTTAAAACAACTTACATTATCTTCCTCTTAGTGAATGATAGCACTAGTCTAATGATCATGTCAAAAACATTCTTCTGTCACTATAATAACCCTTACAATAGGATGGGGGCAGTCTTTGCCCATGTTTTGGTTAATTGTATGCATATTTCCCCTGATATTTGAATGATGAAAGATTTTTCTCTTACATCCCCCATCAATCAATGGTGGGACCAGGCACTCTGTTCAACAATCTGCTGATGACATTGACATTTCATAACATTGGGCTGTCCCCTATGGAAGACATTGTTACGAATTCCAAGTGGGGTTACCTGCATTGGGTGTCAAACCGCCAACTAGACTGTGTGCTATCCAACAGAGGCCTAAAGGGTGTATGGGGGAGAGCATCACCAAAGAGGACCTCGTTTAAATAGCGTTTCTTATGTTGTTTGCAATACGTTGCATATCAGGAAACCGAGGACGTGCAGGTGTGTCCGCAGTTGGAATGTAAAAAACGGGTGTGCGTCCTCGTTTGCAGGTAATTACAGACGCAGGCACGCACTATTGGAATGTCCATAGCATTATGACACTGAATAAAGCTCCCAATCAAAGAAATAATCAATTTCAAAATCATGGTGCACTTGTACAACCACATTATCAGATACTGCTCCAGTATATCTACAGAATCCTCTTACTCTATATCTTGATACTGCTGGTAATATATAAACACATTACTGTTGCTTCCAGTGACGGCTCCAGCATCAATTTTTCTTTTTGGAGGGGGAGGGAGAGGGGTAAGAACAACAATTTTTGTCAAGTAATTTTGACATTAAAAGTCAACATTTTGCATGTTTTTGGGACAAAATGTGGTGTCATCACTGGTTAATGATCATCTGAAATTGATGAATTTGTTCTCAATTAGACATTTCATGGCAATTTTAAGCTAATTTGATATTAAAAATCAACATTTACGATTGTTTGTGGGACAAAATAAGATGAGCTTATTGTGGGGGGGGGGGGGGGGGGGGGCATTTATTCCTTCAATGCCCTGCCACTGCTGGTTACATATATAATGTTTGTATATTATTAGATGTGTCTGTTTTGTTGCTCTTTGGAGGGTGTGTTTTTCAGAGAGGGTTTGGTCAAATGCCACTTACTAATAGTTACAATAAGGGGGAAAAGGAAGAAATTTGTGTCAGAAGACCACACACATAAGGCGTAGCTTTTAAAATGTACATGTTACCACATAACTTTTTTCCCTATTTTTGAAAATGATGGTGTCAGCTAAGGTGTGACTGTATGGAATGTTTTTCCAATATTTAAGCAGTATTTTAACAGACTCCGGTGATTTATTGGAATATGCTTCTTCAAATTTTAATTTCACATTGTGAAGTACCATAATTAGCTTCATTTTCTTACTTCACAGAGCATGTCTCATGTTTTCTTAAAAATATAAGAATATTGTTAAAAATACCGCATTTCACATCACACTATTTCATAATAGTAAATGATTTGGTTGAAGCACCCCCACCCCCCAGATTGTAACAAAATCGAGGAAAATTATGACCTATATATACACGGACATGTCAAATGCGTAATATTGCACCCAGTGACATGTCGGTGTATATATAGGTCATCATTTTCCTCGAT
Source organism: Ophiura sarsii (assembly GCA_035610835.1). Lineage (NCBI taxonomy): Eukaryota > Metazoa > Echinodermata > Ophiuroidea > Amphilepidida > Ophiuridae > Ophiura > Ophiura sarsii. The sequence continues at coordinate 36,066,918 of CM069448.1, forward strand.
TTTGTTACAATCTGGGGGTGGGGGGTGCTTCAACCAAATCATTCACTATGGATATTATAAAACCGTCGGCATCATTAAATCATTAAAAACAACGTGTAATTTCAATATTTTAAAGTTGTATTATTACTATTTATAAGGTATTTTACCTTTACAGGAGAATGTATTGTGTTAGTATGCTATTCGATACAAGTAGATTTTGCACATAATGGATAAAAAAAAGTTACCTATACAATTATGTTAATATCAAAAAGATATATGTTGTTATTTATTTTACGTCTTCGTATTCTTAACTTAAGTGTACATCTTATTTGCTAAGAATGAGCTGTAACCTTAGATAGTGTCATTGTTGTTCAACATGGTGATTACGGTAAAACGGTTTACACCTGTACCTAACTTTCAATTTCAATATAGGCAAGATACAGTAAAACAAACTACAGAAAATACCCATAACGAAACGATATATACTAAATGTATACTCAATTCAATTCAAGAAAAAAGAAGGAACAACAACAACAAAAACAAAAAAAGAAGAAAAGAAAAAGAAAAGAAAAGACAATTCAATATATTAAAACAAAAACAAAACCTCAATTTTTGTTAATATATAAACAATGTGGCATTTAAAGATCTACATAGATCTCTGAACCAATTTTAAAATGAGAAGAAGTATAAAAAAAAACCTTAAAATCTCTTGAAACTAGACATATCCCAGAGTGCTTAATATATCTATTTTACCCCAATGTTTGTAATATAAACATGATGTTACAAGTACATTTCATACAATTACATAGTTGTGGAGTATTCTTTCCATTGATTATGCAATCAATTACTGTACACTATTGGGAAATTACCAGGCAAAGTCATCGTTCTATAAATAGAACTGCCATATACCATGACGTCATACTCTTACTCCCCAAAATTTACTCCCCAAAATTTACTCCCCAAAATTTACTCCCCAAAATTTACTCCCCAAACCTACTCAAAAGGGACATGATACACTACTCGTTTATCGTAAACAACCTCCTATACCTTTACACGTTAACAACAATAAATAAACGTGTTGTAGTGTTTATTAGAGTAATATATTGTTGCCTTCATGCACGTCCACACTTTTCTGTATTCATTGGCTTTATCAAAACTGCTTTTTCCGCTATGCTAGTATGTAATCTGTGTGCTTTATGATCTTTTGATTCTGAAGTTTTTAAACTTGACAATTTGGCTGCCAGCATAGAGTTTCTGTAGTGATTTGTAGTGCTGGGGAGCAATACAGTTACTCAATTTTATTTTGCAAATGGAGCTGTTGTGTAGACATTCATTTAAGCAGTATAGTACTCAATTTGTAGCATCATACTTATATGCATTAATGAGCTTGTTTCTGCTGGACATCTCGCTTCACCGCGCTTTTATTCACGTATTCCCCCACATTTTAAAATGGGTGTCACCGCCAATGCTTTCTTTCTTCTCTGATAGAAACTTGCTAATACACCTTCTGGTAGGAATGTAAATATTCACTCGATCTGTTTCTGCTGATAATATTGCCTCGCATCACCTCGAATTAAGCACCTCAAAAGATGGTCGACGGAACAACGCGTATCACCTCGAATTAACCTCTACCCAATCTGTTTCTGCTGGGGCCGTCACTGCATATTTTTTTGCAGCACCGCGAATCACCGCAAATTAATGGTTCAGTTGAAACACACTCAATGATTCAAATATAAATTTTAAGAAACAAATCTCAAGTAGGCCTACTTACAAAAATATCGATTTGTCGGTCGTATAAAACATATTTCTTGCATCGTATTATTGATTATTTGTCAGCTTTTACTCAAATATTATAGTTCATACGAAGTTGCCAAATTTGTTATTGTTTACATATATCATCATGAAAATATCTGTGATTATTTATACTATAAACAATGTACATTTCTTTGACCTATTTATGTAAATCTAAATGTCCAGTGTAAAATGTTAAAGGTGTATGACCTGATTTGTTTTAAATGTGTTTTCTATATGTGACCCCAAAGAAGATTGTAAGGTCTTCCCACAATACATTGCGCGAACGCCAGCCAACTAATAACCCGGGAGCAATGCAACACTTTTAAGTTTTCAAAACTGAATTTTTGCTATTTTAGGTTGCTAATGATTTTTGAAGACTTTATAACCCCTAGTATCACCCCTCTGCTGGATACCTATCAAAATATTCACACAGCTCATTTTACAGGGGGGTCAAAGTTTGGTTTTGTACAGGGAAGTATAGGGAGAGCTGAACTTGTTTTAAACCTGGGGTGCATTTCTTTGTTGAAAGGTGTATCATGATACATTTGGTATTAAATGATAGCTGTATATCAGTATTATTTTTCCCCATGTTTAAACCAGCATTTTTTATAGCTTATATGATGTAATAAATCAATTTAAATACTTAATTATAGGGCGCCCTCGCTTGACCTGTCACAAATTATATTAAATGTATGGAATGCCATTAGTGTAGTAACTCAATTATCAGTGTTTATTATCTATAAACCATGTGTTCTCTTTGATAAATATGTATTATGATAAGTAAACATGGCTTATGGAGAAATAAAAAGTTGAATCAATGTTTTTTCGACCAATAGAGATGGTTTATCACATGTAAAAAATGTGCATTGACTAAATACATGAATGGCTTGCCATATTCAAGCATGTTGTATGGATATAATAAATAGTCCATCTCAGATCAGAGTCCAAAAGTAAAATGCTGTTATAAATGGGCATTGCAAAAGTGATTTTGTATGCTTAATATTATTTTAAATACCAATAGTTTATAGAATATGCCAAATTTGCTCACCGGGGGTGCCACTCCTCATGCCAAGGGGTCCCATTTAGTCATGGTTAATTAAGACTGTCCAATATCAATTTTTTTTTAAATTGTGTTTTCATTACATGTTTTTACACATATTAAGAGTCATTTTCTCATTTAATAAAATTGAATGCCAATAGTTGATATGATCTGCCAAATGTACTTCCCCGGGGGTACAACTACAAAACGGGGACTACTATTTAATAACAGGTTAAATTATTGGTGTTTTCATACATTGGTGTTTTCATACATGATTTGTATTCACACATACATGTATGAGAGTCAGTATTTCCCACTGAATGCCATAAGAACATAACATGTGCCAAATATGATCCCTCAGGGGTGCCACTCCTCCTGTGAGGGGGGGTTATATTTACTGGGTTTCAGTGCCCCCCTACCAAAAAAGGTACATTTTAAAGTTTTAAATGTTTTCGTTACATGTGTTTACACACATCGAACGTTATTTCCACGTTTAATACAACTTTGAAGGCTAATAGTATAAATATTATCTGCCAAATGTACTTCCCCGGGGGTACCACTTTCGAGCGGGGTCTATTCAATAACGTGTTTTCATTTTCATACATTGGTATTTTCATGGCATTATTTCAGACATATTATATTTACACATAAATGATAGTCATATGCTATTCTGAATGCCATAGAACATAAAATGTGCCAAATATGCTTCCTCAGGGGTGTCACTCCTTTTAGAGGGGTTATATAAACTAACTGTTAAGCTTAAGACAGTTCAATTTCAATTTATTTGTTTTTTATTTTATTTTAATTTTCCTTTTTTTCATAAAATATTAAGAATCATACGAATTTGAATGCCAATAGTTGACATTAATCTGCCAATTGTCCAATTTCAATGATCTTGGTATATAATTATCCTGAATGCCATTGCCATTAGTACATAAAATGTTCCATTTTTCTCCTGGAGGGTACCACTCCCAAGAGCAGTCCTAAGGGACCGTTCATTATTTCGCCCGCCGGATTCGAACGATAAAAATCCAACAGCTTCCGAGGCTTCACCCCCTTGACCCCCACAAAAATGAAATTTATTTAATCATGAAAGTTTATTCAAATTATGCGATGTATTTAAACCTTCAAATATTCATTTAACATCGGGATTCATGGGATTATGACAGTCAAATTAGTACAAATATAAAAGCTGTTCGAGCCGTCTATGCGCGCATGTGCCTACAGAATTAAGTTTATTGTTTTAGAAAATCGTTTAGAGCAAAAATATATCTCAATCATGGCAAATTTAAGTGTAAACGTGCACTGTTATCATGTAAAAGATGATGATCCTTTACCTAAGTGGATTTAGATATGTGCAAGCTTTTGAATTTGTCCCTCTCCTGTACATGTTTTAAGCAGGTTGTGTGAAATATAAATGATGAAAGATATTACTTACTACGACATTCTGTGCTCCATGCTCTTTCCACTTAGGGTCCATATCCAAACACTGAGTGCTTTTAAATTGTTTTTTCTAGCGATTTCAAAGCGCTTTTCCAACGAAATACCGTTGGAAAAGCGCTTTTCCAACGAAATACCGTTGGAAAAGCGCTTTTAAATCGCTAGAAAAACAATTTAAAAGCACTGAGAGTTTGGATATGGACCCTTAGTAAGATAATTTATACATGTAATAATGAAGATATTCTCAGACTTAAGGATTTGTAAATTCATTGTGTATGTGTATGTCATGCTATCTTCTTGTTATCATTAAAATATGAGAAAGAGTATGGTAAATCAGTGGGACACTGGGTAAATACAGGTAATTCTAACAAATATGGGATTTCACTTTGTCCTGCACTACATGTACATGGTGTGCAGATATAATAAACATCACAGAAAATAATGTGAGTTGTCGCAACGGTTATTATAAATATTATTTCACATGGCACAATATCTCTTATTTGTCAAGGAAAAAGAATGGTTAAACAAAAATAAAATACCAACATTCTTATAACATTTATATGGATCAATCGATGTAAGGCAAAACATATCACAAAATATGGAAATATCATGAAATGAAACACATTTGATACAATTTTCTAAGCATATAAGGAGTAGAGACTCATGATATGAATATCTTAGGTTAATTATTTCTTTCATTCCATATAGACATGTAAGAGGCAACATATGTTCATGGTTTTTGCAAGATTTAGAGGCTTTTTAACAGTGTATAACGTCGTAGTATTCTCTGTATGCGAATATGCAAAATACTGCATTTTAAGGACTATTTTTAATGAATAAATTAAAAACAATTTATCTTACATGAAAAAAGTTGTTAGATATGAGTTCCTTGTCTGATTTCCTTTCCCTTTCATTTGAATCCCATATTTACATACTTTCGTCGAGGTTCCGATTTGACCACCCCCCCCCCCCTGAATTCCTTGTAGGGGGGTATGTGTGAAACTTTTGTGGGGGTTTCCCGGAAACTGGTAAAACTACTTATTATGGGCTACCAAGTTACATGGTGCAACCGAAAATAGCATGAAGTATAACAAAAAGTGTCTCGGTGCTCCCGGGTTAATGCTCCTGATATCAAGAGAGCGATTATTGGACAGTTTTGGGGGGTATTTGAGGGGTTAAGACTCATGATAGGAAGATCTTAAGTGAATTTTTTCTGTCATTCCAAGATAGATATGTCATGGGCAACATATGTTCAAGAATTCGTGCAAGATTTAATGGCTTTGTAACATTGTAAAATGTGGTTGTCTTCTTTTAAGTCAAATTGTGTTGCCGAATATGCAAAATACTGCATTTTAAGTACTGTTTTTTTGCAAATAAATTGAAAATGGTTGATCATACATAAATAAAGTGTCTAGATATGAATTCCTTGTTTGATTATCTTTCATTTGAACCCCATATTGACATACTTCCGACAAAGTAAAAGTTTGACCCCCCCCGGAGGGGGGGGGGGGGGGGGGGGGGGGGGTCTGTGTGAAACTTTTGGGGGGTATCCCCGAAATTGGTCAGACAACTTATTATGGGCTACCAAGTTACATGGTGCAACCAAAAATAGCATGAAGTATAACAAAAAGTGTTGCGGTGCTCCCGGGTTATAAAGATTTTTCACACTATGCATTTGTCAATCTCTTCAGTTTTAGAAATAAGAAAAAGGAACACTGATAACTAATTTATTCATTGAACCTAAGAGCTCCAATGATGAACGCACTATGAAGCCATGATTGTGTGTATATATCTATGGGAACCGAGACAAATTGGAGACCAGAATTATGGCATTTTGCAAAAACGCAATGCATTGTGGGGGTATCTTCTTTGATGAGGCACAGTAAGGTAATATTAGTTATCCCCTGCATGTTCACACAATACGGAAAAATACCTATGGTTTGGCATGTCATATCACATGAGGCCTATCTTTAAGGATCAAATTGTTACAAGTGTAGCATAATTGGAGAGAGTTTGTCTGTAGAAAATCATGATACGGACTGCCCTTCTTGTCCACTGAAAAGAACAGTTAGATCTGAAATGAGCTCTTCAGAGTAAATTGCTTTAGGTCTAAGTTGGATCAATTGCGTTAGGTAAAGTATGTGCCATGTGTTATACCGAGTGAGTCAGAAAGAATGGGCACTTTTTTTAGAGAAAGTGCCACATAAATCTCAGGCCTGCATATTCAAATCCAATGATTGCGTCACAATGTTACAACACTTTAAGAAGAACTGGATATTTTTAAGCCAATGGCAATAACACAATTGTTGGGTGACTGATCCAGAGACGTCAACCAATGAAGCTAGTAAAAACACAAAAAAGGCACTTGAATGTTGGATACAAAATCTTAAAATGACAGGAAATTATCAGAACTGTGGAATTATGAGTAATAAAGCCTGGGAAATTATGAGTAATAAAGCCTGGATTCATGAAATAAAAATGAAAAGATAATTTAAGCTGATTCAGAAAATGGACCCAGCCCATATAGCCTTGGCACCTGTGGTGTAATGGGGAATCGTTCGCTGCTGGTGCTGGAGGTTCCTGGATCAAATATCGGGGGATATTTTGGTCAGTTTTCCACGTTGAAAAATAAATTCTGAAAAAAGTGGGGGTAGAGTAAGGGTTAAGAAGCAATTTTTTTGATTTTATTTTTTTCTTCAAAATTTTTCTAGGTTTATATAACCCTAACACTACCATATACCACAAAATACCACGACTGCGCACGCTGGTACCACCCAGCGTGGAAGTTTTTATGAAAAAGATGGACCCAGCCCATATAGTTGGCGCAGTATACTGCGCTAATAGCCTTGGCACCCGTGGTGTAGTGGGGAATCGTTTGCCGCTGGTGCTGGAGGTTTCTGGATCAAATATCGTGGGGATATTTTGATCAATTTTCCATGTTGAAAAATAAATCCTGAAAAAAGTGGGGGTGGGGGTGGGGGTAGAGTTAGGGATAATGACTTGATGATTTGACTTTCCCGTATATTGGCTTCAACATGTGGGGTTTTATTCCAATTAGTGTAACATGATAATGCAATGGTCAATTTTTAACATTCTTGTTTTGAATGAAAGCCAAATTATAGGTCTTTATAATAGTTCTACCATTGTTTTTTAATATACATACCTACATTTTTTGTGACGCCTTTGTGAAAAAAGTGCCCATTCTTTTTGACTCGCCCTGTTTGATAGAGCCTATGGAATCTTGTGATATCAGACCGTGTTCAAAATAAGTGGTTATCCAGTTATCCGAACTAACAACATTTGCTGATGGATAACCAGTTTGCAGTGCTAATTTTGACATAAAACAGTTTGTTATTAATCGTCAGTTATAGGATAACACAAAAAAGTGAAGGGTAACCTAAATCTCCTTGTAGGTTGGAGAAGAACAATATTTTTTCTCATCTCTAATGCTGATATCAGAAATGCCTATGAAAAGACAAATATAATCATGATTTGAACATTGATGATGAGTACCGGTATTTGAAGTATTTGTTTTGTTGGTAAAAAATAGCAGCTAGCTAGTTCAAGATAAATATTGAATAATCCAGTAGCCATAAAAACCAGAGGAGAAATGTAACGTGTCATAACGTAACGTAATGTAACATGTGGCGTAACATTATTAAACTTAACATAACATGTGGCGTAACGTAATGTAGCGTAGCGTAATATAATGTAACGTTATGCAGGTTACATTGTAGAGATGACATTTTACGATCAAAATAAACCAAAGTACTACATGTATTTTCAGGAGATATTGTTATTAACTTCACATTGGCCTGAACGTTTCAGGTGTAGCAGTAGTCAGGAAATATAGTTTGCCACCTTTTAGCTGCCTTAGCTCTATTGCTTTGATCACTTATTTTGAAAAGCAAGCAAAATATCACTGTCTTGCATATCAACTGTTCTATTTCACACTGTACAAATAAAACAAATTACTTGTATGGACCTGTCACATTAAAATGAACCATTCTGCCGCCAGGATATGAAAGATTTTGCTAAATTATAATTTCTTTTAAATGCACACTGTGTATGCAAACCTCTCCATTCTACCTACATAAAGTGAGGTTATAGACATTAATATACACATGTATGGTATGAGTGATTGAGGGAGTTTTTTAACACTTTCCACGTGGCAGGCGTCTACACAGACGACGGTTCCAAAATTGATTAAAATGTTTCAAAAATGTCAGAATTGTTGCATTTCATCACCGTGAGAAATGCATTAAAATAAGTACAAATATGCTTAGTATTGGTTCAGTAATTCTTGAGATAAACCTAGAAGGCTTTTGAAACATCTGTTTTGTATACAGGGTGAGTAAAAAACTGCAATAGTGGAAAGAAGCCATCTTGTTTTCAAAATCAAGTTGTAGTTTGAAATATTTTAAACGTTGCAAGAACTATATATTTGTTCCTAACTTTATGTGAAAAAATGAAGTCAATCACAATTTTCGTTTGTCTTTGGTGAACCTCTTTGCTGCACAACCCAATTTAGTTGTTTGTCCATGAGCATAGTGATTTTCAATTGAAATTGCACACACATTTCTTGTTCACATTTGATTATCCCGCCAACAAAAATTTGGAATAATTTCATTTTTATTCAAATCTAGAGCATTATGAGGAATTCATAGCATGGGTTATGTAAATTGATTATTTTATTTCCCACGTAAACAAGAAATGAAGCATTAAATTCTAAATATGTCGCAAATTTACTCGACTTTACAATTGTTAATGAGAGACACATTTTGCAATCTTATGCCTGTTTTGGGTGTTTCGTGGACAAGCGTGTGAAATGGGTGCATGGGTAAAAAGGTTCACCAAAGGCAAACGAAAAATGCAATTGACTTCATTTTTTCACATGAAATTAGTAAAGAATATGTTATTCTTATAACGTTTGCAAAATTTCAAACATCAACTTGGATTTGAAAACAAGATGGGTTCTTTCCACTATTGCAGTTTTTCGACTCGCCCTGTATAGTAAAACTAACTAATAGTAATAGCCGCATGGAAAGTGTTAAGGGTGTATTTGGCTTCAGGATAATTACATGGATGACCGCCTTTCAGGATGACCGCCTCTTCCACCTCCCCCGGCCCCCACCCCTTGGGAAAATGGCGATAAGTCAAATTGCCTTCAAGTTGTAGAAAATCAAAATCAACAAAATCAACAAACATCAAGTTACGAGAACAAGTTTGAAGATGATCATGAACTCCCTTACAATCTCTAAACACAATCATATGTGTGTCAGTCAGCGCAATCAGGTAGGGGAGGGACTTCTAGTACTCCGGCAACTTGGGTTTGATTCCTAACACCGGCCCATTTGATTCCCACACCTTTTTCCTAATTTGGCCCATTTTCTTCCCCGATAGTTTGATTCCCAAAATCACATTAACATGGGTGGGATTAACCGTTGCAAAATGACTACTACCATTTTGATATCAGAATAATATAGCCGATGAATATCCAGCTATAGTCTATTTGTATCAAATTCCAGATGCAGAATGAAATACATTGTAATAATTACCAGTAGCGTAGCCAGGCAGGGGCAAGGGGGCAGAGTGCCCCCCCCCCTGTAATAAATTTGACCGGGAAAATTGGGAAGGCAAAGGAATGGAAAGGAAGGAAAAGAAAGGGAGATAAAAAGGGAAAAGAAAATGGACAGAAAGGAGAAAGGAAGACAGGCAAATTAATTAGAAATTGCAGTTTTTCACCCCAGTATGGGGGGACGCAACGCCTCTTCTTTGGAAATAATGTACTAAAAGTCCCTTTCTTTGAAGTTAATATATTATGCATTTGCGACTTCTACATGTATCATTGACCTTTTCTAATATCTGAAATACCATATTTGGTAACTTCTTGATCTTTTGCCTGTACTGATCCACCCCTTTTTCAACTTAGGCCAACAACAAAAAGAAGTTGACTTGCCCTTTCCGACCGACCAGATTTTTCGGAAATCTAGGGTCGCTATTTTTTTCTTCTTTTTTCAAAAAAATTAAAAATAAATAAAATAAAAAATAAATAAAAAAATTGAAAGAAGCACATAACAATAAAGAAGGATGAAAACGTGTTTTTGAGTAGTATCTGCTTGTTTAAAAAAAACCTAAATAAATTTTAAAAAAAACCCAATAAATGAATTTTAAAAAAACAACTTGTTTTTGTGTAGTGCAAGTCAACTTTTTTTTGCCTTATGCTAATAACATTATTTGGCTGTCAAGTTCTAACTATAAAGAGAAATTTAGAAAGAGGGGAAGCACTCCAGTATAAAAGTGTATGACCAGAAAAACAGGGAGAGGGGAGTTTTTGTAATGGGGTCACAAAACGATTAATAAATAAAGTTGTTTCCATGAAACATGTTTCATGTTATTCAAATGGCCATTTGCTCAATCTACTGTAATAGTGTGGTGAATTGCTCGATCGAGGTAAGCTTTGTAATAATATGTGAATAATCTACACACACTTTCTAGGCCTTTTGGGATGAAATTTGCTGTGAAAATGTGAAGGTTATGCCTTTGACATTGAGCTTTGACATACCATATTTGGTCACTTTCCTATCAATTATGATCTACCCCTTTTACGAACTCTAACAAATAACCCATGCATGTTCGGTTGAATCATACCATAATTGGTAACGGTAGTTCGTTGAGGTTTCCCAGAGGTATCATTATTTGAATACAATCCAGTGAAGGTTTGTAATTCCCCCACCTCCCTGGACATTTTGAGCTTTGACATACCATATTTGGTCACTTTCCTATCAATTATGATCTTCCCCTTCTACGAACACTAAAAATAACCCATCCATGTTCGGTTGAATCATACCATAATTGAACGGTAGTTCGCTGAGGTATCCCGAGGTATTATCATTTGAATACAATCGAGTGAAGGCTTGACAAGTTTTTAAGTATGTGTAATTTCTCTTAACCCCCTGGGGTCTACCTGTCTATATTACAGTGGTTCTGATTGGTTTATTACAAGATATACTCATTTGAATAGCCAATTAAAATGCAGCTTGTATAATGTTTCACTCCCATCTTTATCAGTGATACAATTATTCTAACACTGTCTCTGATTGGCGCAATAAATGATGTATCTATCTTTCTGACCAATCGGCCGGTAGTTCTCAGGGGGTTAATAAACTGTATCTACTCATGCTTTAGACAATATTCACAAACAGTCTGCTGGTGAAATCATTTGCGATACACGTCTCAGCATCGCACTTACAGGATAGCGTGTGTTCTGCTTTCTATCTGGGATATATTGGACGCACTCTACTTCATCACAGTAATATTTCCTTACCGTACTTCATTCATATTGCATTTGCTTCAGAATTGTAAACTGACTGTACCGCACCTATGTACATCCATAATCTGCGACTTGTAATTTGCTAAAGGGATCATTAGACCGGTGAAATGTGTGTTTGAATTTACCTACCGGTATCTGCCTGCTTTCTTCTTCCAATTTTGAGAAAATCAAGACTTTGTTTGTCAATTCAACTCTACCAAGTTTACAAGTATAGACAGTGTAGAAGGTGTTTTATTACTTGGTAAGTTCACATTTGTTTAATATTTAAAATTTACACCTATGATAAGATACTTTATTTTTGCCAGAGATTATCAAAAGCATGGATGATGATTAATGTTTGTATTTTAAATGCTGTATAAAACTGTTCGTATGTACATAATACATGTACAATGTATATGTCTTGCTCGCATCTGTATGGTTTGCATGTTTGAAAAGCCTATAATAGATATGGGTACTGATAACCTGTTGCGAAAACAACTTGTCTCGTATAATGGATGTACATATTAAACCGAGTCTCAGTGGCATAACTAGGGTTGGGAGAGGTGAGCGAGTTGAAGGGGAAGGGAAAAATAAGGGGGGAAGGAAAAGAAAGGGGGAAAAGTGAAAAGAAAAAGGGGGGGGGAGAGAAAAGGGCAAAAGAAAAGGAGGAATGAGAGGGAAAAGGAAGTGAATAATAGGGAAAAGTAAAAGAGAAGGGAAAGGGGAAAAGAGAGGAGAAGGGAAATAAAGGGGAAGAGGTGGAAAGGAGGGTACAAGAGGAAGGGGGAAAGTAGGCCTACAGCAAGGGAAAGAGAAAACACTGTTTGCTAATGTTTTAAGCATATATCTGCGGAGAACCTTAACATTATTTCCAAAATCAGGCCGATCATTGCAAAAATTATAATTGAAAAGATTTAATACCAGGAGCTCTCTCCTTGCGTAAAAAAATATGACAAAGTGAAGCTTCAACAAGTTGGTTACTAAAATGTGGCGCATCAGTTAATCTAGTTGAGAAAGCCTGCATTAGCCTATCCATGGGCATCAATCATCTTGAAACATTGGGGTGGGCATTTGACCAGAATTGTTTAAAAGAGGCTGAGGATGAAATATGTGGTAAAGGATTTCTACGAGAAGTTATTCTGGGATCCCTCTGAAGTACAGGTGTCGCACGTTATCAATGTGTTACTGTGTCCTGCCACTTTTCATGTCTAAGTCTTCCAGAATGTTCTTTATTCATTGGTGCTTGTACAATTTACCAAGTATTTCCAATACTCCTTTGTAGGTATATTCCTAGATGGTACGTGAGTGTTTGGGAAATGAATGGCAAACTCTCTGGTGACTTCTGCTGGACTTCTTGTTGATGATATTTTAATACCATGAAAATTGAGGCCGCACCCCAGTCATATGGACGTCTGTCTTGTTTTGAAAATGTATGCCCAATAAACATTTTGTGAAACCTCTTCAAAAGGACTGGTTCGAATCATGTAACAAACATCTTTATATTCAGTTCTGCTTGGATACATAGGCACTCATTCTATTATCTAAACCTATTCAATTAATACAAACATGTTATTTTGCATAACACTGGTGAAGAGCAATCGTACAAGTGGCAGTTGTATCTTAGGAGTAAACCTTTGAAACCACATGTAAAGTGGCACAACATCGATTCTGGGTAGGCTAGCTCTAGTTTATTGTCCATATCTCAGGATTGACAAATCAGAATCAGATGAAATAAGCAGCATCTGAAAGCCAGGTGTTTAGTCTTTCAATAGGTGTAAACATCTTACACCAAACTCCATGGTTAACAAGTTTGGTAAACATGCGCACCTTTTAGGGACTGTTACCCATAATGAATGATACGGAAAAGGTGCATTTATTTAGCTATGATTACCATCATTATTGGTCAAAGTGCTTATCATTCCAGCATGTACTTTATAATATAGCTTTCTTAGAAAGTTTGAATTTTAAAATCAGACTCAATTATTCATGTTTATAATCTAGTGGTAAAGTTCAAAGATCTTATTTATATCAATTTACAAATTAAGTTTATTAATGTGGAAACCAGCAATTTAAATCAATAGATGAAAATCACATAAAATACCCTACTGCCCATGACCCTTGCTAAAAATGAAAGAGATCTGTGTCACATACCCCACGCGCATAAGTATGGAGTCTTTTTTGCCGCATAACCCTACGCGATGAGCCATATTTTGGGTATTTAATTTTAGTTGTCCAAAAAAAACCAAATTGGTTCCAAAAAAGGGTGGGGGGGGGGGGGGCAAAACATTATAAAAATATTTCCGCATTTAGCATAGCTATTTTTTCGAAAAACCCAATCGCATATCACATAGATATTTCTTAAATGTATGTGAGACAAACCTATTTTTTGTGTGCCTAATAATTGTATTTTAATGTTGTTCATTTCAGGAAGATGTCTTCTCTTACTATCACCGCCACCATACTCTTGCTCATGTCATCACCAGTGTTTAGCCATGTAGTACCAGAAGAAAGCCAAACTTCTGCTACAACATGTAATAATTGCGGCCCCAAGGAGAGGTACGGCAAATATATGTGAAAGGTGCGAAGGGTGAAATTGGCGAAATGGGACCCAGGGGCCAGAAGGGCCTCAGGGTGATTCAGGAATAGGGGGCCCACCAGGCAAAATGGGCCCTGTTGGAATCCAGGGCCTACAGGACAAGATGGATTACTTGGTTCGACAGGACAAAAGAGGGAGAAAGGTGACGCAGCTGTGACAAGAAGGTTTTCCGGATTCACAGCCCGCAAAACGATTCCTCAGACCGGTGCTATTGGTGACAATGTGATCTTTGATTTGGTGATAACGGATGTGGCTGGACATTATGATGCAAGCAATAGCGAATTCACCTGTCAAATTTCTGGGTATTATCTCTTTACATTTGCCATTGGTGCAAGAGATAACAATCGGCCATATGTTTCATTAGTCAAAAATGGCAAAATAGTAATTGATGCCTACTTTCAACAATCAGGGACAGAAACTTATCGTAATATGGCAACTAACTCCGCCTTGCTGAATCTTGCGTATGCTGACAAGGTTTATATAATGAAAAGGAATACCCAAGAAATTTATGGGGAAGCTAACCACTGGAAGTGGACCACATTTTCAGGAGTTCTTCTTCATGAGATGGAATAAGAATGCCAACTCAAATTAAGAATGGTTTGAAATATTATAATCACCCATTTTTGATCGATTTTGACTCGTTATAACTCATTTTGCTTCAATGTTTTACTACCGATTTCACCAGTTTCAGGTACCCATATCACCAAAAGGTATTTAATGCTGATGAAGCAAATAGGTGCATTATTACTCTCCAGATCAACTCATACAATATTAGCTATTCTCCTTGACAATACATGTATGTTAAAACATCTTACATTAGGCAAAAAAACAAACAAGTTTGTTTCTCGTAGTGAGCACGCATTTCATTTTGACGCTTGGATCTGCGCATTAATTCTTTTATAGGAAAAAAATATACAATATTGTTCGGGCACCATCTTTTGTCGAAATTGTGTCCAACATGTTTCAAGATGGCGAAGAGCAAACAAGTAGGTGAAAATCCACAGCAAAAATCACTTTAATTTAAGCGAGCATAAGAGTTACAATAATAACACAGATTTGACTAAATAAACCTATTTCAAGTAAATCTCCAGCTCCACTATAAATTTGCATTAAATAAGAGTGATTTAGCTGACAAGCTTTCTTTTAATTTACGCTTATTAATATTTTGTCGATCTCATGTTTCGCACAAAAAAACACCCGCATATCGAATTCGACTTTTCAGGCTTGCTACTGGAAAAAAATGTTTTTTGTGTCCAACATGTTTCAAGATGGCGAACGGCAAACAAGTAGGTCAAAATCCACAGCAAAAATCACATTTAATCGAGCATAAGAGTAACAATAATGACACAGATTTGACTAAATAAACCCATTTAAGTTCAGGTGAATCTCCAGCTCCACTATAAATTTGCATTAAATAAGAGTGATTTAGCTGACAAGCTTTCTTTTAATTTATGCTCATTAATATTTTGTCGATCTCATGTTTCGCACAAAAAACACCCGCATATCGAATTTGACTTTTCAGACTTTGCTACTGGAAAAAAAGAAGTTTTTTGTGTCCAACATGTTTCAAGATGTCGAACGGAAAACAAGTAGGTAAAAATCCACAGCAAAAATCACAATTAAGCGAGCATAAGAGTAACAATAATGACACAGATTTGACTAAATAAACCCATTTCAAGTGAATCTCCAGCTCCACTATAAATTTGTATTAAATAAGAGTGATTTAGCTGACAAGTTTTCTTTTAATATATTATGCTTATTAACATTTTGTCGATCTCATGTTTCGCACAACAAAAACACCCGCATTTCGATTTGACTTTTCAGGCTTGCTACTGGAAAAAAATGTTTTTGTTTGTTTTGGGCCTTATCTTCCTTAGTGAATGATAGCACTTCTAATCATGTCAAAAACATTCTTCTGTCACAATAAACCCTTACAATCCGGAGGGGGGGGGGGGGGGGGGGGGGGGGGCGTCCTTGCTCATGTTTTGGTTAATTTTATGCATATTTCCCCTGATCTTTGAATGATCATCAATCAATATTGGGAGTCAACAATCTGCTGATGGCATTGACATTTTGTAACATTGGGCTGTTCCCTATGGAAAATATTGTGTTAATTTTCCCAACATTGTTGCGAATGCATTTGGACATTGTGTTAAATTTTGCGAATTCCAATATGGACTTTGTGTTAATATTCCCAACATTTTTGCGAATTCCAAATGGGGTTACCTGCATGGGTGACTCCATTTGACGCTCATACACATGTCCACCCCCCCCCCCCCCCCCGCACTATTGGAATCATGTCCATAGCATCATGACGCTGAATAGCTGGTGAATGTTGCCCGGGGGGGGGGGGCACTGACATTTGAAAAGGGTATAGGTATATGCCGCGCTGAAGACCCCCTTTTTCACCCTCTGCTGCTAGTTCTTATGACCCCCCTTTTGAGCCTGCATCAGTTCTTAAGACCCCATTTTTATTGAAAATTCAAAAATCGCGAAATGTTGCGTTCCAAAGCACCAATTTTGTGTTCCAAAGCCCTAATTTTTCGAAAAATGTGCGTTCTTAAACCAAAATAAATCGAAAATTGAACTATAGGCCAGTTCTCAAGACCATTTTTTTGTGGAAAAATCAGTTCCTAATACCCTATTTTTCGTCATAAAATCCACTCAGTTCAGTTCTTTAGCCCCCCTTTTTGAGACCCTGGGCGGCACACCCCTACCCAAAAAAAAAGTTGAGTGCCCCCCCCCCCCCGGGGAATGTTGTTTTACTGTTTTTTGAGCCTCAGCTCTGGTAGCTTCATGTTTGGTGGGGACTGCTATAAGAGTTATCCCTGATTATGTACATTTTTGGCTTATCATGCGTAACCAGTGGTGTAACCAGACAGTCAGCACGCAGGTATCGCTTTCAATGAGTGACCTTGCCGATTTCTAACCCACGCAAAGATCGATTTCAGGATGTCAACCTTGCGCTAAAACCTTACTAGAAGTTTGTTTTCCCTGAATTAATTGAGGTAGCGGTTAGCTGGCAGCCATGATGGCGAAGTAGGTGGATTGTTCGTAATTTTCTCTATAATATGATGCCAAATCTGACATATTAGGTCCACAAACAGTGATTTTATCGCTAATTTTAGAATTGAACATCTTCCGTGACTTTGCTTTTTGTAACTATTCACTTGACCGGACTAAAATTCGTACGATATTTTAAGAGCAATTTCCGTACTAACGGAATCTTAAGCTTTAATTTCATATCAAAAACATTGATGCCCGACTTCTTTTTTGATAAGAAAAACCGAGTTTGATTTTCACCGATTTTCGGTCAGAAAAAGAAATTTACGATCCCCCGTTAGGCCTCGCCAACTTGCTTTTTAGTTTCCCGTAACACGCCCGCGCTTCATTTTCATGCCCGCGTTTGAATTCATTATTGAAATTTTTGAAAATAATACCGTTTTTCCAATGAAAACGTCCGAATTCATGCATTTTGTGTGATGAAATTGTGAAATGTTTATTCATTTTGACCAGAATAGACTTTCTGTAAAAAAAATCATGACATTGTGCAAAGCAGTAAGATCGATTTCGAACCCCGGAACTCCCGCTCTCAAAGCGAAATCTTTACCATCTGAGCTATCAAGCGCAACTGAATATAAACGTGAGATTTAAACAATTGATCAACAACCCATCGACGCTACGAAATAAATTTAGATCGAGACAAGATTCGAGGAGTTATATTATAAGTATTCACTTGACCGGACTAAATAATTGTATAAAATTGTAAGCATGTAACATGCTTACAATTGTTTCTAGTTACAAAAGACTATGAATATTATGATACGATGGATAAAATTGATGCCTGATTCTTCAGAAGTGACTTTTTACTGTGGATTTGGCTTTAGTTTCGTCAAGTTTTTCTTGAATTCGGGTTTGTTTGATTGCAATAATTTGCACCGAAAATACAACATGCATGTAGTTCACAGATAATATTAGATAATATTATTTGCATAATATGCCTTTTTATTATACAATTTCATGGCAAATGTGTTTGAAATGTGTGATTATAATCAAAGAGCTCATTTACATCGTGCTATTACGAGGTCAACTATGACTGCGAAGCGGTATCGCTACGGGTGAGTACTTCCGGGTCGCTTCTGGGTTAGAAAAGGAACGACTTTTCGCGTGGTTGCATACTGACTGCCAGAGGGGTATATGGGCAGCGGCGGCGCCACAGGGGGTGGGCTTAAGCCCCCTAAAGAAGGATGGGAAGAAAGAAAAAGAAAAGAGGAAAGAAAAGAGGGGGAAAAAAAGAGGAAAGAAAAGAAGAGGAGGAGAGGAAAGAAAAGAGGAAAGGAAGGAAAACAGAGGCGCCTATAACATTTAAAGATGGAGATGATGAGTTGATGTGATAAATAAATGATAAAATGACCAAACAAAGTAAGTAACTAAAGGAGCCCGCCCCACATAGCCCAACATAAAAAACAATAACAATTTAATGTAACCAAAAATAACCTCAACAGACGGGGACTCGAATAGCCGTAAATTTTGAATCTCCGTTGATGCCATAATGAAAAAAAAAGGATTTTAGTGTTGGCACTAAATTATTTCATCATAAAACCGCTGGAGTTGGATAACTAAATGGAGTTGAATAACCAACTCCAGATCAATATCAATTTCGAATAATTTGTTTATAATTTAATTCGTCGTTTGTTAGTCCTTCGTTAATTCATGAAAGAGCCCGTGTGTCCGGCATCGTCTGTAAAACGAGCAGCAAAACGCCCGCCCTCACTGTTGTTGCAAACTTTTGACCAATATCATACCGTCCGGCGTCCGCAGGATACTGCTATCGTCAGTAGGCGTCGAGGTCAGAGTTCAAGATTTGTACGCGCTCGCTTTATCATCGCTTTCCTGTCGTCATCGATCGCATACTTTTATTTCGCTTTCATTAAAATTGAGAGATGAATCAACATTTGACTATCATTCGGGTAAATACACCCATTTCGGTGGAATTAAAAGGTTTTATATATTTTCAATTTTAAGGCGTCAGTCGGGGGAATCGAAACCAAATTCTTATACAAATAGTATGAGAAATATCATTCTAAAAGCCCATCTCAAACCAAAATATACATTGATTATGGCCAGAACTGAGCATATAGAAAATAATTCACGCGCTGCGCGCGCATGTTTTCAGGAAACAGGCAGCCCAGCACTAAAGTCAGTCGGGTGGGGTAAAGTAGGGATTACACTTATTCGGGGGAAGAGGTTTTATATATTGAATTCATTTAAATTTCAACGCGTCAATCGGGGGAATCGAAACGTCTAAAATAGTATGAAAATCATGGTCGGATAATAAATAAATAACGAACCTAAAGCGTAAAAATGCTGCATAAAATAACTTTATTTTGCTATACGGGTTAACAATTTATAAAAATGTATTTAAAAAAAGCTTCCATTCGCCACCAACCGCGAAACGGTCAAAAGTACACACCAAATCGCACCAAAATGGGTTTGAAAATTGAAGAAAAAATTCGAACGCGGAGGGGGCACTTCCCCTCCTCAGACTCCCACCCCTGTCCGCGTGCGCTAGCAATGCTTCGCACATCACTAACAAAAATGCATTTACAATTTAGTTTAATTTTTGCCCCCCCCCCATCAAAATACCCTGGCGCCGCCCCTGGGTGGGGGGGGGGGGGGGGGGGGGGGGGGCGGGCGAAGGGGGAGATAGTCCTCACAATAATATTGACTGCCGTGTCGGTTGAGATTGGCACCGTTGTTTCATGTTGTTTCATATGACAAGGGAATCAAGGAATTATGACCGCGAGATACAGGGCAAGATAGCAAATTTTTGGCCCCCAAGATTAATGTTTTGGATAGAAGCTCGTAAAAAGCCAAAATGTGCCTCAAAATAATGGCAAACAATAGTGTAAAATAGCAAAATTTCGCACGCTACGCGCATATTTTTAAGGTTGGAAAAATCTTGTTTCTTCACTTTTATTCCCCCCCCCCTCTCAACATGAAAAACCTAGCTACGCCTCTGTCTGTGACCAGTCACATTGAGAGGGCTTTATCGCCATTATGCATGTTAAAGGGACACTAAGAGATGTGTTGGAGGATGATAAAAACTGGGATTGGTTTATTTCTACAATTGTATTACATGTATGAACTTACACCTATAAGGATTAAGAAAAATCAGCACGATCTTTGATTCGATCATGATTCTTGATTAAATAGAATTGTGATCTCTGCTGCTTCAGGGATTGTTCATTAACCAAGAATTAAGCACAAACTCTCAAGCCCGTTGGAAGTAGGGGTGCTGCAGCACCCCATGGTTTTTTAAGGGGTGCACAGCACGCCCTAAGATTTTTGAAAAAAATGTACAGTGTGTGGCAAATAATAAGTTCAAGAGCTGGAGCCGGAGGGAAGGGAATGGGTAGGCTTACTGATCCACAGTATATTGTACATGTTATAAAAAGGGTATACACAAGGCACAACGATGTACATGTACATTGTAATATGACCAAGTAGAAATCGCACCTGTACTGCAAAATTAATTTCAAATTTAATTATTCAAGCATATCAAGATGACTTCAGGAACGTTTTCTGGACCATTTAAGTTTAAAAAATGGAAATGTATGCCACTTCGCTCGTATTAGTTTCAATGTTTAATTATTCAAGCATAACAAGATGGCTTCAGGGACGTTTTCTGGACAGTTTAGTTTAAAAAATTGATTTTTTTTCCGTGCTTCACGCATATAAGTTTCGATGTTTAATTATTCAAGCATAAACAAGATGACTTCAGGAACGTTTTCTGGCGTTGGCTTCAGGAACGATGGCTTCAGGATGGCTTCAGGAACGCTTCGCGCGTATTAGTTACAATGTTTAATAATTCAAGCATAACAAGATGGCTTCAGGAACGTTTTCTGGACCCTTATAGTAAAAACATGGAAACTTGTCTAGGCTTTCAAACATGCTAAAACCCAATAGCTTCAAGGGGCTCCGCCACCCGAACCCCTGCAAAGGCCTTCGCCCCACGCCGTATTGATTAAGACTTTAATATATATATAACTGTACAGCACCCCCATAATAATAATAATAATAATAATAATAATAAACAACATTTATAAGGCGCCTTTCCAAATTGATCAAAGCGCCATGAATAAAGAATAAATAAATAAATACATAAATAAACAATGCAAATTGAGTCAGTGTGATGGATAGAAGTGTGACTTCAACACCTTCTTGAAGGTAGGCAATGCACATGCCTCCCTGATGTTTCTTGGGAGGCTGTTCCACAGCAAGGGTGCCGACACATAGAAAGATTTATCCCCGATGCGATTTTTTTCCCACATGAACATGAAGAAGAGAAGAATCGGATGAAGAACGTGTGATGGGTCCGGTAACAGATTTTGGTCTATGGGAGAGGAAGTCTGTAAGGTAAGCTGGTGCAGTGCCGTGAAGACATTTGAAAACATACATGCAAATTTTGAATTTGATGCGCTCCCGTATTGGCAACCAGTGAAGGTTGTTCATGAGGGGTGAAGGACTGTCACGCCTGCCTGCGGAGAAGATAAGTTTGACGGCTTTGTGTTGTAGAGACTGAAGACGATCAAGGTCCTTAGATGTGGCGCCATACAGGAGTGCATTGCCGTAGTCCAGACGAGAGAGAATTAGACAACGAATGACGTGGTGTTTTGTGTCCTGATCAAGGTATTTAGCGATGCGACGGATGTTCCTTAGTTGAAAGTTGACAGAAGAGATCAGACTATTGACGTGTTTAGTCATGGACATATGATCATCAAAAATAATACCGAGATTGCGCACCGAAGAACTTTGTTTGATCATGTCATCACCAACTTTGAGTGTAAGGGGTGAGAGTTTGTTTAGTCCTTGGGTGGTGCCAGCAATGAAAAATTCAGTTTTACTATGATTGAGTTTTAATTTATTTACAGCCATCCAGTCACTGAGCTCAGAGATACATGCTTCAAGTTGTGAAAGAGCAGTTTGATACGCATCTGGTATACTCGGGTCAAAAGAAATATATATTTGAGTGTCATCGGCATAAACATGGAAACTAAGTCCATGTTTACGTATAATGTTACCAAGAGGTGATATGTATAGAATAAAACCCAAAGGACCAAGTACAGAGCCTTGAGGAACTCCAGTGTCTAATTTACATTTATCAGAGTAAACCCCGTCTATTTGAACTTGGTATACACGACTCTCCAGATAAGATCTTATCCACTGGAGAGCCTTGCCAGAAATCCCAAAACCGCCCTCAAGACGACGCAATAGCATGTTATGATCAATAGTATCGAATGCTGCAGACAGATCAAGCATCACAAGAAATACAACCTCTCGTCTGTCAACAGCATTCAATATATCACTTTGCACCTTAAGGAGAGCAGTCTCGGTACTCCTATTCGACACATATGCAGATTGATACTCTTCAATAAGATTGTTCTCACACAAGTATTCCTTAAGCTGATTGCTGACAACTTTGTCAATTACTTTTGAAATAAAGCTGATGTTAGAAACAGGCCGATAATTAGCATAAGTATTGCAGTCAAGGGATGGTTTCTTAAGTATCGGTGTGATCAGAGCACAACCCATGGATCTTGGAAAAGTTGCAGAAGACAGAGAACTATTTATAACGTGAGCAATAAACGGAAGGAATACTTGTAAGTGTTGTTTCACTAACCAAGTTGGTACACAATCAAGTTTACAGGTCTTTGTAGGTGAACCTGTTATCAATGTACTCACTTCCTGTATAGAAACTTGTTTGAATTGATCAAAACTACTCCTACACATATTACCAGCATATATACTGTTTACACTGTGTTTACTACCATGAGCTTCCTCATCAAGATGTTGACGTATTTTTAGTACTTTGTCCCTGAAAAATGTAACAAATTTGTTGCACATCAGTTTAGTCGTTTGCCCAGTAGGCAGACGCTTGATGTTTCTGTTTAATAGAGTGTTAACAGTTTGATAGATTCCCTTCACATTGTTACTAGCATACAACTTGATTTTATAGTACTCGGTTTTTGCCCTTTCAAGAAGTTGGTTTACAAGAGTTTTCTGATCAACATACACCTTTTTGTCTTCTGGCCCATCCGAGATTTACTTCCAACATGCTTGCAAACTCTCCAATGTAAAAAGATTGAAGAAACATTAATGAGTAAAATTGTCAAAACATTGTATCTCTAACTGGCCATTCAGCATATATAGAGTAATACTTCCTATGTATAACCTTTAGGCAGTCTGCTCTATGTTCATGGGTCAAAAACACATCTATCAAAACCTTGTAAGTGCTCTTACCCCAACTTGTATCAGCAATACTTGCATAACCGTTGTGGAGTTTTATTTATATGCTGAAGGGCTGGAAAAACATACGTTTTGACGGAACAGCGCCGTTATGCTCAACCTGGTCCTATCACCAGTAAAACATTCCCGTGTACACATGCATGTGTTAAGGAATTGAAAACACTCCCTTATGCGCTTCTTGATATGAGAAATCCAACTTGTTTTCTACAAAAATAATAATATACCCATTTTTGAGGCCAAACTATAAATCTGTTTTGCGACAGGCTACTTGCATTTTAGAATTTGGCAACATTTCCAGACAAGAAATTTACCCTTTTCATGAATTTACAAAAATTACAAATTTGTAAAAATTGATTATTATCCCCCTGGGCACTACATGTCTTTCATACAACAATTCCCATTGGCCAGTTACCAGATAATCTTGATAACCAATTACCATTTTGATTATACATATTTTATGCTAAAATAATGTCACTGATTGGCACAATATTTGACACATTCTAAATTTGACACAATATTTGACACATTCTAAATTTTCAGTTAGTCTGGTGTTTCTTTTTCTCTTTTTCTTTTTTTCAATATTTCTCAAAAATTTGGTACATTTTCATGATTTTGGAGAAAAAAAATACAATTTTTAAATAAACAGTTTGAAGAAAAGAAATCCTCTAGAATTTTACATGGACCAATTTGTCTAAGCTCCCTACAAACACTCCCTCGAGCACTACAAAACACTACACTACTTAGATGCTGGTTTTTCTCGTAGCGTGATTGGACAGGGCCAAACATGCCCCAATGTGCGTGGTTTGTGACATGGGCTGGGGGACGTGTCTTAGAAACGGAGATGTAGGCCTATTTGTATTACATTTTAGAGCATTTTAGACCCCGTGCCGTGCGGAGAGGGGGGGGGGGGGCGGAAGTATGCAGAACTTAATTCAACCGTATATATTTGGTAATGATCATTAGTGTCAATTCCACGCGTGTCTTAGAACCGCGGAGACACTTAGAACTTAGAACATTTTAGACCCCGTGCCGTACGGAGAAGGAGGGGGGGGGGGGGGGGGCGGAAGTATGCAGAACTTGAATTCAAAATCTTTTGAAAATATTATTTCTGTCAATTCCACGCGGTGGCGAACGGAGAGGGTGCGGGCGTGCTGAAGTATGCATAATTTGAATTTAAATTCTTTAAAATAAATTGTGTCTATCAACTCCACGTGTCTTAGAATCAAATAGGCCTATGTCTTTTTAAATACAATTTAGAACATGTTGGACCCCGCGCCGTTCGGAGAGGGGAGTTTACAGAAGTATGCAAAACTTGTATTCACATTTTTTTTCTCATTAAAGCGTAATTAGTTTAAAATTATATTTTTGATATTTAAAAAAAAAAGTTTTTCTCCGAATTTTGTTCCTAAAATTAGCGAAAATTAAACCCTCATATTTTGGCCATTTCGATAAATATACAATATACATGTTAAACTTTAAATCGTTTAAAGCAATCATTTATATGGCACGTGTCCGAGAAGCGCCAATGTCGCATTATCTTGCATTAAAAGACAGTGGGGTGGAGAAGATGTGCTTTTATACAGAGCTCTATGGAATCAAATTTACATAATCGTCGATATCTCGAAAAGAAAATCATTAATAAAACATAATATTTTTTCAAATTAACTTTTTTGGGCAGGGAATATACGGTTCTTTTCTTTAAAAAAAGAAGAAAAAAAGAAAGATAAAAAACTAGATAATGACTTCAATTAGTCCTACTTTGCTGAATGTCAAATTGACTGGAATTTAATTATAGGGCTATTTCATGTTTCATCACACCCATCTCGATCCTAAAAACCACCATCCCCGCCGGAACACACGACATCACCCCGCCCTGGCCATCATACACCAAAGACAAACTTAATAATGCTGAAGCTGACTCCGTCAGCGCAATCAGGGGAGGGACTTCCACTCAGACAACCTGGATTTGATTCCCAACACCGGCACATTAGATTCCCACACCTTTCCCCCTAATTTGGCCTATTTTACTCCCCTAGATAGTTTGATTCCAAATACCACACTTGGTGTAGGATTAACGGTTGCAAAATGATTGCTACCATTTTGATATCAGAATTATATACTGTAAACAACTTAATTTCGTGAGGGATTTAATTTCGCGACTCGAGGATGTGGATTCTAGAAATTAAATACCCGCGAAACTGATAATTTTGCATTGAAAGTAACAGTAATATTTCCAGATTTGCGAAATTAAATACCCGCTAAAATAGCAGTAATTTAAATTGGCAAAATATAAAGAAATGATAGTGTTTTACAGAGGCCGATACACCCAATGAATTTCCAGCTATAGTTTGATCAGTTCCAAATTGGTGAGAAATATTTGATTTATATCTCTCCGCGCGCAAAAGTAATCCAAGCATGACCACACGCACACGGTTTTGCACGCGCCACACATATGATGCACAGTGCACTTGTTGCCTTCAGCACGCCCGCGTCCTTCTGTATTCATTCACTGCTGTAAGGAGGCTTTGCCAATTTGGAACTGATCAAACTATATACCTATATTTATATCAAATTATATGTACATTTGTTGGCCAAAATAAATTCAAGGTGCCGACTAAAATACATTGTAATGTTTACAATGTACAGGGTGAGTAAAAAAAAAAGTATACTAAACTTTCGGAATTTTTATCTTAAAATCTGTGCAAAAATGGCACCGATTTTGTATTGAGGCAGACGGTGTTATTTAAAGAATTTTATTTGGTTGAAATTGGTTGTGGTAAACATATTTTATGCTCATTTGCGTAAAAGTCAACATTTTATAAACCGAACGAGACTTGCGATATTTTCTCTTATTGAATTCCACTATTGAAAACAGTCCACATTCTAGTCCGAGATGAGTCTGACTATCACAAAAGCCAAATTTGTTGTTGTTGTTGCTAAATTTGTGTAACAATGACATTGTTTTGTCATTATTTTGCATTTAATGTTTGAAAAAATAACTGAGAATCTTTCAATTGTCTTTATAATATTAGTTAACTATTGTGTACCATACACTGGGACTAAAATACCAAATGTTTTAGGTATTTAAGTACCAGCCATACATGAATCCACTTGTTCATTAACCCTAACAATCTTGAGTCCTACGAATCACTACGATGCGGTGTGCTTGTGACACCCGGCTCGGCAGTTTTTCGATGAAATAATGGCCCCAAGGTATATGCACGGCGGAATATACTCCGCCATGCATGCATCCCCCCTGTGGCCTACCGGTAGATCGTCTGTCTCTGAACCCAGAGGTCCGGGGTTCGAGTCCCGGGGAGTGGGGGCACTTTTTCCCCTCGCTATTTGGCCGCGACATTTTTTGTGTGTGTAAAAGTTGCCTCGGGGGTTAGGGTTATTATCAAGCATTATTGAGTAAAATATTCAATATTGTGTTCGGTTTCAAAATGCAGTAACTTTACCGAAACAGTCATATCTGGTAAACGGTACCATGAAATGTCATGATTCTTTTTGCTGATGATAGTGAATAAATGCATCTATTGCCACATACATTGGTTGCCTTCATATTCTGATAATGAAAAGTTTTAATAATTATTTTACTTTGAGTACACTTTTTTACTCGCCCTGTATTTACAATGAATTAGTATTTAAACACTTGTAGCGTTAACAAATTGTCAATCCATGGAATTCTAATCACAAAATGAGAAAACCACACTGTTGAGTTATATCCAACAACTTGTTTTCAAAATTTGATTTTGAATAGAAAATGTATGTCTCTGTAACTGTCACACATTGCATGTAGAGGATCAAATCAAAGATAGTGGGCGTTCCATAAAAAGATATGCCTTTGAAATTGAAAAAAAAAGGTATTCCGGAAAACGTTATATTATATATTCTTGCAGATAAAGATAAAAGCATTACTCATTGAAATAAAAAACAAGATGTACCTTACCACTCATTAACTTGACGCCGTGTGTTGTACAGGGAACTTTTTTGTTATACGTATCTGGCAGAAAAAAAGAAACTATGAAACCATCAAATGTGCACTTAGTCTTCTTTGGAAATAATGTACCAAAAGTCCCTCCCTTTCTTTGAAGTTAATGTATTATGTATTTGCGTCTTCTACATGTATCATCAACATTTTCCAATATCTGACATACCATATTTGGTAAGTTCTTGATCTTTTGCCTGTACTGATCCGCCCCTTTTTCAACTTATATATACTAATAACACTATTTGGCTGTCAAGTTATAATTATAGAGACTAGACATTTAGAAAGAGGGGAAGCACTAAAGTATCAAAGTGTATGACCAGAAAAAACATGGAGAGGGGAGTGTTTGTAAGGGGGGTCACAAAACGATGATTTTAATAAATAAGGTTGTTTGTGAAACATGTTTTGTGTTATTTAAATGGCTCATTGCTCAATATATTATAAATCTACTGTAATAAGGTTCGTTCACACTAGACTTTATCTACCGCGCAGTGCAGGACGTTATCACAATGGAATTGAAAAAATGTTTAACTGCCATTGCGGCAGTCTGCGATGCTTTGCGTTGACGCTGACGTTCTCCTATTTTGCCAAATGGTGCTGAATGCCATCGCATGCGTTGACCCGCGTTGACCCGGCGTGACCTGCGATGAATTACCGTACATTTCGGTGGAAGTAAGGCTACCGCATCGCATCGCACGTCAAACATCGCCTAGTGTAAACGAATACTATAGTGTGGTGACTTGCACGATCGAGGTAAGCTTTGCATAATATGTGAATAATCTACACACACTTTCTAGGCGTTATGGGATGATTTTACTTTGGTCAGGAGTTGAAGAAAATTTGTTTGACAAATCTTGGTTATGTCTGTGTATGTTGTCACCCTTGAGTGGATAATGCCCCCCCCCCCCCCCCCTCCCCCTCCCCGGACATTTGAGCCTTTCGACATACCATATTTAGTCACTTTCCTATCAATTATGATCTACCCCTTCCATGATCACCAACAAATAACCCACCCATGTCTGGTTGAAACATACCATAATTGGTAACAGTAGTTCGCTGAGGTATCCCCGAGGTATGATCATTTGAATACAATCGAGTGAAGGCTTGCCATTCAAGCTTTGAAGAATGTGTGATTTTTTAAATTTTATTAAACTGAATCTACTCATGCTTTAGACAACATTCACAAACAGTCCGCTGCTGAAATCACTTGCGATACAAGTGTATCTGTCTTATAGCATATCGCACTTACAGCCAGTGGATGGATAGCTTGTGTTCTGATTTCTATCTGGGATATATTGGACGCACTCTACTTCATCACAGTAATATTTTCTTACCGTACTTCATTCATATTGCATTTTGCATTTGCTTCAGAATTGTAAACTGACTGTACCGCACCTATGTACATCCATAATCTGCGACTTGTAATTTGCAAGAGGGATCATTTGACTGGTGAAATGTGTGTTTGAATTTACCTATCTGCCTGCTTTTTTCTTCCAACTTTGAGAAAATCAAGACTTGTTTTGTCAATTCAATTCTACCAAGTTTACAAACAAGTATCAACAGTGTAGAGAAGGTGTTTTATTACGAGGTAAGTTCACATGTGTTTGATATTTAACATTTACACCTATGATAAGATACTTTATTTTTGCCAGAGATTATCAAAAGCATGGAATAATGATCTATGTCTGCAATATTTAAAAATGCTGTAGAATACTGTTCGTATGTATGTCTTTCTCACACCTGTATGGCTTGCATGTTTGAAAAGCCTGGTATAATAGATATGGGTACTGATAACCTGTTGCGAAAACAACTTGTCTCCTAAACTGGATATGTATATTAACAGTGGCGTCGCCAGAGAGGCCCCCCCCCCCCCCCATATTGACGTCGTGTCGGTAGAGATCGGCACTGTCGGTTCATTTGACCACAAGAATCATGGAATTATGATGGTCAAAATACACAGATTAAAAAATTTCGCGCGCTATGCGCGCATTATATGTCCCCAAAATGCAACATTCTTTGCTACAAGCTTGTTTAGAGCCAAAATGTTCCTCGATCGTGCCCAAAATATGTGGAAAGTCGAACAATTTCGCGCGCTGTACGCGCGCATTTCTTGACTTGCAAAAGTCTTGTCGGTTCATTTTCATTTCTCTTCCCCCCTATGAATAACCTAGCTACGCCACTGTATATTAAACTGAGGCTCAGTGGCGGAACTAGCCCACCCTTGGACATTTTGGAAGGAAGGGAAAGGAAAAATAGGGGGAATAAAAAGAAAGGGAGAAAATTGAAAAGAAAAAGGAGGGAGAGACAGAAAAGGGCAAAAGAAAAGGAGGAATGAGAGGGTACAGGAAGTGAATAGTAGGGAAAGGTGAAAGAGAAGGGAAAGGGGAAAAGAGAGGAGAAGGGAAATAAAGGGGAAAGGAGAGGGCAAGAGGAAGGGAAAAGTACAGCAAGGGGAAAGAGAAAAAAAATGTTTAGTGGTGTTGACAATTTTAAATGTTTAAAAATTTACTTCAGAATTCAAGATGAACATTAAAAATTGCCATTATTGTTGTTTCTACTAACAAAAACACAGCAAAACTTGATTAAAACAATACCATCGCTATTTATTGAAAAACGCCTTCTATGCAAATATGGTATGCGTTATGTATCACGCGTACTGCAAGGGGATACTGTCGGACGTATTTTTTGAATCGACGTTTTGTTGTACAAAGAAGGCTGATTTTTCTTAATCCTGATAGGTGTTCATACATGTAATACAATTGTAAAAATATACAAATCCCAGTTTTATCATATATTTTTGTAATTGAGGGCGCTGCCTCCAACACAGCTCGTAATGCCCCTTTAAGCATTATCTGTGGAGAACCTTAACATTATTTCCAAAATCAGGATCGTTGCGAAAATTATAATTGTGATAAATTTTGAAAATGATTTAATACCAGAAGCGGGAAGCCCTCTCCTTGCGTAAAAAAATGCCTAAAACCCACGAACTTCCGTGGGTAGGGCATTTCCCCTGGACCCCATTAGGGGCCTTAAGGCAAGCCCCTGGACTCTATCTGCTGTATTTGTTTCCATCAGCACAGGGCCATATTTGTAACCAAGCCCACCCTCAATTGCACACCTGGTTACGCTCTTGATTACACTATCTTTAGAAACAAATGTGTAGTCGGAAATACAAATCCTTATCAATAGGGCACATTATACTTTTTTGTTGTAATCTCCATGCTCAAACGAGCATATGTTAGAGGTTTGCTTTACAGTGATAAATGTGTACCATATAGGCAGATAATGTACGCAGTAAAACAGTTTCACTAAATTTCATTCCTACATAACTCAACTTTACAATGGAATTTTTCTAAAATAATACATTATTATTATACATTGGGAGATCTTCATGTGGTACATGTGAGATCCTGGTCCCCTATGCTGGTCCTGGAGCAGCTACTACAGTAATACTTTTAATAATTTTGACACTATGGAATTGGTATTTGCGTAAAAGGATACATCAAACAATCCCGGGGGAGTGTAGGGAGTTGGAGGCTGGAAAACAACAACGATTTAAAACACATATTGGATATCCTACAAGCTTCTGGTAGGTACGGAATAAAAGCGCAATTTATATTTGACTCAGCTTTATTCCGTAGTTACTCCTGGAGCAGCTTAGGTGGCCAGAATCTTACATAATGTATGCTCTTTGCAATGTGATTAACCCATTGTGGTACGGGATTTCTACGAGAAGTTATTCTGGGATCCGTCTGAAGTGCACGCCGCACGTTATTAATGTGTTTCTGTGTTCTTCCACATTGTTCTTTATTCATTGGTGCTTGTGCCATCTACCAAGTATTTCCAATACCCTTTGTAGGTGTATTTCGTAGATGGTATGCCCGATGGTATGTGAGTGTTTGGGAAATGAATGGCAAACTCTCTGGTGACTTCTGCTGGACTTCTCGTTTGATGATATTTTAATACCATGAACACCCTCTCTTCTAAAGAAAATTGAGGCCGCAACCCAGTCATATGGACGTCTGTCTTGTTTTGAAAATGTAGGCCCAATAAACATTTTGTGAAACCTCTTTAAAATAACAAACATCTTTATATTCAGTTCTGCTTGGATACATAGGCACTCATTCTTTTATTTAAACCTTTTCAATCTAATACAAACATGTTATTTTGAATAACACTGGTGAAGGGCAATCGTACAAGTGGCAATTGTATCTTAGGGTGTCCCATAATGAATGATACGGAAAAGGTGCATTTATGTAGCTATGAATACCATCATTATTGGTCAAAGTGCTTATCATTCTAGCATATACTATACAGGGTGCCTCAAAAAAAATTACAACGCACCTTTAGAGGTTTGTAACTTTCTGCATAAGTGTCAGAATAGAACAACTCAAACAACAAAATAAAGGCAAAATAGTTTTCTATACTTTAAAGAAAACCGGATGTGATTCGGTTCAGTAATTCCAGAGAAATGAGCAATTACGTAGCATTAGTCTGAGAACACTTCCATCCAAGTTTTGTTCATATTGAGTGATAAAGACAGCACATACATGAAATCAATACTTCTCTACATAATGACATGGATTAACGTGTTTTATGGTTCTAGCCTTTATTTTACACCAGATAATATGCCTGATGAGACCAAAGTTTAACACAAAATATAAAATAAAAGTTGTCTAGATTATTTTCATCACATTTTATACTTATTAACAGTAAAATTATGGTCAAATTATTAGTATCGCAATTAAAAACAAAATAAATGTTTTGTTTACATTAAAAGAGTAGGCCTATGGTAATATCTCTATCCTTATAATGAGTTGTATTGTTTTCGGTTTTCTGGGTGTTATGCGTGTCATGATCGATTATTCAGTATTCTTAGAACACAAATTGAACTTTTTTATCATAGTATTAAACAGTGCTGGCTTATAACCAGCCGCGCAAGTGAAAATCTGTCAAAATATGCAAACTTGGATGGAAGTGTTCCGTGACTACTCTTACGTAATCACAGATATCTCCGTGATTACTTAACAAAATTAAACGCTGTTTTCTTCCAATTGTAGAAAACTAATTTGGCCTCATTTTACTGTTTGAATTGTAAAATTTAGATACTTAATTAGGAAGTTATGATCGCCTAATGATGCGTTGTAATTTTTTTGAGACACCCTGTATTTAGCTTCACATACCCCACGCGCATATAAGTATGTGGAGTCACCTTTGCCGCATAACCCTACGCGATGAGCCCACTTTTTGGCTTTTTATTTAAGATGTCCAAACAAAATGGCTCTAAAGGGGGGGGGGGGGGGGGTAAGTGGGCCAAAACACAATAAAAAACTAGACATAGATCTGGTCTGAGACCAGGACACCTTGATTTTTTTATGGATTAATGACATCTAGTGACCCCATATGACATGTCACTTTTAATGGATCCAAGAAATCTGTTGACCAATTCTGACAATCATGGGTCATTTCTTCCCGAAAAAATAGCATTTTGAGTGTTAGGAGTGAAAATTGACCTGTTGACCCCTAGTGACCTATGTTGACCTTTGACCCCATGAAAATGATTGACTCTTTTTCTTGTCTTATCATTGCCTACAAAATGAAACAAGACCGGTAAAAATCGGAGCATGTCTTACATTTTACCCTGTTTAGGTCAATGACCCCTAGTGACCCCATATGACATGTCACCTTTAATCGCTTAAGACCCTATATGTACATGGATCCAAAGAATCTTTTGATCAATTCTGATAATCACGGGTCATATCCTCTCGAAAAAATAGCATTTTTAGTGCGAGGATTAAAAATTTACATTTTGACCCCTAGTGACCCCAAATATTTTTTGATTTTAAAACCCGAACTATCATATATGCGTACGGTCAAAAGAAATATGTTGACAAATTCTGACGATCCTAGGTCATTTCACTAAATTGCAAACGCGTTTTAAGTGAAAATCACGTTTTGACCCCTTATAATCCCTGTGTGACCTTTGACCCCAAACTGTGAAGACCCTATATGTAGGTCTGGTAGGGGGTCCTACTGACCAAATCTGGTGATTGTAGCATGTAAACTGTAGAAAAAATAGCATTTTGAGTGCGAGGAATGAAAATTGACCTTTTGACCCCTAGTGACCTATGTTGACCTTTGACCCCATGAAAATGATTGACTTTATTTCTTGTCTTATCAATGCCTACAAAATGAAACATGACCAGTCAAAATCGGAGCATGTCTTACATTTTCCCCCTGTTTAGGTCAATGACCCCTAGTGACCCCATATGACATGTCACTTTTAATCGCTGAAGACCCTATATGTACATGGATACAAGGAATCTTTTGACCAATTCTGACAATCATAGGTCATTTCCTCCTGAAAAAATAGCATTTTCAGTGCGAGGAGTAAAAATTTACATTTTGACCCCTAGTGACCCCAAATGATTTTTAATTTTAAAAACCGTTCTTTTGTATATGCGTACGGTCAAAAGGAATATGTGGACCAATTTTGACAATCCTAGGTCATTTCACTAAATTGGAAATGCGTTTTAAGTGAAAATCACGTTTTGACCACTAGTGACCTTTGTGTGACCTTTGACCCCTAACTTTGAAGACCCTATATGTAAGTCAGGTAGGGGGTCCTACTGACCAAGTTTGGTGATTGTAGCATGTAAACTGTAGAAAAAATAGCATTTTCTAGATGGGTCTGATAGAAAGAAGAAGAAACTAGACATGGATCTGGTCAGAGACCAGGACACCTTGATTTTTGTATGGATTAATGACCTCTAGTGACCCCATATGACATGTCACTTTTTAAACGCTGAAGAACCTAATGTGCATGACCAATTCTGACGGTCATCATTCATTCTCTCTGAGACAAATAGCAATGTTCGTAACTTAGTGTTTAAGGATGCTGAGAAAATTATCCCCAAGAATATAGGGGGAAAAAACAGAGCCTGAAATATTGCTATTATCATAATCATTTATTTATTAAACATCTATTTCGCAGCACACTTATGTAGATATCTCAGGATTTTACCAATCTTTCGTCTACAAGCCCATCCAGCACGACATGTGTTTGATATATGTTTACTCATTTGTAGGCTAGTGCTGAAAATCACGTCTAGATTGCGAGCTTCATTGCGAGCTTCTGTTCGCGCATCAAAACGTCTGCGTTTCCAATTGTCAGTGAAGACGGTTTATCGTTGCTAGTGGTGCGTGTGCCGAAGAACAGTATCTCAGTCTTGTCGTCATCAAATTTCATTTTGTTCAGAACAGCCCAGGCCTTGATGTCTTTGATGCACTGTTGCAGACGGTGAATCATGCTATCCTGATCAGCGTGTTTAAAAAGCAGGTAGACCTGTGTATAGAGTTTCATTAATAGCAATAATCGGGAACACTCCGTTTCTGCTTGGTAATGAGAAGTTGTCTCCAGTGGATCCGACAGCGGACTCGGACAGTTGAATGCCTGTACAAAGAAGGAAAGGAATTGTAAACGAAACTGTTCTTTACATATGGTTGTACTTGAATTTGACTTGAAGTGAATGTGTTATGCTTTTAATTTGATGTTGTCTTATTTGTGTAAAATAGGGCTAAGAGTGTAAATTTAACGTACCTTTTGAGGCACCAATTGTGTCAGCCGGTTTATCAGTCGTGTATGCTTGGAATGGGTTGGTTCAAGGAGGGGGAAGAAGAGGTTTGGCGTTTACAAGTAGAAGGGGCCTGTTGCTTGGGGCTAGGCAGCGCAGAGGAGATTCACAATCTATGGGCCAAATGTATCCGCAGAGTTGTCCGTCAACTGGAGCTTAACAGGGGACTGCATAACGACAGAAATAAAAGTACATGTATTTAAAAGTCATTATACATGTATTATCAATTAAGTAGCTATATATAGTAGGCATACAAATCAAGACAAATTTTAAAAATATAATTATAGTAAAAGTATATCTTACCTTCTGATATACATCAAATGTGTCAGTTGGGTTATCAGTCTCCTGGATACTTTACAAAGAAGGCTTGTCATCCGTAGAAGAGATCTTGTTCAAGGAGGTGGAGGCAGAGTAGGTTCGACGTCCACAAGTATTAAAGGAAGCGATTGCTCATGCTAGCAGTAGCGATTCACCATTTACAAGACCAAACGTGTCAGCAGGCCAGTTAGCAGTCGACTGGATTGTTGATGATGTTCAGAAGAGCTAAAACAGTCAATGCCGGTAACAGTAAAGACTATCATCAAAGATGGCGTCATCACTTCAATGGTAGAAAACACTAAAGATTAAGAAGCATTGAACAGCATTTGATTCTATAAGTTAGAAGGACTTGACTGTTTTTGTTTGTTTTTGGTTTCGTTTTACAAAGTTAAAATTTATTATGATGTTAATTAAGCACCCACTATTTCATTCCAAAGCCCAAATTTTGCAACGTCTTGCTATACACGTAGCTGATGTGCGCATACTCATTTACAATTAAAATGCGTAGTACAAGTGCACGGTTTATTCCGTGCGGATGTGTAGCAAAATATTGCCCAATTGTTCATGCCGGCTCAATGGCCAGGTTATTTTTTAGAAGGGATTAGTAAAGGGGCCGGGACTGTAGCGGGGACGTACACAAAATGGTGCCCCGCCCCGCCGCGGGGACCGTACACGACTGTTCTCGGGACGTACATCGGCAATTTGTACGTCCCGGCCCTAATCCCCGCTATCCCGGGAACAATAAGCATACACAATTGAAGGGGTGGCTGCAATAAATTAGCACTTTATTGCACCCACCCCTTCAATTATGAATATTTGAGAATACTATTTTTTTTAAAATATACACACAAAAAATAAAAATGTACAACAATTATATTATTATATACACTTGTGATTTTTGTGGAGTAAAGTGTATAATTTCAGAGAGTGTAGGGGTGGGCATGTTGTCAGCATGGGCACAGTGTATGCAACTTTGGCTCTGTGCATGCAAACATTTGCCTGTGTGCATGTAAAATTGTGATATTCAGCCATTTTTACAATTTTAAGGGAAAAAAAAAATTAAAAAAAAATTAAAAAAAAATTTTCAAGGAAATATTGCTGTTGTGCAGGTAACTTTTATTTTTTAAATCGGACACTGCATGGGCATGTTCTCAGCATGGGCATGCAGCGGCGTAGCTAGGTTTTTCATATTGGTGGGGCGAAAATTAAAAATTAACCAACAATACTTTTACCGACTAAAAAATGTGCACGTAGCGCGCAAACATTTACTATTTTCCCATGATCGAGGTCTATTTGGGATTTAAACATACTTTAAAACACAGAAAATCTATTTTGTGGCCACATGCGCATGATTGAGGTCTATTTTGGCTTTAATAGCTTTGTGATTTTGTCAAAAAACAACATTTTTGGTCAAAAATGATGCCAACAATGGATTCTCTGACCCAAATCCCATCCAAAAATGTATACTTCTGTATGCATTTGATTAATAGTTCAATAATTACAGCACTCACAAAATTCCAAAAAAACTTCCTTAACATGCTTTAAAACACTGAAAATATATTTTGTGGGCACATAAAAAGAGCCATATTTCACATGATTGAGGTCTATTTTGGCTTTAAACGTGCTTTAAAACACCGAAAAATCTATTTTGTGGTTATGCGGGCATGCATGCCCGCATAGCACAAGAGAAATAGGCATATTTCCCATGAATGAGGTCTATTCTGGCTTTAAACATGCTTTAAAACACCGAAAATCTGTTTTGTGGGTACATGCGCGCATAGCGCGAGAAAAATAGCAATATTTCCCTTGATTGAGGTCTATTTTAGCTTTAAACGTGCTCTAAAACACCGAAAATCTATTTTGTGGGCACATGCACGCTTAGCGCTAGAAAAATAGCCATATTTCCCATGATTAAGGTCTATTTTGGCTTTAAAAATGCTTTAATACACTGAAAATCTAGTTTGTGGGTACATGCACGCATAGCGCGTGAAAAATAGCCATATTTCCCATGATTGAGGTCTATTTTTGCTTAAAACCTGCTCTAAAACACCGAAAATCTATTTTGTGGGCACATGCGCGCATAGCACGAGAAATATAGCCATATTTGTACTAAAAAATTATGGTTTGAAATATTAGTACAAAAAAGTTATGACCCCCCTTTAATTTCCTTAAAAAAGTTGTAACCCCCCCCCTTTTGATTTCTTGAAAAAGTTATGACCCACCCCTGTTTGGTGCCGGCCCCCCCTCCGGTGGAAATTATAAACGGTCCCTTAGGTAAAAAAAGTTTACTTTCATTATGTCCAGTTGCTTAAGTGTTTGGTTATTTAGACATCAATGAATAGGCCTACATGTATACAAACCCAATTCGTCCTATACTTCGCTGGATTTAAAAGATGTGAACAAGGAGTTTTCCACATATTTTTGCAACAAATTTTCAAATAAAGGGCACCCTCTATATTCCATGATATGAACATCCCTAGCCAGGCTATGTTTTTGTGTGGAGACGGGGGGGGGCTGGCTATGTTTTTGTGTTGAGACGGGGGGAGGGGGGGGGGGGGGTATGAATATTTTACTCAAATAATCACCGCGAAACCCCTGGGATTCGAATTCAATGTATTAAAGGTATATTATGTGATCTTTCCAGGGAACGCCCTCAACATCGAAAAAAAAATAGAAAGCAGATTTTCTTGCAGATTTACATTTCTGATCATAAATCATGCATACATTCCAAGTTACAGGGCGATACGATTCTTAATTACTTCAAAATCGTGGTTTTAGAGTGAAAATAAACTGCCGGAATCCCAACAGTTTATATTTTTCACTCTAAATTCACTCTAAAACCATGATTTTGAGGTAATTAGGAATCGTAACTTGGAATGTATGTATGATTTATGATCGGAAATGTAAATCTGCAAGAAAATCTACTTTCCAAAACAAACAAAACTCACATGGAAAAGATCACATAATATGCCTTTAAGTTCGGGAGAACCAGGGAGGTGTCAAATAGAATTTTATTTGACACCTGAGAACTCAATTCATAGACGTACCATACGGGTCTTGTATTTCAAATCTTATACCTCCGGTATTATAGGCCTATGTAGGCAAGGCATTACAAGTCTTTTGATATAGAAATGAATATGTAATTGTAAGCTTACCTTTTCAATTTCATTGAATTCCTGTTGTCATTTTAGAATCGATGATGAGATTCAGGGACAAGTTCTAATCATGCTCAACAGGGCAGGGTAGGAAGAGATTGGAAATGAGTATTTACAACAGATTCATGGCCGTTTTCCCAGGAAAACATGGTGGGAAAACATGGCCAGTCATGAGTCCAGAGCAGTACCGCGCCGATCCCCGTCCTACGACATCCAGCGTCTGCGTCGGTGTGTGAGTGAGAGATGCCCGTCAGTAATATCAAAATATCTCATCTTCCACAAACTATTTAGTGATGATCATGGTATCAAATTCATCGTAAGAACGTGCTGATTCTGAATGTATTCCTCTTTAAAGTAGTTAATCGGCTGATTAATGGGATTTAAGCGTTTTTTCCTATCAAGGGAAAAGTATTACAGCCCCTGTTTCACTAACACATCATCGTACATGTAGTATTGTTTACAATAGCGTAAGCGTTGTGCTCTCCCCGCCGGAGGTATGTCACGGAATAAACCGTATACTTCATATTCACGATTTATCATGTGTATCACTCTGCCGGGTAGAAAATACCACCCACATAGCTACAGAGTTAGGCTGAGTCTATTTGTACAACAGTACTGTTGTACAAAGTTGTTATTCGTACAACTGTTGTACCAATATTGGTACGACTGTCGTTACGAATTAGGCAGTCGTACGAATTACAGCATCTCATGTTATTTGTACAACAGTTGTGCAAATAGCTACGGCCTTTTCAGATAAAGGCGTGGATCCTTGGAATCTAAAAATTATGCTGGTTCCCTGCCACCGCTGTTCACCTGGATCCCCGGGACAAGTCATCTCATAGATAAGTGGTGTGGAGCCATTGATGCAGGGAATAAAATAGGATATACTGCTCATGGTACTTGGACAGCTGCTAATGTAAAGAGGAACCATGCCAGAAGAACAAAATCCCTCCATTGTCCAAATTCTGATTTCCCAGATAAATTAAAAGTTACTATTTGGTACTCAATTAGTTCTGGAACAGTGTTTGGGGGCATTTTGGGTCCCCAAAAAGGTGAGAAGGTCATAAAAACGGAGGATTTTTCAGGACTGAATTTTGACATTGCTTCCCGTTTGCTATCCAGCCCGACTAAATACGCTATTTTTGACGTGAGTTACTTAAGGCATAGATCTTTTTTCTCAAATATCTAGTCAAATCCCTAACATTTTAAGGGGAATGGCCCTAGTGACCCCATGTGACATGTCACTTTTAATCGCTGAAGACCCTATATGAGCATGGACCCAAGGAATCTTTTGACCAATTATGACGGTCATAAGTCATTTCCTCTAAGACAAGAAGCATTTTGAGTGAAAGGAGTGAAAATTGACATTTTGACCCCTAGTGACCCCAAATATGTTCCTATTTTTAAAAAACGGAGTATTATTTATGGGTACGCTCATAATGAATATGTTGATTGATTATGAAGGTTCTAAGTCATTTGACTAAGAAGCAAGGGCGTTTTAAGTGAAAATCACGTTTTGACCCCTTATGACCCCTGTGTGACCTTTGACCCCAAACGGTGAAGACCCTATATGTAGGTCAGGTAGGGGGTCCTACTGACCAAATCTGGTGATTGTAGCATGTAAACTGTAGAAAAAATAGCATTTTTAGATGGGTCTGATAGAAAGAAAGAAGAAACGGCAGAGATAGAGTACCTCGATTTTTGAAAAAATCAAGGTAACTAGACATAAGCTGCGATCGGAGATCGCGGATATTAGTCTAGCGGATTTGGTAGTTAGAGAGCGGGGATGTGCGTATTTGTTGGAACCAATCAGCGTTCAGTTTTGATTTTAAAAACCGAACTATTGTATATGCGTACGGTCAACAGGAATATGTTGGCCAATTCTGACGATCCTATGGTAATTTCACTAAATTGCAACGGCGTTTTAAGTGAAAATCACTTTTTGACCCCTAGTGACCTTTTCTTGACCTTTGACCCCAAACTTATGATTGACTTTTTTTCTTGGCTTATAAATGCGCGCAAGAAAAAAGTAGTTCCGTCAAAATCGGAGCATGTCTTAAGATTTTCACCT
The DNA here is from genome assembly GCA_035610835.1 of Ophiura sarsii. NCBI lineage: Eukaryota > Metazoa > Echinodermata > Ophiuroidea > Amphilepidida > Ophiuridae > Ophiura > Ophiura sarsii. The sequence continues at coordinate 36,107,556 of CM069448.1, forward strand.
GTATAGTTCAATGACCTCTAGTGACCCCGTGTGACATGTCACTTTTAGTGGAGAAGGACCCTATATGAACATAGATAAGAGGAATCTTTTGACTAATTCTGACAATCATAGGTCATTTCCTCTCGGACAAGTAGCATTTTGAGTGAATGGAGAAAAATTTACATTTTGACCCCTAGTGACCCCAAATATTTTTTGATTTTAAAAACCGAACTATTGTACATGTGTACGGTCAAAAGGAATATGTTGACCAATTCTGACGATCATAGGTCATTTTTACTAAATTGCAAATGCGTTTTTAGTGAAAATCACGTTTTGACCCCTAGTGACCTTTTCTTGACCTTTGACCTTAACAATATGATTGACTTTTGTTCTTGTCTCATCAATACCTACAAAATGAGATATGCCCGGTCAAAATTAGAGCATGTCTTACATTTTATCCCTGTTTAGGTCAATGACCTCTAGTGACCCCATTTGACATGTCACTTTTAATCGCTGAACACCCTATATGAACATTGATCCAAGGAATCTTTTGACCAATTCTGAGTATCATCAGTCATTTTCCCTCGGACAAGTAGGGTTTTGAGTGAATGGAGTAAAATTTACATTTTGACCCCTAGTGACCCCAAATATTTTTTGATTAAAAAAACCGTTCTTTTGTACATGCGTACGGTCAAAAGGAATATGTTGACCAATTCTGACGATCATAGGTCATTTCACTAAATTGCAAATGCGTTTTTAGTAAAAATCACGTTTTGACCCCTAGTGACCCCTGTGTGACCTTTGACCCCTTATGCTTTTCAACCTGAGTAGTGGTGCACATAAGGGTTCTTATGACCAAATATGGTCAAAATCGGCTTAATGGTTACGGAGCTATAGGTCCCATGACGGAAGAAAGAAAGAACTAGACATGACCTGTGATCGGAGATCACGAATATTAGTCGGGTGTGTTACATGTTAACCCCTTCGAGTGGTAAATGGAGTAAATAAATACAGTTGAACCCCTAGTGACCTTTTCTTGACCTCTGACCCAAAACTTGTAATTAACTTTTTTGCTTGGCTGATCAATGCGCACAAGAAAAAGGTAGTCCCGTCAAAATCGGAGCATGTTTTAAGCTTTTCACTTGTAAAGTTCAATGACCTCTAGTGACCCCGTGTGACATGTCACTTTTAGTGGAGAAGGACCCTATATGAACATGGATGAGAGGAACCTTTTGACTAATTCTGACAATCATAGGTCATTTCCTCTCGGACAAGTAGCATTTTGAGTGAATGGAGTGAAAATTTACATTTTGACCCCTAGTGACCCCAAATATTTTTTGATTTTAAAAACCGAACTATTGTACATGCGTACGGTCAAAAGGAATATGTTGACCAATTCTGACGATCCTAGGTCATTTCACTAAATTGCAAATGCGTTTTTAGTGAAAATCACGTTTTGACCCCTAGTGACCTTTTCTTGACCTCTGACCCAAAACTTGTAATTAAGTTTTTTGCTTGGCTGATCAATGCGCACAAGAAAAAAGTAGTCTTGTTAAAATCGGAGCATGTCTTAAGATTTTCACCTGTATAGTTCAATGACCTCTAGTGACCTCGTGTAACATGTCACTTTTAGTGGAGAAGGACCCTATATGGACATGGATAAGAGGAATCTTTTGACCAATTCTGACAATCATAGGTCATTATCTCTTGGACAAGTAGTATTTTGAGTGCGAGGAGTAAAAATGTACATTTTGACCCCTAGTGACCTTTTATTGACCTTTGATCTTAACGGTATGATTGACTTTTGTTCATGTCTTATCAATGCCCACAAAATAAAAGAAACCCGGTCAAAATCATAGCATGCCTTATATTTTTCCCTTGTAAAGTTCAATGACCTCTAGTGACCTCGTTTGACATGTCACTTTTAGTGTGGAAGGACCCTATATGAACATTGATCAAAGAAATCTTTTGACCAATTCTGAGTATCATCAGTCATTTTCCCTCGGACAAGTAGGGTTTTGAGTGAATGGAGTAAAATTTACATTTTGACCCCTAGTGACCCCAAATGATTTTTAATTTTAAAAACCGTTCTTTTGTACATGCGTACGGTCAAAAGGAATATGTGGACCAATTTTGACGATCCTAGGTCATTTCACTAAATTGCAAATGCGTTTTTAGTGAAAATCACGTTTTGACCCCTAGTGACCTTTTCTTGACCTCTGACCCAAAACTTGTAATTGACTTTTTTGCTTGGCTGATTAATGCGCACAAGAAAAAAGTAGTCTTGTTAAAATCGGAGCATGTCTTAAGATTTTCACCTGTATAGTTCAATGACCTCTAGTGACCTCGTGTAACATGTCACTTTTAGTGGAGAAGGACCCTATATGGACATGGATAAGAGGAATCTTTTGACCAATTCTGACAATCATAGGTCATTATCTCTTGGACAAGTAGTATTTTGAGTGCGAGGAGTAAAAATGTACATTTTGACCCCTAGTGACCTTTTATTGACCTTTGATCTTAACGGTATGATTGACTTTTGTTCATGTCTTATCAATGCCCACAAAATAAAAGAAACCCGGTCAAAATCGAAGCATGCCTTATATTTTTCCCCTGTAAAGTTCAATGACCTCTAGTGACCTCGTTTGACATGTCACTTTTAGTGTGGAAGGACCCTATATGAACATTGATCAAAGAAATCTTTTGACCAATTCTGAGTATCATCAGTCATTTTCCCTCGGACAAGTAGGGTTTTGAGTGAATGGAGTAAAATTTACATTTTGACCCCTAGTGACCCCAAATGATTTTTAATTTTAAAAACCGTTCTTTTGTACATGCGTACGGTCAAAAGGAATATGTGGACCAATTTTGACGATCCTAGGTCATTTCACTAAATTGCAAATGCGTTTTTAGTGAAAATCACGTTTTGACCCCTAATGACCCCTGTTTGACATTTGACCCCAAGGTCATGATTGACTTTTTTTCTTTTTTTGTCAATGCGCACAAAATGTCCGAGTTTGAGCAAAATCAGAGCATGTTGAATCACGTTTTGACCCCTAGTGACCCCTGTGTGACCTTTGACCCCTTATGCTTTTCAACCTGAGTAGTGGTGCACATAAGGGTTCTTATGACCAAATATGGGCAAAATCGGCTCAACGGTTACGGAGCTATAGGTCCCATGACAGAAAAAGAAGAAGAAACAGGACGAATACAGTATATTAGTCGTTTCTCGACTAATATAACTAGACATAAGCTGCGATCGGAGATCGCGGATATTAGTCTGGCGTATGACATTTAGATTCAAGTAAGGGCAGCCGAAGAATGAGCTATGGTTTGGTATGGTTTCCAGTTTTCAATACGATTTATTCCGTTAAGATATAGTACCGGGTTCCAAAGTGTCGGCATTCAATTATTTCCTTTCATCCTTCCGCGGCCCTTACCGAGGTTCATTACATTTTGCCCCTTGACCCCAAGTTCACGATCAGAGGAATCTTTTGACCTATTCTGACAATCATCAGTCATTTTCACTCGGACAAGTAGCATTTTGAGTAAATTGAGTGAAAATTTACATTTTGACCTCTAGTGACCCCAAAAAAAATTCGATTCAAAAAACCAAACTATATTTTATGAAGACGGTCATGATAAATATGATGACCGATTTTGACGTTCCTGGGTCGTTTTAATAAAATGCAATGGCGTTTTTAGTGAAAATCACGTTTTGACCCCTAGTGACCTTTTCTTGACCTTTGACCCCAAAATTATGATTGACTTTTTTTCTTGGCTTATCAATGCGCACAAGAAAAAAGTAGTCCCGTCAAAATCGGAGCATGTCTTAAGATTTTCACCTGTATAGTTCAATGACCTCTAGTGACCTCGTGTGACATGTCACTTTTAGTGGAGAAAGACCCTATATGGACATGGATAAGAGAAATCTTTTGACCAATTCTGACAATCATAGGTCATTATCTCTCGGACAAGTAGTATTTTGAGTGCGAGGAGTGAAAATGTACATTTTGACCCCTAGTGACCTTTTTTTGACCTTTGATCTTAACAATATGATTGACTTTTGTTCTTGTCTGATCAATGCCCACAAAATAAAAGAAACCCCGTCAAAATCGGAGCATGCCTTATATTTTCCCTCTGTAAAGTTCAATGACCTCTAGTGACCCCGTTTGACATGTCACTTTTAGTGTGGAAAGACCCTATATGAACATTGATCCAAGAAATCTTTTGACCAATTCTGAGTATCATCAGTCATTTTCCCTCGGACAAGTAGGGTTTTGAGTGAATGGAGTAAAATTTACATTTTGACCCCTAGTGACCCCAAATATTTTTTGATTAAAAAAACCGTTCTTTTGTACATGCGTACGGTCAAAAGGAATATGTTGACCAATTCTGACGATCATAGGTCATTTCACTAAATTGCAAATGCGTTTTTAGTAAAAATCACGTTTTGACCCCTAGTGACCCCTGTGTGACCTTTGACCCCTTATGCTTTTCAACCTGAGTAGTGGTGCACATAAGGGTTCTTGTGACCAAATATGGTCAAAATCGGCTCAACGGTTACGGAGCTATAGGTCCCATGACAGAAAAAGAAAGAAGAACTAGACATGGATCTGGTCTGAGACCAGGACACCTTGATTTTTTATGGATTAATGACCTCTAGTGACCCCATATGACATGTCACTTTTAATGGATCCAAGAAATCTTTTGACCAATTCTGACAATCATGGGTCATTTCCTCCCGAAAAAATAGCATTTTGAGTGTTAGGAGTGAAAATTGACGTGTTGACCCCTAGTGACCTATGTTGACATTTGACCCCATGAAAATGATTGACTGTTTTTCTTGTCTTATCATTGCCTACAAAATGAAACAAGACCGGTCAAAATCGGAGCATGTCTTACATTTTACCCCTGTTTAGGTCAATGACCCCTAGTGACCCCATATGACATGTCACCTTTAATCACTTAAGACCCTATATGTACATGGATCCAAGGAATCTTTTGATCAATTCTGATAATCATGGGTCATATCCTCTCGAAAAAATGGCATTTTTAGTGCGAGGATTAAAAATTTACATTTTGACCCCTAGTGACCCCAAATATTTTTTGATTTTAAAAACCGAACTATCATATATGCGTACGGTCAAAAGGAATATGTTGACAAATTCTGACGATCCTAGGTCATTTTACTAAATTGCAAACGCGTTTTAAGTGAAAATCACGTTTTGACCCCTTATGATCCCTGTGTGACCTTTGACCCCAAACTGTGAAGACCCTATATGTAGGTCTGGTAGGGGGTCCTACTGACCAAATCTGGTGATTGTAGCATGTAAACTGTAGAAAAAATAGCATTTTGAGTGCGAGGAATGAAAATTGACCTTTTGACCCCTAGTGACCTATGTTGACCTTTGACCCCATGAAAATAATTGACTTTTTTTCTTGTCTTATCAATGCCTACAAAATGAAACATGACCGGTCAAAATCGGAGCATGTCTTACATTTTACTCCTGTTTAGGTCAATGACCCCTAGTGACCCCATCTGACATGTCACTTTTAATCGCTGAAGACCCTATATGTACATGGATACAAGGAATCTTTTGACCAATTCTGACAATCATAGGTCATTTCCTCCCGAAAAAATAGCATTTTCAGTGCGATGAGTAAACATTTACATTTTGACCCCTAGTGACCCCAAATGATTTTTAATTTTAAAAACCGTTCTTTTGTATATGCGTACGGTCAAAAGGAATATGTGGACCAATTTTGACAATCCTAGGTCATTTCACTAAATTGGAAATGCGTTTTAAGTGAAAATCACGTTTTGACCCCTTATGACCCCTGTGTGACCTTTGACCCCAAACTGTGAAGACCCTATATGTAGGTCAGGTAGGGGGTCCTACTGACCAAATCTGGTGATTGTAGCATGTAAACTGTAGAAAAAATAGCATTTTGTAGATGGGTCTGATAGAAAGAAGAAGAAGAAGAACTAGACATGGATCTGGTCTGAGACCAGGACACCTTGATTTTTTATGGATTAATGACCTCTAGTGACCCCATATGACATGTCACTTTTTAAACGCTGAAGAACCTAATGTGCATGACCAATTCTGACGGTCATCATTCATTCTCTCTGAGACAAATAGCAATGTTCGTAACTTAGTGTTTAAAAGGATGCTGAGAAAATTATCCCCAAGAATATAGGGGGAAAAAACAGAGCCTGAAATATTGCTATTATCATAATCATTTATTTATTAAACATCTATTTCGCAGCAGACTTATGTAGATATCTCAGGATTTTACCAATCTTGCGTCTACAAGCCCATCCAGCACGACATGTGTTGGATATGTTTACTCATTTGTAGGCTAGTGCTGAAAATCACGCCTAGATTGCGAGCTTCATTGCGAGCTTCTGTTCGCGCATCAAAACGTCTGCGTTTCCAATTGTCAGTGAAGACGGTTTATCGTTGCTAGTGGTGCGTGTGCCGAAGAACAGTATCTCAGTCTTGTCGTCATCAAATTTCATTTTGTTCAGAACAGCCCAGGCCTTGATGTCTTTGATGCACTGTTGCAGACGGTGAATCATGCTATCCTGATCAGCGTGTTTAAAAAGCAGGTAGACCTGTGTATAGAGTTTCATTAATAGCAATAATCGGGAACACTCCGTTTCTGCTTGGTAATGAGAAGTTGTCTCCAGTGGATCCGACAGCGGACTCGGACAGTTGAATGCCTGTACAAAGAAGGAAAGGAATTGTAAACGAAACTGTTCTTTAATATGGTTGTACTTGAATTTGACTTGAAGTGAATGTGTTATGCTTTTAATTTGATGTTTTATTTGTGTAAAATAGGGCTAAGAGTGTAAATTTAATGTCATACCTTTTGAGGCACCAATTGTGTCAGCCGGTTTATCAGTCGTGTATGCTTGGAATGGGTTGGTTCAAGGAGGGGGAAGAAGAGGTTTGGCGTTTACAAGTAGAAGGGGCCTGTTGCTTGGGGCTAGGCAGCGCAGAGGAGATTCACAATCTATGGGCCAAATGTATCCGCAGAGTTGTCCGTCAACTGGAGTTTAACAGAGGACTGCATAACGACAGAAATAAAAGTACATGTATTTAAAAGTCATTTTACATGTATTATCAATTAAGTAGCTATATATAGTAGGCATACAAATCAAGACAAATTTTTAAAATATAATTATAGTAAAAGTATATCTTACCTTCTGATATACATCAAATGTGTCAGTTGGGTTATCAGTCTCCTGGATACTTTACAAAGAAGGCTTGTCATCCGTAGAAGAGATCTTGTTCAAGGAGGTGGAGGCAGAGTAGGTTCGACGTCCACAAGTATTAAAGGAAGCGATTGCTCATGCTAGCAGTAGCGATTCACCATTTACAAGACCAAACGTGTCAGCAGGCCAGTTAGCAGTCGACTGGATTGTTGATGATGTTGTAGAAGATCCATCGGACGTAGAAGGGATTAGTAAAGGGGCCGGGACTGTAGCGGGGACGTACACAAAATGGTGCCCCGCCCCGCGGGGACCGTACACGACTGTTCTCGGGACGTACATCGGCAATTTGTACGTCCCGGCCCTAATCCCCGCTATCCCGGGGCCCGGGATGCAATTGATAAGTGCATAAGTGAAAGACACATTTAGTTACCACAGCATGGCATTTTACCTGGATAAAAAGTGATAGGCACATCATCAGTGCTTGGGTAATTCGGACAGTCATATATCATGTACATAGGCTGAATGATATTTATTCCAGGTTAAATATCCGGGTTAAATAACCATCACTCGTTTCGCACATAGGAGATATTTACCTATACCGAGCAATCGAGTTTACGATTGCACTTTGTATAGGTCTATAATTATTAGTCATAATAATGAAGTTTGTAAATTTATTGATATAAACATCAGTTCAACAATATAATTTGCAAGGAGAACCAGCTCTACTGAATACATATTTCATAAAGATAATAAAATAAATTGTATTTATATAAATAATAACAATAACATTGGAATATTTATTGTCAAAATTGCACATTAGATCATTGAGAATGTTGTTATTGCACACATTGGTTCAAAGTTAACACCGAATTAATTAGACAGATGTGTTTGCACTGTAGACCTACGATGTATCATTCTTTTGAAATAGATTTTGGTTGTCCGAAACTGAGAGTTTAAGATTTCGTTTTGTATATGAAAATCAATATAATTACATGAGATTATTAAGGGGGAAATACCCAGCTAGCTGTTCTCAATACACAGATCACAAAATAAATTGTACTTTTGATTTTAAAAACATTATCCTCAATAAAAGTTATGTTATAAGTAACATTACTTGTATATCGTTCATTTCGATGATAGGGATATTTAGCTTTCGATATCAGATACGTTTATGGTTTCCATATTTTACTTTTTACATCATTTAAAAAGATATAACTATAATACAAATACTGGTAGGCATTGTTATATTTATATACATAGTTATGGTTGTCAAATACAACGCTTTCACTATCTTAAAATCATATTTATAAAATAACTTTACAACAATATATATATAGCGGCATATTTACGCCCATACTGAGATTCAGCCTATTCTACTTCTTACATCATGGGAACAAATAGCATATAATTTAAATCATGGTAATCATTGTTATACTTATAATACATATAATTGTGGTTGTCAAAACGCAACGCTTTCACCATTTTAAAATCACATTATTAAACTAATAAACAATTTTTAAACATTAGCGGCATATCTACGTACATACCGTGGTTCAGTTATTCTACTATTTACATGGGGAAAATATGATAATATTAATCATGGCAATCATTGTTATAATTATAATACATAATTGTGGTTGTCAAAACGCAACGCTTTCACCATTTCAAAATAACATTATTAAACTAATAAACATTTTTTAAACATTAGCGGCATATCATACGTACATACTGTGGTTCAGATATTCTACTATTTACATGGGGAAAATACGATAATATAAATCATGGCAATCATTGTGATACTTATAATACATAATTGTGGTTGTCAAAACGCAACGCTTTCACCATTTCAAAATAACATTATTAAACTAATAAACAATTTTTAAACATTAGCGGCATATCATACGTACATACTGTGGTTCAGATATTCTACTATTTACATGGGGAAAATACGATAATATAAATCATGGCAATCATTGTGATTCTTATAATACATAATTGTGGTTGTCAAAACGCAACGCTTTCACCATTTTATGTTCATGCTTAAGTTTCTTTTGTTACTCTCGTTGTATTTGATCCTTTCAGTGTTGTTTGTTAAAGCGCACAGGGACTTCAATGTCATCATACGCTCAATAAGCATGGTTATTTTATTATTTTACTGCTTGTTGATTGTGTCACCATTAGTTAAATTTGATTGCAAGAAATATTGGTTCACGATAGCTATAGTATGATGTCAACACTGCTACTTGGTATCAATCATGACAATCATTTTTATCTTATGCTCTTTATAAGATAGGTCAAATACTGTAGTACGTCGATATCTGATAACGGCAACACATACTAAATGGATAGTCTCACTATTAGTTATACTTGATTGCAAGAAATACTGGTTCATGATAGCTATAGTATGACGTCAACACCCCTGCTTGGTATCGAGAAGTAGGCGGTCGAGGTTTGATATAGATGTGATCAAGGAGTGTACCATTTGTAGTTGTAGGCTCTGTGATCAGTTGGGAATATTGTCTAAGTGGTGGAAGCACAGTCTCTTTCAGGAGGTTGTGATTGAAGTCTCCTGCAAACACGGCGTAATCGGTATCCAAAAGTTCTGTTTGAGCAGTGATGTTACTAATTTCCTTACAAAATGCAGCTTTCGAAGTTGCAACTGGCTTGTATACTGCAACAATTAGTAGATTCGATGCGCCATGAGTTTTAATTGCAAGAGCATCACTTTCTTCGCACAACAGCGGTTGCAATGTGTAATCGATATCGTTCTGAACATACATCGCTACACCTCTACCTTTACCGGTATTAAGCATTTCAAGTCGATAGCCATCTATAGTTAGATTATCCGATTGACTACTGTTTGTGATCCAGGTTTCTGATAGACAAATCACGTGTGCCTTTTGGAGTTCAACGTTTTTCTTCAAATCTTCAATGTGTGCATTAAGGCTTTGGATGTTGTGGTGGGCAATTATGAAATGTTGATTATTAGCAATGCTTAGCAAAGGATTTGCTTTGGAAAGATCAGCCGTTGGCATTTTGGCCACTTCATCATCGACTTTCTCATTGCAAAATATTGCTCGAGGGTTGTAATCCAGTAAATACATTCCATGTAGATGCGTGACACGACTTAAAGCTACATACGCCATTGCAGTCTTTAGACCTTTCATTGAGATTACGGCTTGGTCATAGGTCTGACCCTGTATTTTATGAATTGTCACAGCCCATGCTAGCTTTAATGGAATCTGTTGCCGTGTAGTGGTAAAAGATTTTCCTTTTAACTGAAAGGTATCAATCTTTGGGATTATTGGAACACAATTTGCATATTGTGGCGGTATGGTTTGAGATGTTCGTGTTTTTTGGCCAACACGTTGACTGTCAAATTGCACATACACAACTTTAGGCATATTTTGCGAGTTTCCAAATTCTATTCCCTTGACTATACCAGATACTCCATTGCAAAGTCCATCAGTAACATCTATATTAACTATAAGCATGGTTCTAGCCCCTACTGCTAATGTCAGGTAAGGAACAAGTGCTGTGTCATTCTTTGTTGAATTGTATGGTGTTTCATGTCTTTTGATAACTCGTCCACCATTCTGATCAACATCTTCAGCTTTGACTTTGTACTTCGGTGTATCTAAAGATTGCAACTGTATCTTATTGTGGTTGTCACAATCTTTGTTGAGATAGAATAGGTGTAAAGCATTCGACGGAGGTGACAAGATGTTTTCATGTACTATTCTAGATTTCAGTAGTTGTTCATCAGCTTGTTCCAATGGCTCTGTTCGTTTTCTCACACGCAGGCGATTGAGCATATTTGCAAAAATAGCATCATCTCTCTGGCGCATAATTTCAGTTAGTTTGACACTCTGGAAATGTGGGTTCCATAGATCTTTAAGGATTTGTTTGTGTGGAAAGCACAATGGTGTTGGTGGCAATATTGGTGGTAACTGATGAAAATCTCCGACTGCTAGAATAGAAACGTTGCCAAAGAAGGATCTATCGGATGCTCCTTTGATTTGTTGTAGTCGACCATGTATGTAAGATAATTGTAATGTGCTCACCATCGAAATCTCATCTATAACAAGAAGTTGAAGATGTTGGTACTTTGCACGAAGTGTGTTGAGAGATGCTTCAGCAAGTGGTCTGTAATCTGATGCAGCCCGTGGAGGAATCTTTAAAGCTGAACATATTGTTTGACCTGAGATGTTAAATGCAGCTGTTCCTGTCTGAGCAACCAACAAGACTGTTTCATCGTCAACAGTAACATCACTCATTCTACTAAATGCAGCTTCGGCATGATATTGAATGCATCTAATGACATGTGATTTGCCTGTTCCAGCGCCACCAGTTAAAAATATGCGAAATGGTTGTAAACCGATATCTCTTGATTTCTCATTGCACCATTTACTAACGAAATTGAACAATTGTCGTTGTTCAATATTAAGTTGTTGCATCATCGAATGGGCTTGTTGTTCGGTCATCAATGGATTGCGAGGTTCAATTCGACATCTAGGTAAATTGGGTCTACTCTGTGGCTGAAGGTCAGGTATTTCTATTTCAGCTAAATCGTCATCAGAATCTAGTGTTATGTTTCGTACTCTATCATCATCACGATCTTGTTCATTTTGTGGGGCAACAGCTGCCCATGCATCGTCAAGGTTTCCTGCTTCCTGTAAAGCCTCCCATGCCTCATCAATATTGTCATTCTTTGGTTCATAGTCTTCCATATTCTGTCTTACTATTTCACGCACGGCTTCTCTCTTTCCCTTGTATGTGACATATCCATTCATATGATAGTCTTGATAAGTTTCATAGCTCTCTGGCTTGATTTGTTCAGTTTGGTGTGGAAGATATAGACGTAGCATATTCATATGATATCGTTCACTGTCTTTCTTTGCAGATATTCGTGGATAACGAATAATCGCAGGCTTTCGTACACGCTTCTTCATACAACCAAGCTTGTCTTTTAACTTTATTACATGTTTGCGTGTTCCTGCATTGGATGTATCATCATTGTCAGATACCAATTCTTCGTCAGAGTCAGCGGTGTCAGATGTACTTGATACGCCGTAATGCATGGAGTAGAATGTGGCCATACACATGTTTTTATACTCGTCACTTGTTGGTCTAGCCAAATATTTGTCAATCTGTGTCGGCATCCATACTTTATCACTGTTTCCTGCATTGTCCTGTAGTGTTTTCAGTGGCAATGATATTTTCTGACCATTGGAATCAGTTTGTATGAAGATAACGTTTCTTGTACTTTTCTTTAAAGGCATACTACATGTGAGGTATGTGGCTCCCATAACACTGACTTCTCTGTGTTGTAGATATACGCTTCCAAGTGTCCTTAATTGTGCTACGGCATCATCGTTTCCTTGAGCAGCCTCTTTTTGTGCATTTTTTAGGAGGTCTCCCATTTCTCTCTCAGCTTTTGTGATGTAGGACACTATATACATAACACATGCGTATGCATCTAATACATATTGAATGTCCATGTTACCATTCCAACATCGAATCAAGTGTTCATTATAGTTATTTACCCACCGATCAGAGATGCGTCGTTTGAGATAAATTGTTTTTCTATTTGACATGATCTCAAGTGATTCTTCTAATTTACGCTGAGTTATGTTTGCTGCTTCAAGAACGTCATCAAATTCTTCAAATTCTTGGTCTTTATCTGACAGTAAATCCCAAATGGTCTTTAGTATTTCTTTTGCCTCTGTTTCTTCACGTTTTCTTTTCTCTAAAGCCTCTAAGCGTCTGTCCTCGTCATCATCATCATCATCATCATCATCATCATCATTGTGATAATTTAATTTGTTTGGTCTACAGATAAACGTGTAACTACTTGGTGGCTTTGGAAAATAAAAACGACATACTAATCCCGTTTTCCTACACGATTTTGTATGATTTTTACTATGCATTTGAACATTAATCACTATCTCATACAATTCTTCGTCATCCTCGGGGGGCATTGCGCATGTAATATTCTTATCTACAAATTTTATCACATCTTCATCACTATCTTCGTCCAATTTTGGGGCATCTTTTACCCATACAACCATATGAATATGAGGCCAGCCTCTCTGTTGAAACTCGGTCCTATAGTAATAGTCTTCGACTTCACCAATTGGTTTAGCGTTTGACATGATTACATCTTTAATAAAAGTTTGTACTCTATATTCAAACATTCTGGCGGCTGTTACGGGATTTGACATTATGATTTGACAATGTTGTTCCCATGTCATGTTCTTGTGTTCTTCATCTGTCATAGGCGGTTTGCCTTGTTGGATTAGAATAGCATTGTCAATTTCAATCCACCTTCTATCGGCTGCACTGAATGTTAAAAAGAAAGTCGGAACACCAAGTTGTCGTATCATTGCGAATAGCTCTTTTTTGGATTTCTCCCAGTATGCAGGCGTGCCTCTTATTTGAGTTAGAAATCGGTATCCTTCATCTCTTTTAATAATCTGTTTCACCTGCTCTCTGTCCCTTAACATGGATGCTGTTATCTGTCGACCATCTGATGTTTTTGTGGAACCAATTCGCATTGCAATACATATTTTGGAATGAATTTGTTGAACTTCTGTTGCATACAGAGCATAAAATATGTATTCCGGATTGCTTGCAAATCTATTGTCAGCTCCGAAAAGTCTGGCATTGAAGTATCGGGAGGGTGAAATCTTTGTACCTCTATTTTGAGTGTATGTATTTTCACCTCGAGGAAACTCTACTGGGAAACATTTGGCTTCCATTTCTAATACCTTTTCAGGAGTATTTCCTTCACCTGGTGCTAAAGATAGAATTGTGCTGTCATGTTTATCTGCTGCATATTGGGCAAAGTCTACTGGGTGTAGAAATGAGTACATAGGTGCTGAGGTGTTAGTAATATCATCATTGGTATCTTGCTGCTCATTATCATCATCATGGGTGACCATGGTGACTGTCGATTCATCGGAATGTGAAGAGATATCATATTCAGTGTTTGCATCTTCTTCAAGCATGTCAACATCAGTTGGCAGATCATTGTGGTGGTCGTCTGAATCAATATCGTCACTGAATTCATTTGGCGCATTGCTGTTGCGTTCACGGTCTTCATTTTCATCTTCGGAATTGTCATGTTCATTTTGATCATTGTCGATAACCTCATCACAATGAATTAATTGATCGTTCAACATCCCGTTAAAGCCATGAAAATCTATTTCGATATTATCATACTCAGTGTTATTGTCTTTTAACCACAACAGAGCTTGTCTTATTCTTGCAGGATTTATATCTTGGCACATGTGGTGTCCTTTATATTCCAGCTTCCTCTTCAACTTAACTCTAATCAGACTTTCGTCTGTTGGAAGTCTAGGTAGACATTGTGAAACAGTATTCAGATCAGATTTTACACATACCACTTGTCCATGAATTCCCTTTTGACTTCCCTTTATAAGTATAAGCATTTTCATGAATAGAATTGCAGGAGCAATCAAATGTCTTTCAAGAATATTCAACTGTGAAAGCTGAGGAGGCTGTTCATGTAAACTCAGTTTGTTAATGGTCGCTAGCGTTGGTATTTTAAATTTCACAATGTTTGGATGACACGTTTTACAGATCCATTTGGGATTATCAATTTGGTTGCCATCAGAAGGAAGCTGATCATAAACCTTTCTGGAAGGTAATGCCTTTATTAAAGCATGTCGGTTGTATCGATCTCGTTTCAAAGCAATGATCTGGTGTTTAAAGAATATACGCCGACATACTTCACATATGTAGATAAGTTTTTGACCTGTTTGCGAAAATGTATGGAATCTTTTAATCACGCGATCTATGTCTGAATTTCTGTGTAATCTATTGGCACGTGTTTGTTGGATCTTCGCTCTTTTCATGGCAGGATGTTTGTACTTTTCTCGTGATATATGTCCTTCTTGCTTTCGTTTTCTTTCTCCGATTATTGGAATAGCATATCGGTCTTTGGACTGCTGCTTTTTTTTGTGACATTGTTCAGGAATTGCATATTGTGTTCTAGAAAACTGTGCAGATTGTTGCTTTTTTTTGTGACATTGTTCAGGAATTGCATATTGTGTTCTAGAAAACTGTGCAGATTGTTGCTTTTTTTGGTGACATTGTTCAGGAATTGCATAACGTTTTCTAGAATATAGTGCAGATTGTGTCCGTTTGTCTTGCGCCTCTTCTCCATCAGTATTGTATTTGTAGCTAGCGTTATTGCGCATTTTCGCTAGTAGCTCGTCTTTCTTTGATTCGGACATGTTTTTATAATATCGCTGATTCTTTGTAAGCCCATCTTTCGTCTGATCGTTTGATTTGGGTCTCAGAGATGACTGATAATCTATGTCAGTCCACGTTGAACAACCAGGTTCATTTTCCAGATCATGAAATGATTGTGAAACCTCGTCATCATTACTTGGTATTTCGCATTTGACCGTGATGGGTTGCATTCCAATCAGTGAATCTGCCTTCAGTCGTAGTGACAAACATAAGCATTGGATGTACTGAAGCAAATTGTCAATGTCTGTAAAGTATAGTGCAACAGCTGATCCTTCATTATCAACTAGGCCATTTTCATTTCTACTATGAGGGTCAAATACTAAATACCTGCCATGTGCATATTCACAGACTGCCATCATGTATCTGTCTAGAATCAATATATGTTTAGTGCTAACGTTCAACCCTGTTTGTATTATAGTATCTAATGAATCAAAGATAGAGTCGGCACTCGGGTTCAATTTTCCACTGAGAAGATTATGATACTGTATAGTATAATTACACTTTTGGATCACAAATGTTGATGGAAGTTGGTCATTTGACAATAGTTTATCAGGAAGTAGTTCATTCTCATCTAACATTTCAACAGTGTCTTTGTATAACATATCACCATTTCGTAATACGTCATCAATATGCTGTGGCATTAAATTCTGCATAATTTCATCAGATTCACAAAGCATAACAAGGGAATTGCAAGAACATTGACGACCAACAGATTCTGGAGAAAACAATTCTACATCGCCTTGATGGAAATTACCACATACAGTTTCTGATATCATCGCTCCAAATTCAGTTGGATTTACAGTACTTGGTGACTGTTGATGTTTTGAAGTAACTCTGGTTTTCAAATTAGGATTTGTTTTTTGTAAACTTGGTGTTCTCACGCTGCCTGATTTAGATGTATTAGTTGTGGATCTGGTTTGAATTACAGCGATAGGAGATGAATCAGGAACATTACTGTCGTTCAGGGTTTGTTGCTGTATTTCACAGTTAACCGTTATCGGTTGTACAGAAATACATGTAGACAATTTCAGTTTTAGTGAGGAACATAAATCGATAATATGGCTCAACAATGTCTGAATATCTGAAAAATATAATAAAGCAGTTGTTTGGTCTGTGCAATTCGGGTCAAAAATCACATATTTTCCCTGGACGTATTCATTAATAGCTAATGTGTATTTGTCGAGCATTACTATATTCTTCGTGGAACTATTCAAACCTTGACGTATTGTAGAATCTAATGAAATTAAGTCAGAATCAACTTGTCCATACAAACTATAGTTGCATTGAATGTTGTAACAACGTGTTCCTGATATGAACAGTGATGGGTATTGCTCAGTTGACAAAAAATTGTCCGGATGGAGTTCTCCACTATTGCGTAATGTTTGATGGATTTCGCTGTATAGTTTATTTCCATTTTTCATTATATTTTGTATATGGTGTGGCAATAATTGTTGCACATTGTTAGATGGTTCACAAAGCATAACAATGCAAATACATGAACCTTGGCATCTTGCATCTTGGTAAACATAACCAGTGTCATGTGACATATCTGGCTGTTCTACACTTAACTTACTTTTATTTGAATCGGCTATATATGTTGACCTGGCACGTGACTTTCGTGACTTTCGACCCATATTTATTTTAACACTTGAAAATATTGAAAGAACAATAAATGTAAATATTAAACTTGAACAATTTGTATAACACAAATGGAATTAAATACAAAACAGTTTTAATAGTATCTTGAAAATTTAATAACAGCAAGGTAATAATTTGGAACTACACCGTTTATAATTATGTAACAAATAATAATATCAATATAGATAACTTGAACAATATAGGCTATGCAAAATGTACTTTAATTACTAAGTATTTGGAAATATAACAATTATTTGTTTTGTAAGTACGGTTTTCAGACTTGCGGGACTGCACGAAGAGTCAGACTTTTAAAGTTTATCCGTCAAGAATATAATTTGTTTTTTTGAAGAGTTTGATAAATCAAGCACTTTTATTCTTAACTTAGATTTGGTATTCACCTGATAGATAATATCAATTCGTAGGTTGATGGCTATAACGGGACTCAACTTGGAGTCTATCCGTTAATTAGCTCTTTCCTTTGGTACTTATCCGTTACACTCACTCGAATCTTTAACTATGTAGAATTTAGCGTTACCCGGGGCAGGTTGCATGCGCAATGAAAATTTTAATTCGTTACCATACGGAACCATCTACATATAAATTTTTTTGTCGCCCCATATAAATACGACTGTACCAGTAGTTACACATTTCAAACAGATTGATAGTATCACTTCCTAGTTTAACGACATTTCGGTCGTATCGATTTAATATTAAAACCAAGAAATAACGCAATGAGCATTAATTATTCGAGAAATATTTTCAAGTCTTATGCATTGATCTCAATTTGTATAGTTAGGCACTTGCATTGATCTCAGTATATATTTAGGCATTTGCATTGATCTCAGTATATAGTTAGGCACTTGCATTGATCTCAGTATATAGTTAGGCACTTGCATTGATCTCAGTATATAGTTAGGCACTTGCTGATCTCAGTATATAGTTAGGCACTTGCATTGATCTCAGTATATAGTTAGGCATTTGCATTGATCTCAGTGTAATAGTTAGGCATTTGCATTGATCTCAGTGTAATAGTTAGGGATTTGCATTGATCTCAGTGTAATAGTTAGGGATTTCAATTGATTTGATCTCCGTTTATTCGTTACCATCTACAATTTACAATGTTTTCAAGTGTATAAGTAAGGCATTAGCATCGATCTCAGTAAAGTTTGGCATTTGTATTGTTCAAAGTGCATAGTTTGCCATTTGCATTGCTCTTAGTGCAATGTAAGGAATTTGCATTGTTCCAAGTGTATGAGTTAGAAATTTGCATTGATCTCAGTGTATAGTGTGACATTGCTTTAATCTGCCACGACGTGTCGGTCGAAATCGATTATATATCATGAAATAGAACTATGAGTTTCGTATAAAAACTATTGTTTGATCAATGTTAATGTAAAGTTACCCAGGGCTTGGTTGTATGTGTCATTTACACAAGTCATCAGAATCTTTACTTTGTTCATTGTCGTTTGGTTCATTGTGATTGTCATTTTGATCATGGTTTTTGATCATAGTTGGCACTTATAGTTGGCAGTTAAGTTTTTAACCCATATTCGTTTCTTACAAAGTATTGGGCTAGGATACTTTGAGTTTAGTTGGCAGTTATAGTTGGCAGATATACTTGGCAGTTCAGTTTGTAACCCATATCTGTTCTTACAAAGTACTGGGCTAGGATACTTTGAGTTTTGTAACCCATTTTCGTTTCTTACAAAGTATTGGGCTAGGATACTTTGAGTTTAGTTGGCAGTTATAGTTGGCAGATATACTTGGCAGTTCAGTTTTTAACCCATATCTGTTCTTACAAAGTACTGGGCTAGGATACTTTGAGTTTTGTAACCCATTTTCGTTTCTTACAAAGTATTGGGCTAGGATACTTTGAGTTTTTAACCCATATCTGTTCTTACAAAGTACTGGGCTAGGATACTTTGAGTTTTGTAACCCATTTTCGTTTCTTACAAAGTATTGGGCTAGGATACTTTGAGTTTTTAACCCATATCTGTTCTTACAAAGTACTGGGCAGGGATACTTTGAGTTTTTAACCCATATCTGTTCTTACAAAGTACTGGGCTAGGATACTTTGAGTTTTGTAACCCATTTTCGTTTCTTACAAAGTATTGGGCTAGGATACTTTGAGTTTTTAACCCATATCTGTTCTTACAAAGTACTGGGCTAGGATACTTTGAGTTTTGTAACCCATTTTCGTTTCTTACAAAGTATTGGGCTAGGATACTTTGAGTTTTTAACCCATATCTGTTCTTACAAAGTACTGGGCTAGGATACTTTGAGTTTTTAACCCATATCTGTTCTTACAAAGTACTGGGCAGGGATACTTTGAGTTTTTAACCCATATCTGTTCTTACAAAGTACTGGGCTAGGATACTTTGAGTTTTAAGGATCACTGGCTGAGGATGTTTATCAGGATTAACTGGTTTTGCAGTGTTTTTTTGTTTTGTTTTTTCATAATGGAAAAAACTTACACATCACAAAATGGATAAACATTGCCAGACAAAAATAGTATGATCTTCACACATGAAAGAGGTTAATGACAAATCATAAACTGTATTTTGTAGAACTGACACCCGTTGAATAAAAAAATAAAAAAATCTAGCTCCGACTATAATCAAGTATGCTTTTATGGAATATTAAATAAAAGATTACATGATTTAAACAGCATTTGTTTTGCTGTTGCTCTTATCCATTAATACAGATTTTGATTATTGCATTATCATTATTATTTTGTTGTCGTCTAGTTTTCTCTTGCTAAGGGGAAATGTTTATTTGACATGTATAGACAATCCTCCAAGATAAATCAATTTTGGAAGATAAGTACAGAATTTGATTAACATAACAGAATTCATGGTTGATTAATGCTATACGAAACTATACTCTGGTCGAAACAATTTGAAATTCCCAAGATTCTTTGGGTTTGTACAACGCACCAAATATTATTCTAATTGTTAGACTATATACATTAGTTATACTATACACCAACTGCAACAACATAATAAGCCACATATAGTTACAACTTTGAAGTAACGCCCTGACATAAATATGGGGTTATGCTAAAAAAATATGAATGTCCTAAATAATATCAATTAAAAAAATGATATGATAATGACATAAACATCTTACAATGCTGTACTGGTATACAGAATATTTGAGACCGCATGGCTAGCTTTAGAATAACTTGGTAATTGTTATTAAATTTCAGTATTATTCAATAAATGTGCCTTGCAAGTTGGGGACCGCGGGTGTTCTTTGTACATCAGGTAATGTAATGAAACCCTCGAAGTGCTATGTCTGTGTCGATGCTTTTGGAATTTCGACATCTTCGTACGTGCATCTCTACGCATCATATGACCTGCGCCTGTCTTGGGTTGCACCTAACTTTTGAGGTGACATTACCCGTCATTGGCAACAAATCGATGGTGATCATGACCACACGTCGGGACAAAATATAGTCCGAGGTCCTGTTATACGGAATGGGCGTGACCAGTTAACTTTCACCTGACGGTTGTTGAACATTGTTGAAACATGACATTTTGTAATCAGTGACATCAGGTAGCCTATTTCTGTAGCTAGGCACATGGAATAGTGCTCTACACCTTTACTCGTCATGATATTATACGCTTGCACCGTGACTTCTACAGTGCGTAAATTAAGCTGCGCCTGTCATAGGTTATCTTACTTTTGAGGTGATACCCGTCATTGGCAACATATCTATGGTTATCATGACCACATGAGTGACATTAATACCCGTCATAGGCAATAGATCTATGGTAATCATGACCACACGTCAGAATTATTATAGCCAGAGGTTAATACTTTGATAGTGATGTAGAATCGTAGTGCAGAGTCCGACTACTGCCCATTTCATAAATAAACACGTTTGTTTCAGATAACAAGATCATAATTATCATATTGCAAGGGTCCGACTACTGCCTCTTTCATAAATACACATGTTTCTTTCAGATAACATGATCATAATTATCCTATTGCAAGGGTGGCACTCTGATGTTGATGTGGCGGCATAACAAATTTACAAAGATAATGAGAATGTTCACATAATATAATAAGTACGTTAAAGTCAAACATTTGAGACCAAAAAAAATCATCTTATTATAATTTTGGTGCCGCTAAACTAGAGTAACACCCGTTTCGTTATGACATTAATCAACCATAACTCCAGTAATTTCGACCACCTTTAAAAGCAAAGTTGTAATCAACATGATAAGCATAATTGTCAATGATACGTTTTCGGGGCATAATCAGTGAGTCCTCGAGAGGGCCATAAACCTAAACCATACATCTGTTGGAGGCAACCTTAGGAATCAAAGTCTTAAGTAAATTCTGACCCTATGCGTCTAACATCAATAACAAAATAATGCGAGGTGGGGGGGGGGCGATCGCCCCACCAACATTTGAGTCGGTTGAGATTGGCTCTGTCGGTTCATTTGACAAGGGAAATCATGAAATTATGACTGTGAAAAGTACAAAAAGAGCACCTTTTCGCGCGCGCGCGCATGTGTCTCACAATATAGGCTATATATTATGGTTTTAAAAAGCACATTTAAAGCCAAAATGTACCTCAATCATCAGAAAATTAGTTAGTTAATTGGTGCGCGTTAGAAAAGAAGAAACCATTTTTATTTTATTTTATTTTTTTAAATAAAAAAAATAAAAAATCCCAAAGTTTCACCGATTTTTCAGATTTTCATTGATCACATCATTTTAAATACAAAAGGTCACTTTTACAAGGATTTCAATATTTTATATTTATAAAAAAAACCCCTTAAAAACAACCCGCATTCCGCATTAGGTTTTGAAAAACTGAAGAGCTTTGAGACAAAAGATATAGCCTAATAGCAAATAAGGATTTTTAGTATAAATTGTGTTCAGTGGCTGGGGATGTTCGTCAGTAAAAACCATGGGATTTTTTTGCCGTTTCTGTTGATAAAATGAGAAAAACATCACTAAATAGATAAACAGCGTAAAACTGATAAAATATAATTTCCCAGAAATGATTATATTGAGGCGCTATTTTTGAAACATAGTGTTAAAACAATATTTGATCTTAACTGATAACCGTAAGTTAGCCATAGTTCTTCACAATGGTTTTGGCCAGGCATTATTGTGTTTGCTGTTTTGTACAACTGACCCAAGTAGAGAGAGAAAAGGGACCGATCATAATCACTGACCATAATCATAAGCAGGGTTTTGGAAACTTTCTGTTTGCTAATATTTAAAATTAATTAAAGCTGAATAAGACGCATACGATACATAAATCTTGATGTTTGTTTTAAATTCCATAGCATTAGTTTGCTGTTTCTTTCAATCAGCAATACAGTCTTCGATTGTTGCATCATCATAATTATTCTCTTCTTGTCTTTTCTTTTCTGCGTCTTGCTGACTATGGAATACAAGTTGATGATGTTTGAATTTAAATGTTTCAAGCTCTGGGGCTTTATCTGCATGAAAACATCATTGTGGTAGAGTCCTGGGTGCTTCTTCTCAACTTCTCTTAACTTCCAGGGGGGTACGTTGTTTGCAACATCTGGACAAAAGTAGGATAACAAAAATCAAGAAAATACTGAGTTATATGTATGAATTTTTATTACTTAGTAAGCTCACATGCCTTTTGTTAAGCGGACACCCAGGATTTGTGTACCTCCTAGTTGCCAAGTTTTGGCTCCTGGTGTTTACCAAACTTTGCACAGTAAAGTATAGGACCAGGAGCCATTTTTTGTTCTTCAAAATAATAAAAAGACGCTTTTGGTCAAGACCTGCTCAACAAAAGGCTTGTCAGATTAAAGCACAATTAATGTTTCTAAGTTAATTTTGGCACATCAGCTTTTGGCTGGACTGGTATCACCGCTCCTTAAATTTTATTAGGTCAAGATTCCCCGGTATTTTTTTAAAAGTTATTCAAAGATTAGTCGCCTATTCACCCCTCAAGTGGTGAAGGCTTGAGGATGGTAGGTTCAAGATACCCATTGATACCTGCATTAAGATGATATCAAATACAGTATCCATTATAGTCCTCAATATGTGAAGAATTATAAACACCCTCAATGGATTGTGAAGCCTTCGGGACGCTATCATTAGGTGAGGGCAGATATTGCAGCAACATAATGTAAAATGTAAAAGATATGTCAATTATAAAGATCAGTTATTGCTAAATGACTTATATGAACAATGAAAGAGTCAACAGAATTAGAAAATGGATATTTTCGTCATGTTTAAATTTTTCATGACTTTCAAAGTTCTTATTTAGTCATGACTCATTGGCCAATCATAGAGTGCATCTGGCCATGTGTTTTGAGTTGGGCAGCTAATATGGGGGAGCCGGTTCCCTTGTGCGAGATTTCGAACGTTCTTATCAACATTTCTTACTGAAGGGTACTACCTACCCAAGCAAATTACCTATCAATTTAAAGCTTTTGTTGAGCACTTTAAAATGGTACCCCAAGTTTTGTGGTAGCATGTTGCATTCGTGAATTATGAACACTTTTATGAAAAATAGCTTTGGGGGAGCCGGGGCACCGGTACGGAGGCACCGGTATGTAAAAATTAAGAAATGTAAAATTTTAGTGGTATATTGGATATAAATGGATTATTTTTAACATTTCACATGTCTTACATCTTTTGAAAGATATGTTAAAGAGACGAATGAAAATATAAATGCATTATTAATCAAAATATTAGTTAAATATCAATTTGCAGTTCGACAATTGTTATTTATTTTTATACAGTGCCTCGGCTCCCCAAAGCTTTTTCACAAAATTGTCCATAATTCAAGAATGCAACATGCTATCACAGAACTTAGGGTACCATTTTAAAGTATTCAACAAAAGCTTTAATTTGATAGGTAATTTGCTTTGGTAGGTAGTACCCGGTTCAGTAAGAAAGTTTGATAATAACATTCAAAATCTTGCAGAAGTGAACCGGCTTCCCCACGTCACGAAGATCCTCGCACATACCGGGTGTCACTAAAAAAAGGGTGCACGTGTTTACCCAACTTGTTGACCATGAAGTTCTAACATTTGGTGTAAAATGTTTACATATTTTTAAAGACCAAACACCTGGCTTTCAGATGCTGCTTATTTCATCTGATTCGGATTTGTCAATCCTGAGATATGGACAATTAACTAGAGCTACCCAGTATCGATGTGCCACTTAACAGTTTCAAAGGGTTACTCCTAAGATACAACTTCCACTTGTACGATTGCCCTTCACCAGTGTTATTATTGTTGTATTGAGATTAAATAGGTTTAAATAATAGAATAAGTGCCTGTGTATCCAAGCAGAACTGAATAATAAAGATGTGTGTTACATGATTCGAACCAGTCCTTTTGACGAGGTTTCACAAAATGTTTATTGGGCCTACATTTTCAAAACAAGACAGACGTCTATATGGCTGGGTGCGGCCTCAATTCATTAGAAGAGGGTGTTCATGGTCTTAAAATATCATGAAACGAGAAGTCCAGCAGAAGTCACCAAAGAGTTTGCCATTCATTTCCTAAACACTCACGTATCATCTAGGAATACACCTATACAAAGGAGTACTATTGGAAATACTTGTAGATGGTACTTGCACCAATATGAATAAAGAACATTCTGGAAGACTAAGAATATATGAAAAGTGGCAGGACACAGTAACACATTGAAAATGCGCGGCCTGTGCACTTCAGAGGGATCCCAGAATATCTGCTCGTAGAAATCCCTTACCACATATGCCAAGGACATCATTTTTGTTCCTCATCCTCTTTTAAACAATTCTGGTCAAATGCACACCCCAATGTTTCAAGACGATTGATGCCCATGGATAGACCAATGTTAGTATCGTTTTGACGCTCATAATCATTCTTTCTGTAAAAGTGGCACAACGTCGATTTTGGGTAGCTTTCATTAACTGGGTATATCTTAGGATTGACAAATCCAAATCAGATCAAATAAACGGCATCTGAAAGCTGAGTGTTTTCCCTTTCCGTATGTATTACCAGATTACATCAAACTTTAGGACTTCATGGTCAACAAGTTGCGCAAACATGTGCACCCTTTTTTTAGAGACACATGTAAGACACATGTAAGAAAAACAACAGGTATCATAGTAAAAGTATACTTTTTAGTAGCTCTTGAGCTGAGCAACTCAAATAGGATGTCAATTTTGACATAGAGTGTGATGGTACAAATACATGATTGCCTAAAGTCAGACAATTGTTCCCAAAAATATTTGGTGTATGACTTTCATTAACCAGGCCTCTTGCCCCTCACCCTACCTAGAAAACAACCCCATTTTTTTGGAATCCTTGTGAAATTTTCCTTCAGAAAATGTATACTTTTTCTGTGGCAGATAGTACATGGGAGGAAATATTTAATTTCAGAGTGAAATTGATGCGTTTCGAAGTGTAAAATTTAATTTTAGCACCGAAAAATCTACCAACTCAAAACACATGGCCACCTATATATAATACATGTTTATTTCGTGTGAAATCTTAGGAAACTTATATTAACCTGTGCTGCTGGAGCAGACTCGCATTTTGTTACCTAAATTATACTGAGATCAATCAGCATTTGCATATTCCCTATTTTTCAATATGGTTACTAACTTGTACTGAAATAGTAGACAGGGAGGCATCTGAGGCTTCTACACCAGCCATAATTGTCATCAGGTTTATTTATTTAGTTCAGATGTCCTTTGAAATTACTGATAACACTCACCATTTATATGAACAATGAAACAGTCAAAAAATGCCCGAAAATGCATATTTGGTCATGTTTCAATTTATTATGAATTTCAAAATTCTTACTCAGTCATAACTCATTGGCCAGTCATAGAGTGCAACTATATACACCTATCACAAAAAGATATTTATGTTAAATATGTGTGAATATGCAGCAGAAATGTGTGTAGAAAGACTCCTTGTTAACCATTCAGTGAGGCTTGCGCAGATTTAAATGTTGTAACACAAATTATACTGACATCATTCTGAATTTGCTGATTTCCTATTTTCAATATGGTTACTTACTTGTACTCAAAGGCTAAATTATGCTGAGATAATTCCAACAACAAAAAATCATATTTTTCAATATGGGTACTTACTTGTGTACTGAAATAGTAGACAGGGGGCTACTGATCAGGTTTATTGAGTCCAGATGTCTTTTCAAATTACTGATGACACACACTATTTATCTGTTTCTGTAGGTGAACCTCATATATCTGCTTCTTCAGCCTGTAGACCTCCTAAACTATAAGATCTTAGCCACTCTGATCTGCCATATTGCACGTAGAACACCTAATGCTGCAAAAACAATACAGTTGACCTTAAATTATTTGACAAACAGTGATAACTCAAGGGAAAAATGTCCATTTTATTCATGCATTGTGAAACTAAAATAATAGCAACACCATTCCAGGAAAACAATCCATACACTTTTAAGGAACATGAAACATACACTTTTATCTATTTGATTAGTTGGGAAAATGTGTTTATAAAAGCAAGTAACAAAACAACTGATGCCGTTTTCCTGCAAATATTGCTATTGCAAATTATTCTCAACGTTTGACAGATATGTAATACATCTAAGACGACGTCATGCAAGAACGAATCATCGACTTTCGTATACAAGTGTGCGCTCAAGACAGGGAGACTGTAAGACAGCCAGCACAATGCACACCTTTTCGTGTGCTAAGACTAAGAGTTTAGGAGGCAAGCTACATGAAAAGAAACCACAACAGTGTTTATACTCTGATAAGAGTTTCTCAAAAATAAATAAGACCATTCATGAAAGGATTCATACCAAAGAGAAACCATACCAATGTGCATATTGTAACAAGAGCTTTTCTTATTCCAGTCAAAAGACCATTCATGAAAGGATTCACACCAACGAGAGACCATACCAGTGTTCATTTTGTGACAAGACCTACTCTAGATCAGATGGTAAGATCCGTCATGAAAGAATTCATACTAAAGTGAAACCATACCCATGTAAATATTGCGATAAGAGTTTCTCACAGGCAGGTCACAAGACAAGGCATGAAAGGATTCATACCAACGAGAAACCATACCCATGTAAATATTGCGATAAGAGTTTCTCACTTGTAGGTAACAAGACTGTACATGAAAGGATTCATACCAAAGAGAAACCATACCAATGTTCACATTGCAACAAGAGTTTCACTCGAATAGGTGAAAAGACTGTACATGAAAGGACTCATACCAAAGAGAAACCATACACATGTAAATATTGCGACAAGAGTTTCTCACAGGCAGGGTACAAGACTATACATGAAAGGAATCATACTAATGAGAAACCATACCCATGTAAATATTGCAACAAGAGTTTCTCACAGGCAAGTGAAAAGGCTGTACATGAAAGGATCCATACTAAAGAGAAACCATACCAATGTCAATATTGCAACAAGAGTTTCTCACATACGGGTAACAAGACTAAACATGAAAGGATTCATATACCAAAGAGAAACCATACACATGTAAATATTGCGACAAGAGTTTCTCACAGGTAAGTGGTAAGACTGTACATGAAAGGATTCATACCAAAGAGAAACCACACCTATGTAAATATTGCAACAAGGGTTTCTCAGATTTAAGTGGCAAGACTAAACATTGAAAGGACTCATACAAAAGGTAAAACCATACCCATGTAAATATTGCGACAAGAGTTTTTAACAGGCAAGTCACAAGACATGTTCATAGAAGCAATCGTACCAAAAAGAAACCATACCATTGTAAATATTGAAGCAAGTCGGAAACCAACTAATGCTGTTTTCCTGCAACTATTGTCACACTTAATTATTCTCAACGTTTGACAGATTATACATCTTAGGGCGTGTTCTCACTGTGCGAATGTGGACTCATAACCAGGTGCGAGTCTACATGCATAACAGTGATGTTGCGTTCTCATTGTGCGATTAAAATACATCAAAATACCGATGTGGTATCGAGTCCACTTACCCGGATGTTACTTGTTTACAAGTTTAAGCGAAGTCGGAAACCAACTAATGCTGTTTTCCTGCAACTATTGTCACACTTAATTATTCTCAACGTTTGACAGATTATACATCTTAGGGCGTGTTCTCACTGTGCGAATGTGGACTCATAACCAGGTGCGAGTCTACATGCATAACAGTGATGTTGCGTTCTCATTGTGCGATTAAAATACATCAAAATACCGATGTGGTATCGAGTCCACTTACCCGGATGTTACTTGTTTACAAGTTTAAGCGAGTGCGCCGTGCGTACTTACTGCGTAAATACCACGCGTGCATGACATTTGGCCGCGGGAAATTGCATTTTGAAGCGCGCGGCGGACGGCGGCGCAGTCTGACGCAGCGCAACACGCTTGTTTTTGTGGAACAAGTGGTACGAGTCCACATACGATAAGTAAAACGCGTTCTCACTAGCGATTTTGATACCACGTCCTAGGTGCGAGACTACCTCTTCGAGTAGGTTTCGACCCTACATCGTTTAGGTTGGGTTGGGGTCTTTGTTTGTTTGTTTGTTATCACACGATCGGTCCGTGCTAATTTATATTTTATAAAATGGCCTAAGTGGCATATATGCCAATGCCCAATTGTACAACAGTTTGGTCTCAATCCGGGGGGGGGGGGGGGGGGGGTGCACTTGTATACGAAGGTGGATATCATGCTCGTTTTAAAAAAACGCGTAAAAGGGTTGTTTTTCACGGAAAGGCGATGTACGCTAAAAACGGCAAAAAGGGTAGGCCTATGTTTTGAGAACTTCCAATACGTGTTTAGGGTACTTTTTCAATATATAAAAGGAACATAAATCAAAACATCGATTGTACATTAGGCTTACCTTGTAGTGAAATAAAAGTTATAAAAGGGAGCAAAATATTTATTTATTTATAAAAGAGTTTTATGTATTTATTGATGGTCTGTAGGGTATTGAATTTCAATTGAAATGAAAATGTAAATTACCTCCTCCCCCTCCTTCCCTAGTCCCAATCGGTACCGTAGTGCAAGTGTATAGTGAAGCATGAACGATAGATAGACACCATTGGGTCTACTCAGGAAAGGTGAGATCTCTTCTCACCTTTCCTGGTCTACTCCTTCCCCATTGTCGATTGATTATAAATCATCCGAGCCCGCATCCGAGATTTTAGAATTGCTGTAAAGTCCCGAATTCATAAAAATGTTACATACCAACAATATCCACGGATAAAATCTAATATATATCCACTCTGCTCCTTGGTTTTTACAACAAAACTGCACTTTTTCATCGAAAATAATCCCTCGGTTTGTAAGTCCTGTATACTGCGACATCACGCGTCACACGTCGAGCCAAATTTATGTCAAAACAAAATGAGACGGACAAATAAAAAGACCCCCTAGCACATTAAAAAAAATTAAAAAAGTGTTGGGCGGTACGCTAATTTTAAATTGATTGATTTTAATAATAATATATGCCGTATTTTGTTGCCGCCCGGTCTGAATAAATAAGTCCATCACTTCTTAATCGCTAAAATACCGGTATGGGCATGGACCTAAGGAATCTTTTGATCAATTCTAATGCATTTCCTCATCAGTCATTTCCTCTGAGACGAGAAGCATTTAACTCCTTAAGGTGAACGGATTGAAAATCGACATTTTGACCCCTAGTGACCCCTTCTTGACCTTTGACCTAATTAAAATGATTGACTTATTTTCTTGGATCATCAATCCAAACAAGATGCAACAAACCCGGTCCAAATCGGATCATGTCTTAACTTTTACGCCTGTAAAGCTCAATGACCCCTATTGACCCCTTCTTGACCTTTGACCCCAAAATAATAGTTGATGTTTTTTCTTGTCTTATCAATGCCTACAAGATGAAATGAATCCAGTCAAAATCGGAGCATGTCTTACATTTTATCCCTGTTTAGGTGAATGACCCCTAGTGACCCCATATGACATGTCACTTTTAATCGCTTAAGACCCTATGTGTACATGGATCCAAGGAATCTTTTGACCAATTCTGATAATAATGAGTCATTTCCTCTCGAAAAAATAGCATTTTTAGTGCGAGGATTGAAAATTTATATTTTGACCCCTAGTGACCCCAAATATTTTTTGATTTTAAAAACCGAACTAATATATATGCGTACGGTCAAAAGGAATATGTTGACAAATTCTGACGATCCTGGGTCATTTCACTAAATTGCAAACGCGTTTTAAGTGAAAATCACGTTTTGACCCCTTATGACCCCTGTGTGACCTTTGACCCCAAACTGTAAAGACCCTATATGGAGGTCTGGTAGGGGGTCCTACTGACCAAATCTGGTGATTGTAGCATGTACACTGTAGAAAAAATAGCATTTTGAGTGCAAGGAATGAAAATTGACCTTTTGACCCCTAGTGACCTATGTTGACCTTTGACCCCATAAAAATGATTGACTTTTTTTCTTGTCTTATCAATGCCTACAAAATGAAACATGACCGGTCAAAATCGGAGCATGTCCTATATTTTACCCCTGTTTAGGTCAATGACCCCTAGTGACCCCATATGACATGTCACCTTTAATCGCTTAAGACCCTATGTGAACATGGATACAAGGAATCTTTTGACCAATTCTGACAATCACAGGTCATTTCCTCCCGAAAAAATAGCATTTTAAGTGACTGGAGTGAAAATTGACATTTTGACCCCTAGTGACCCCAAATGATTGTTATTTTAAAAAACCGTTCTTTTGTATATGCGTACGGTCAAAAGGAATATGTGGACCAATTTTGACGATCCTAGGTCATTTCATTAAATTGGAAATGCGTTTTAAGTGAAAATCACCTTTTGACCCCTAGTGACCCCTGTGTGACCTTTGACCCCAAACTGTGAAGACCATATATGAAGGTTAGGTGGGGGGTTCTACTGACCAAGTCTGGTGATTGTAGCATGTAAACTGTAGAAAAAATAGCATTTTGTAGATGGGTCTGATAGAAAGAAAGAAAGAACTAGACATAGTTCTGGTCTGAGACCAGGACACCTTGATTTTTTATGGATTAATGACCTCTAGTGACCCCATATGACATGTCACTTTTAATGGATCCAAGACATCTTTTGACCAATTCTGACAATCATGAGTCATTTCCTCCCGAAAAAATAGCATTTTGAGTGTTAGGAGTGAAAATTGACCTGTTGACCCCTAGTGACCTATGTTGACCTTTGACCCCATGAAAATGATTGACTTTTTTTCTTGTCTTATCATTGCCTACAAAATGAAACAGGACCGGTCAAAATTGGAGCATGTCTTACATTTTACCCCTGTTTTGGTCAATGACCCCTAGTGACCCCATATGACATGTCACCTTTAATCGCTTAAGACCCTATGTGTACATGGATCCAAGGAATCTTTTGATCAATTCTGATAATCATGGGTCATTTCCTCTCGAAAAAATAGCATTTTTAGTGCGAGGATTGAAAATTTATATTTTGACCCCTAGTGACCCCAAATATTTTATGATTTTAAAAACCGAACTATCATATATGCGTACGGTCAAAAGGAATATGTTGACAAATTCTGACGATCCTAGGTCATTTCACTAAATTGCAAACGCGTTTTAAGTGAAAATCACGTTTTGACCCCTTATGATCCCTGTGTGACCTTTGACCCCAAACTGTGAAGACCCTATATGTAGGTCTGGTAGGGGGTCCTACTGACCAAATCTGGTGATTGTAGCATGTAAACTGTAGAAAAAATAGCATTTTGAGTGCGAGGAATGAAAATTGACCTTTTGACCCCTAGTGACCTATGTTGACCTTTGACCCCATAAAAATGATTGACTTTTTTTCTTGTCTTATCAATGCCTACAAAATGAAACATGACCGGTCAAAATCGGAGCATGTCTTACATTTTACCCCTGTTTAGGTCAATGACCCCTAGTGACCCCATATGACATGTCACTTTTAATCGCTGAAGACCCTATATGTACATGGATACAAGGAATCTGTTGACCAATTCTGACAATCATAGGTCATTTCCTCCCGAAAAAATAGCATTTTCAGTGCGAGGAGTAAAAATTTACATTTTGACCCCTAGTGACCCCAAATGATTTTTAATTTAAAAAACCGTTCTTTTGTATATGCGTACGGTCAAAAGGAATATGTGGACCAATTTTGACAATCCTAGGTCATTTCACTAAATTGGAAATGCGTTTTAAGTGAAAATCACATTTTGACCACTAGTGACCTTTGTGTGACCTTTGACCCCTAACTTTGAAGACCCTATATGTAAGTCAGGTAGGGGGTCCTACTGACCAAGTCTGGTGATTGTAGCATGTAAACTGTAGAAAAAATAGCATTTTGTAGATGGGTCTG
Source organism: Ophiura sarsii (assembly GCA_035610835.1). Classification (NCBI taxonomy): domain Eukaryota; kingdom Metazoa; phylum Echinodermata; class Ophiuroidea; order Amphilepidida; family Ophiuridae; genus Ophiura; species Ophiura sarsii. The sequence goes on from CM069448.1 coordinate 36,140,007, forward strand.
ATAGAAAGAAAGAAGAAAGAAGAAAGAAGAAAGAAACGGCAGAGATAGAGAACCTTGATTTTTGAAAAATCAAGGTAAGAAAGAAACGGCAGAGATAGAGAACCTTGATTTTTGAAAAATCAAGGTAAAGAAACAAGAAAGAAACGGCAGAGATAGAGTACCTCGATTTTTGAAAAAATCAAGGTAAAGAAAGAAACAGGACAAAAACAGTATATTAGTCGTTTCTCGACTAATATAACTAGAGATAATTGTGATCTTAGATCACGGATATTAGTCGAGGGCTTTGACCTTTGACCTTGGTATATGTTGTCAAAGGGCAATAACCTTATAATATCTTAAATTGTACTATATTTGATAATTGTTTTTATAAATTTCAGCCCTGAAGTAGTTTAAAAAATACATATTGAACCCTAATGACCTTTTCTTGACCTTTGACCTCAAACTTATTATTGACTTTTTTTCTTGGCTTATCAATGCGCACACGAAAAAAGTAGTCCGGTCAAAATCTGAGCATGTCTTCAGTTTTACACCTGTATTGTTCAATGACCCCTAGTGACCCCGTGTGACATTTCACTTTTAGTGGAGAAGCACCCTATATGAACATTGATACGAGGAATCTTTTGACTAATTCTGACAATCATAGGTCATTTTCTCTCGGACAAGTAGTATTTTGAGTGCGAGGAGTGAAAATGTACATTTTGACCCCTAGTGACCTTTTCTTGACCTTTGGCCTTAACGGTATGATTGACTTTTGTTCTTGTCTCATCAATGCCCACAAAATAAAAGAAACCCTGTCAAAATCGGAGCATGCCTTATATTTTCCTACTGTTAAAGTTCAATGACCCCTAGTGTCCTCGTTTGACATTTCACTTTTAGTGTAGAAGCACCCTATATGTACATGGATCCAAGGAATTTTTTGACCAATTCTGAGTATCATCAGTCATTTTCCCTCGGACAAGTAGGGTTTTGAGTGAATGGAGTAAAAATTTACATTTTGACCCCTAGTAACCCCAAACATTTTTCGATTTAAAAAACCGAACTATTATATATGCGTACGATCTAAAGGAATATGTTGGCCAATTCTCACGATCCTAGGTCATGTCAATAAATTGCAAATGCGTTTTAAGTGAAAATCACGTTTTGACCCCTAGTTACCCTTGTGTGACCTTTGACCCCTTATGCTTTACAACCTGAGTAGTGGTGCACATAAGGGTACTCATGACCAAATATGGTCAAAATCGGCTCAATGGTTACGGAGCTATAGGTCCCATGACGGAAGAAGAAGAAGAAGAAGAAAGAACTAGACATGACCTGTGATCGGAGATCACGAATATTAGTCGGGTGTGTTACATGTTAACCCCTTCGAGTGGTAAATGGAGTAAATAAATACAGTTGAACCCCTAGTGACCTTTTCTTGACCTCTGACCCAAAACTTGTAATTGACTTTTTTGCTTGGCTGATCAATGCGCACAAGAAAAAGGTAGTCCCGTCAAAATCGGAGCATGTTTTAAGATTTTCACTTGTAAAGTTCAATGACCTCTAGTGACCCCGTGTGACATGTCACTTTTAGTGGAGAAGGACCCTATATGAACATGGATGAGAGGAACCTTTTGACTAATTCTGACAATCATAGGTCATTTCCTCTCGGACAAGTAGCATTTTGAGTGAATGGAGTGAACATTTACATTTTGACCCCTAGTGACCCCAAATATTTTTTGATTTTAAAAACCGAACTATTGTACATGCGTACGGTCAAAAGGAATATGTTGACCAATTCTGACGATCCTAGGTCATTTCACTAAATTGCAAATGCGTTTTTAGTGAAAATCACGTTTTGACCCCTAGTGACCTTTTCTTGACCTCTGACCCAAAACTTGTAATTGACTTTTTTGCTTGGCTGATCAATGCGCACAAGAAAAAAGTAGTCTTGTTAAAATCGGAGCATGTCTTAAGATTTTCACCTGTATAGTTCAATGACCTCTAGTGACCTCGTGTAACATGTCACTTTTAGTGTAGAAGGACCCTATATGGACATGGATAAGAGGAATCTTTTGACCAATTCTGACAATCATAGGTCATTATCTCTTGGACAAGTAGTATTTTGAGTGCGAGGAGTAAAAATGTACATTTTGACCCCTAGTGACCTTTTATTGACCTTTGATCTTAACGGTATGATTGACTTTTGTTCTTGTCTTATCAATGCCCACAAAATAAAAGAAACCCGGTCAAAATCGAAGCATGCCTTATATTTTTCCCCTCTAAAGTTCAATGACCTCTAGTGACCTCGTTTGACATGTCACTTTTAGTGTGGAAGGACCCTATATGAACATTGATCAAAGGAATCTTTTGACCAATTCTGAGTATCATCAGTCATTTTCCCTCGGACAAGTAGGGTTTTGAGTGAATGGAGTAAAATTTACATTTTGACCCCTAGTGACCCCAAATGATGTTTAATTTTAAAAACCGTTCTTTTGTACATGCGTACGGTCAAAAGGAATATGTAGACCAATTCTGACGATCATAGGTCATTTCACTAAATTGTAAATGCGTTTTAAGTGAAAATCACGTTTTGACCCCTAGTGACCTTTTCTTAACCTCTGACCCAAAACTTGTAATTGACTTTTTTGCTTGGCTGATCAATGCGCACAAGACAAAAGTAGTCCCGTCAAAATTGGAGCATGTCTTAAGATTTTCACCTGTATAGTTCAATGACCTCTAGTGACCTCGTGTGACATGTCACTTTTAGTGGAGAAGGACCCTATATGGACATGGATAAGAGGAATCTTTTGACCAATTCTGACAATCATAGGTCATTATCTCTTGGACAAGTAGTATTTTGAGTGCGAGGAGTGAAAATGTACATTTTGACCCCTAGTGACCTTTTCTTGACCTTTGATATTAACGGTATGATTGACTTTTGTTATTGTCTCATCAATGCCCACAAAATAAAAGAAACCCGGTCAAAATCAGAGCATGCGTTATATTTTCCCACTGTAAAGTTCAATGACCCCTAGTGACCTTTTTTGACATGTCATTTTTAGTGTGGAAGGACCCTATATGAACATTGATCCAAGGAATCTTTTGACTAATTCTGAGTATCATCAGTCATTTTCCCTCGGACAAGTAGGGTTTTGAGTGAATGGAGTAAAATTTACATTTTGACCCCTAGTGACCCCAAATGATTTTTAATTTTAAAAACCGTTCTTTTGTACATGCGTACGGTCAAAAGGAATATGTGGACCAATTTTGACGATCCTAGGTCATTTCACTAAATTGCAAATGCGTTTTTAGTGAAAATCACGTTTTGACCCCTAATGACCCCTGTTTGACATTTGACCCCAAGGTCATGATTGACTTTTTTTCTTTTCTTGTCAATGCGCACAAAGTGTCTAAGTTTGAGCAAAATCGGAGCATGTTGAATCACGTTTTGACCCCTAGTGACCTCTGTGTGACCTTTGACCCCTTATGCTTTACAACCTGAGTAGTGGTGCACATAAGGGTTCTTATGACCAAATATGGTCAAAATCGGGTCAATGGTTACGGAGCTACAGGTCCCATGACAGGAGAAGAAGAAGAAGAAACAGGACGAATACAGTATATTAGTCGTTTCTCGACTAATATAAGAAGAAGAAGAAAGAAACAGGACGAATACAGTATATTAGTCGTTTCTCGACTAATATAAGAAGAAGAAACAGGACAAATACAGTATATTAGTCGTTTCTCGACTAATATAAGAAACGGCAGAGATAGAGAACCTTGATTTTTGAAAAATCAAGGTAAGAATATCCTCATTTAGCATAGCTATTTTTTCTTAACCCAATCGCATATCGTATAGCCATTTTTCAAATGTACAGTTAAGCCCACAATTATTCATACCCCTTGAAAAATATGTGTTTTTCGCGTTTTTCTCATATCTATACCAGCTGGAGTAGTGGAACTTTTGCTTTACACTAAAGACAATTAGTTTGCAAGTACAAATCAATATATGTGGCCTCAACATTTTTTGCATAACAATAGAATTGAACAAGAATTGTGTTTTTATGCCTGTCCAAAATTATTCATACCCCATACCAAGTCTCAGGATTGAGGCAATGTTTTGTGATAATACACATGTTTTTGAGATTCCAAACATTCTTTATATTGTGTGATAGGCTTTTATATTGTTATGCAATTATTCCATACAATGTGGATGCATTAAAAATGTGTCCTATTGAATGTACAGTGAGGGATATTATAGGACAACACTCTAGCTCTTTAACAGCATGGCGAAGGGGATCAAATAACTCAGTGAGGACCTTTTTTGTGCATTGTGAATGCTCACAAAGAGTGGAAAGGCTACAAAGCTATTTCGAAGCAATTTCAAGTGCCAAATTCCACCATAAAAAGCATAATTAGGAAGAACAAGACAGTTAAAATCAGTTAAAATCAGTTAAAAACCCTGAAGAACACGGTCGGAAGCCAACAGTGTCCCCTTGTTTGACAAGAAAAGTATGGTGAAAGGCCAACAACAATCCACATATCACCGTCAATGCTCTCCTGAACAACCTTGGTGAGTCTTGGACCAAAATATTAAGGCAGACACTCCAGCAGACATAGTACACAAGAGTTCTCCATGGACTCCGACCAAGAAAGACTCTACTCCTGAAAAGAGAAATGAGAAACTCATCTAGCATTTGCAAGAGCACTTCTGGACAAAGATCCGAGTTTTGGTCTTCAGTGTTGGGGTTGCTTAAGATGCAAGACAAGTTTCTCTGTGTCTCTTTTAAGGAGTAGAGTCTTTCTTGGTCGGCCTCCATGGAGGCCTCTCATGTGCCATATATGCTGGAGTGTCTGCCATGATATCTTGGTCTAATATTTGCAAGGGTTGTCCAGGAGAGCATTGATGGTGATCTGTGACCTGTTGTTGGCCTTTCGCAATACTTTTCTTGCCAAAAAAGGGGAAACCGCTGGCTTCCGACTGCATCCTTCAATGTTTTTAGTGAGTTGAACGTCTTGTTCTTCCTAATTATGCTTTGTGTGGTGGATTCTTGCACTTGGAATTGTTTCGAAATAGCACTGTAGCCTTTCCCCTCTTTGTGAGCATTCACAATATGCACAAAAAAGTTATTGGATCTTCTTCGCCATGCTGTCAAAGAGCTAGAGTGTTGTCCTATAATATCCCTCACTGTACATTCAATAGGACACATTTGTAATGCATCCACATTGTATGCACACATCATGGAATAATTACATAACAATATAAAAGCCTATCACACAATATAAAGAATGTTTGGAATGTCAAAAACATGTGTATTATCACAAAAAGTGGCCTCAATCCTTAGACTTGGTATGGGGTATGAATAATTTTGGACAGGCATAAAAACATAATTCTTGTTCAATTCTATTGTTATGCAAAAAATGTTGAGACCAAATATATTGATTTGTACTTGCAAGCTAATTGTCTTTAGTGTAAAGCGAAAGATTCACCACTCCAGCTGGTATAGATATGAGAGAAACGCAAAAAACTCATATTTTCCAAGGGGTATGAATAATTGTGGGCTTAACTGTATGTGAGACAAACCTTTTTTTATGTGCCTAATAATTGTATTTAAATGTTGTTCATTTCAGGATGATGTCTGCTCTTACTATCACCGCCACCATGCTCTTACTCATGTCATCACCAGTGATGAGCCATAGTGTACCAGAAGAAATCCAGACCTCTGCTACAACATGTAATAACTGCTGTCAGGGCCCTGGGGGCATGCCAGGTATACCAGGTGTACCTGGGTCAGCAGGGCCCTTAGGTGCCCCTGGTCCCCTAGGTTCTCCTGGTCCCTTAGGTGCCTCTGGTCCCTTAGGTGCCCCAGGCCCCAAGGGAGAGGTAGGAGGGCAAGGAATATCTGTGAAAGGTGCGAAGGGTGAAATTGGCGAAATGGGGCCCACAGGACCAGAGGGGCCTCAGGGTGATTCAGGAATAAGGGGCCCACCAGGAAAAATGGGTCCTGTTGGAATCCAGGGCCCTCTAGGTCAAGATAGATTACTTAGTTCGACAGGACAAAAGGGGGAGAAAGGTGACGCAGCAGTGACAAGAAGATTTTCTGGATTCACAGCCCGCAAAACGATTCCTCAAACCGGTGCTGTTGGTGACACTGTGACCTTTGACTTGGTGATAACGGATGCGGCTAGACATTATGATACACAAAGTAGCAAATTCACCTGTCAAATTCCTGGGTATTATCTCTTTACAGTTGCCATTGGTGCAAGAGATAATAATGCGCCATTTGTGTCATTAGTCAAAAATGGCATACAAGTAATTGATGCCTACATTTTTCCGTCAGCGACAACTACTAATCGCAATATGGGAACTAACTCCGCCTTGCTGAATCTTGTGTCAGGTGACCAGGTTTGGATAATGAAAAAGAATGGCGCACAAATTTATGCAGAAGCTGGCTTGGTGTGGACCACATTTTCAGGAGTTCTACTTCATGAGATGGGATAAGAATGCCAACTCAAATCGAGAATGGTTTGAAATATTATAATAATTACATTTTAAATTTAACTCCACTTGCCATTTGTGATTAATTTTGACTCGTTATTTCTCATTCTGCGTCATTGTTTTCCTACCGATTTTACCATTTACAGGTAGTACCTTGCTCATGTAATGTCCTTGCTCATGTTTTGGTTAATTGTATGCATATTTTCCCCTGATCTTTGAATGATGAAAGATTTTTCTCTTACATCCCCATCAATCAATGTTGGGATCGGGCACTCTATTCAACAATCTGCTGATGACATTGACATTTCGTAACATTGGCCGGGCTGTTCCCTTTGGAAGACATTGTGATAATGTTCCCAACATTGTTGCGAATTCCAAATGGGGTTACCTGCATGGGTGACTCCATTTGAAATCTACACTCCCTGTGTGGAAGACTATGGCCATGGTCCCATAGGCATGTGATAGGGAGGGGGGGGGGGGGGGGGGGGGGCGGTTCAAAAGGCATAGCCCATTGCTTGAGAGAGAGAGGTTGGCACCTTTCTCGTCATTAATACATAACTGTTCTGAGATTTTATTTTCCAAAATTGCAATTCACTAAGTGAGTGTTCATAAATACTTTGTTGGGGAGGTTGGACATTTTTGAGCCTTGGACATATTTTTTTCTTGATCCCCCCAAACAGCGTTAATTTTTTTCTTGATCCCCCTGTTACGTTGATTTTTTTTCTTGATCCCCCTGTTTGTCCAATTAATCGAGCAATAGTATATTTAATTGCTCACGAAGCATGAAAATATAAAGATTTTTTGTCCGCGAAGCGTGGAAGAAGAAAAATGCCGTTTTTCTTGAGTGTGAGCCGGCCATTTTTTTTTTTTTGATCCCCCCTATTAAGTACCAATTCTTTTTATGATCCCCCTTTTACAGGTATTTTTTCCTCTGATCTCCCATCTATTTTTCCACCCCCCCCCCCCCCCCACACACTAAGGTATTTATGAACACTCCCTAAAGAAGACAAAAGATCAGTTACCAAAATCCAAGACTACATTCTTCAAAATGTACAGCACTTAACTTACTTGGAATCCTGTTGAAAAATACTCCCACTATACACTACTTGCACGCAATCGCCATTTTAAAATGAAAGCGAGGCTCTCCCCTCTTATCAGCGCGTCCAACCGCGTCACGCGATGCACAAACCTGTGTGAAACAACCAACACAGTGTGGCGTGATAGTGTGTGATAGTGCGTGATAACAACAAGAACAACATTTTAGACATTTCATACCAATTTTAAGTAATTTTGACATTAAAAGTCAACATTTTGGCCCGGGGGGGGGGGGGGGCGGGGGGGGGGGGGGGGGGGGGGGTCAGTGAACATACCAAGCGGGTACACATGCGCGTCCAAGCACCTCTGAAATGGACCCTAAATGGCGTAAACCAGAACACTATTTTGATACCCCTAAATGGCGTAACACATACAAACCCTACCCTAAACGGCGTAACCAACATTCAATAATGAACCCCTAAATGGCGTAGGCCTAATATACAGGGTGTCCCAAAAGTCTATGCACGTTTTTGAAGAGTCATATCTCAAAAAATATAAACCATATGGTATAAATGTAACCATATTTTGATAGATGAGATTTGGGAAATTATTTTGATACCAAAAACAACCCTATTGGTGAACCCACAACATTATAAAACTGGTTGAAAGTTTTTAGCCATGTGAGACCCACCCATACCAAATACCTGACACATTGTTGCTAAAAACAGGTGCGCATACTTTAACGGTATGAAAGCAACGTTGCGCATTAGTCACAGTTCACTGCTTACCTTGCAACATTATTGTTATTACCAAACTCGGTCACTCACAACATAAATAGGCGAAGTAGACAACATTGCACAGCAAAAGTCTTCATTCAAGATGGTTTACAGCATAGATAAGCGAATACAAATTGTATGAGTCTACGCTGAAACAAATTCAGTTCAACTTACTCAACAAAAGTTCAGAAAGCATTTTAAAGTGAAACGCGCACCAGGAAGAATATCCATTCTTAAGTTGGTGGATACATTTTTGAACACAGGAACTTTGCATGATTTGTCTCGATGTGGTAGAAAAAAAGACTGGTAGATCAACAAGTCACATTGATATCATAAGCCCAAAAGTCCAAAGAGATCTATTCGCTGTGTGATGTGTGTGTTCACTTTTCTGTTACGTTATTCAATTTTTTAGGTCTGTGTTTTTGCATTAGCACACGTCTCTGTATAAATGGAAAACATTTAAACTAGATTTCACTATAGAAACGAAAACTATGTGTAATATAGTTTGTTTTTATGATGGGATCACTGTAATATAAAATTTTAAATATTACAATTGACGGATCACTTTCCGTGTAACCAACTCTACCCGTCTTTTTGTTAATCTCAATAGGTATTGATTTAAGAACGTTATCTTTCCGAAGTATAAAATTACATTTTTTGCAGTAATACATATGTTACATCTAGGGTGGCATTACAAGCAGATGTTACTCCAATGTTTGGTATCAAAATTATTTCCCACATCTCCTCTTTCTAAATATGTATTCATATATTCAATACGACTTATATTTTGTGACATACAAAGCTTCAAAGTCGTGCATAGACTTTTGGGACACCCTGTAGTAATGCTCAAAATAATCCTTATTCATAATCATGTGACATTCATACAGACGCATGTGATATGCATGATGTAGAAATTAAAGTAGGGAAATATTGAAGATTTTTTTCAACATTTTGCATGTTGAAAAGTCACACATACAACAATTAGTACCCCTAAACGTCGATACCTCGATGCTGTAATGAATACCCTAAAGTCCGATGCCCCCTTAAAAGTACCCCTTTTTCAGAAATAATGGATACCCTAAAGTCCGATGCCCCCTTAAAAGTACCCCTTTTTCAAAAAGACGTCGACGACGTCGTGTGGTGAAATCTGGACCCTTTTCGACGTTTTTTATGGACGCGGATGCGTACCCGCTTGATATGTTCTCTGACACCCCCCCCCCCCCCCCCCCCCCGGGCATTTTGGATGTTTTTGGGACAAAATGTGGTCTTATCGCTGGTTGATCACCTGAAATACCGTAGATGAATTTGTTCTCAATTAGACATTTCAAGCAATTTAAGCTAATTTTAAGTAATTTGACATTTGTTTTGGAACAACATGAGATGGGGCTTGAGCTGATGGGGGGGGGGGGGGGGGGGGGGGGGGGAATTTCCCCTCCAATGCCCCGCCACTGCTGGTTACATATATAATGTTTTTATATTAGATGTGTCTGTTTTGTTGCTTTTTGGAGGGGTGTGTTTTTCAGAGAGGGTTTTGTCAAGTGCCATTTACTAATAGTAATAATAAGGGGGAAAAGGAAGACATTTGTCTCAGAAGACCGCATGCGCGCATAGCTTTTAAAACTAAATTTTACCACTTAACTTTTTCCCCATTTTTGAAAACGATGGTGTGAGCTTGTGACTGTATGGAATGTTTTTTCCTATATTTAAACAGTATTTCAACTCAAGAAAAACAAGTGACTCCAGTGAATTTCAATTTCACATTGTGAAGTACCATATTAGCTTCATTTTCTTACTTCATAGAGCATGTCTCATGTGTCTTTAAAAGATTGTTAATAAATACCTTATTTCGCATACAAATAAGTATTTCGCATAGCATTTTTTCATGTTTCTTCTGAGACAAACTTGTTGGTTTTTGTGTGTACTAATAATAAAAACAATAAACATAACTCACTTGATCTTTGATTCTTGATGAAATAGAATTGTGATCTCTGGTGCTTCAGGGATCGTTCATTCACAAAGAATTTAACACAAACTCTCCAATGTAAAAAGAACTAGACATAGATCTGGTCAGAGACCAGGACACCTTGATTTTTGTATGGATTTATGACCTCTAGTGACCCCATATGACATGTCACTTTTAATGGATCCAACAAATCTTTTGACCAATTCTGACAATCATGGGTCATTTCCTCCCGAAAAAATAGAATTTTGAGTGCGAGGAGTGCAAATTGACCTTTTGACCCCTAGTGACCTATGTTGACCTTTGACCCAATAAAAATTATTTGACTTTTTTCTTGTTTCATCAATGCCTACAAGATGAAACAAATCCGGTCAAAATCGGAGCATGTCTTATATTTTACCCCTGTTTAGGTCAATGACCCCTAGTGACCCCATATGACATGTCACTTTTAATCGCTGAAGACCCTATATGTACATGGATCCAAGAAATCTTTTGACTAATTCTGACAATCATGCGTCATTTCCTCCCGAAAAAATAGCATTTTGAGTGTGAGGAGTGAAAATTGACCTTTTGACCCCTAGTGACCCCAAATATATTTTGATTTTAAAAACCAAACTATTATATATGCGTACGGTCAAAAGGAATATGTTGGCAAATTCTGACGATCCTAGGTCATTTCACTAAATTGCAAACGCGTTTTAAGTGAAAATCACCTTTTGACCCCTAGTGACCCCTGTGTGACCTTTAACCCCTTATGCTGTACAACCTGAGTAGTGGTGCACATAACGGTTCTTATGACTAAATATAGTCAAAATCGGGTCAATGGTTACGGAGCTATAGGTCCCATGATAGATGAACTGTGATCATAGATCACGAATATATATTAGTCTCAACACGTTTTTGTCCTCTGGGGCGTGCCATAGTTTGGCATGTTTTTATGATAAGAAAAGATTATATGTGCATCCCCTTTTTTCTCAAATAATTTGTTAATCCTTTATATGATTTGTTGATTCTGTCACTACTTTATGTCTTTTGAAGTACTGAGTCCGAAGATGTTTGAATGGAAATCTAACTCCATTTCCGCTTTGTGATATTAATTTTTTGAATTAATTCATACTTTCTATTACATATTTGTTGATGGAATGCCGTATATGACATTATACGGATATCAACATGACATGCCAGTACTGGACACAGAAATCAAGGTAATAAAGACATCACACAGGGTAAAATTTAAGACTTGCTCCGATTTTGACCGGTTATGGCTCATTTTGTAGGCATTGATGAGACAAGAAAAAAAGTCAATCATTTTTTTTAGGTCAAAGGTCAAGAAAAGGTCACTAGGAGTAAAAATTTACATTTGGACCCCTAGTGACCCCAAATGATTTTTAATTTTAAAAACCGTTCTTTTGTATATGCGTACGGTCAAAAGGAATATGTGGACCAATTTTGACGATCCTAGGTCATTTCACTAAATTGGAAATGCGTTTTAAGTGAAAATCACGTTTTGACCCCTTATGGCCCCTGTGTGACCTTTGACCCCAAACTGTGAAGACCCTATATGTAGGTCAGGTAGGGGGTCCTACTGACCAAATCTTGTGATTGTAGCATGTAAACTGTAGAAAAAATAGCATTTTTAGATGGGTCTGATAGAAAGAAAGAAGAAACGGCAGAGATAGAGTACCTCGATTTTTGAAAAAATCAAGGTAATAAAGACATCACACAGGGTAAAATTTAAGACTTGCTCCGATTTTGACCGGTTATGGCTCATTTTGTAGGCATTGATGAGACAAGAAAAAAAGTCAATCACTTTTTTTGGGTCAAAGGTCAAGAAAAGGTCACTAGGAGTAAAAATTTACATTTGGACCCCTATACATACATACATACATACATACATTATTGGTATTTATATAGCGCTGCTACATCGAGATCGTAGCGCTCATCCGAAAGATGTGTGAACAGATACAGACCGGGATGATCCCCTACTCTTTGCGAACGAGTCTGTAACTTTTTTAACGTGCTCGGGTATTGCTCTTCCGATGCACGGGACCACCATTTCTACGTGACTTCCGAACCACGGTATTTTTTGCTGCCATTAGGAAATCGTCAGAATCACTTCGCTTCACTTACACGGGCAGCCGAGGCGCACACAATTGTATCAGCACTTAGATTGTAATATTCCCTAACAGCTTCCCGATCTCGCTTGGGTCGACGAGGCAATTGAGACTAAGTACCTTGCCCCTAGTGACCCCAAATGATTTTTAATTTTAAAAACCGTTCTTTTGTATATGCGTACGGTCAAAAGGAATATGTGGACCAATTTTGACGATCCTAGGTCATTTCACTAAATTGGAAATGCGTTTTAAGTGAAAATCACGTTTTGACCCCTTATGACCCCTGTGTGACCTTTGACCCCAAACTGTGAAGACCCTATATGTAGGTCAGGTAGGGGGTCCTACTGACCAAATCTGGTGATTGTAGCATGTAAACTGTAGAAAAAATAGCATTTTTAGATGGGTCTGATAGAAAGAAAGAAGAAACGGCAGAGATAGAGTACCTCGATTTTTGAAAAAATCAAGGTAATAAAGACATCACACAGGGTAAAATTTAAGACTTGCTCCGATTTTGACCGGTTATGGCTTATTTTGTAGGCATTGATGAGACAAGAAAAAAAAGTCAATCATTTTTTTTGGGTAAAAGGTCAAGAAAAGGTCACTAGGAGTAAAAATTTACATTTGGACCCCTAGTGACCCCAAATGATTTTTAATTTTAAAAACCGTTCTTTTGTATATGCGTACGGTCAAAAGGAATATGTGGACCAATTTTGACGATCCTAGGTCATTTCACTAAATTAGAAATGCGTTTTAAGTGAAAATCACGTTTTGACCCCTTATGACCCCTGTGTGACCTTTGACCCCAAACTGTGAAGACCCTATATGTAGGTCAGGTAGGGGGTCCTACTGACCAAATCTGGTGATTGTAGCATGTAAACTGTAGAAAAAATAGCATTTTTAGATGGGTCTGATAGAAAGAAAGAAGAAACGGCAGAGATAGAGTACCTCGATTTTTGAAAAAATCAAGGTAATGAAACATTAACCCTAACCCTACTACACCACTGGCACGGCAACGACACGGAAAAAATGTTTTTATAACCCGGCGTGCAGGTTTTTGGGCTACAAAACGGACCCAAGCTATATAACGAGGCGAATATACTGAGCCGAGTGTGCTTGACAGCCGTGGTGTTGTGGTTGGGATCTGGGCTCTGGTGCTGGAGGTTCGTGGTTCAAATCCCGGGGGGTCGGGGTGACCTTTCTGGTGAATTTATGGGGTCGGAAAACAAATATGTTGCCGTGTGGTGTATACACCACACGGCAACATATTTGTTTATAAAATTACTGTATAACCCTATAAACCCTACTATAGTAGGGTTTATAGGGTTATACAGTAATTTTTTCTTCTTTTATTATTCGAAAATGTTATAATTGAATAAAATTGTCAAAACATTGTATCTCCAACTGGGCGCCCTACAGCATGTATATAGTAATACTTCCTATGTATCCTTTGGGCAGTCTGCTCTAAATATGTTCATGGGCCAAAAACACATCTATCAACACTTTGTAAGTGCTATCACCCCTGAACATGTATACAGCAATACGCGATTATGACCACATGCACATGGTTTAGGATATACACGCAAGCATTCACATTTGATGCACAGTGTGCTTGTTGCCTTCAGCGCGCCTACGTCCTTCTGTATTCATTCGCTGCTGTAAGGGTCCATATCCAAACTCTCAGTGCTTTTAAATTGTTTTTCTAGCGATTTAAAAGCGCTTTTCCAACGGTATTTCGTTGGAAAAGCGCTTTGAAATCGCTAGAAAAACAATTTAAAAGCACTCGGAGTTTGGATATGGACCCTAAGGAGGTTTCGGCAATTTGGAACTGATCAGACTATAGCTATATTTTGTATCAAATTATAAGGTACAGGGTGAGTCAAAAAAAAAATGCAATAGTGGAAAGAATCCATCTTGTTTTCAAAACCAAGTTGAAATTTGATACTTTTGAAACGTTGCAAGAATGATGTATTTGTTCCCCTCTTTATGTGAAAAAATGAAGTCAATCGCATTTTTCGTTTGTCTATGGTGAACCTTTTTGCTGCAAAACCCAATTTACTTGTTTGTTAACGAGCCTAGTAATTTTCAATTGAAATTGCACACATTTCATGTTCACATTTGAATATCCCGCCAACGGAAATGTGGAATAATTCTTTCCATAATTGCAGTGTTTTTTTACTTATCCTGTACATATATCTTGTTGGCCTAAATAAATCCAGATGCAGAATCAAATATATGTTGTAATAATTACAATCTAGTATTAGTATTAAACAAATTGTAGCGTTAGGCGAGGAAAAAACAACACAAACCTGTATTAAGGGCCCGACTGACCCACCTTTTCCTTTTTTCAAGTGTTTAAAAATATTCCCGATTTTTGCAGATTTTGGTGACATTTTAGGTTAAAAAACAATCGCCCGACCGCGACCGACCCTACTTTTTGTCTTCTTTTTTCGTTACCTTAACACTTGTCAAACATAGGTTGGAATTCTTATTACGAAATGAGAAAACCGATCAGAAAATAAATTGTTTGAGTTATCCGACAACTTATTTTCAAAATTTAGGAAATGTATGTCTCACGCACACATTTAGAGGATGAAATCAAAGATAGTGGGTGTTCCATCATGAAATTGAAGGGAAAAAAGGTATTCCTGAAAACTTTATATTATATATTCTTGCAGATAAAAATAAAAGCATTATACTCATTGAAATAAAAACAAGATGTACCTTTATACCACCCATTAAGTTTAACTTGACGCATGGTTTGTGTGAAACTTGCCAGTGAAACAATTGCATGCATAAAGCCGTATTTGTTATACGTATCTGGGGAACCATATTTGTTATACGTATCTGACAGAAAAAAGAAACTATATGAAACCATCAAATGTGCACTCAGGCTTCTATGGAAATCTGAGACGATTATAACTGATTCAGTTATAATCGTCTCAGTTGGAAATACCAAAAGTCCCTCCCTTATGTATTATGTATTGCATTCTACATTGTATATCATTGACATTTTTCCAATATCTGACATACCATATTTGGTAACTTTCTGATCTTTTGCCTGTACTGATCCACCCCCTTTTTCAACTTATACTAACTAGCGGGCATCCGCGCTTCGCGCGGACCCGCTAGAAGATTTCACGGGGAGGTAAGTAAACAAAGCGTAAGAAAATTTGATAAAATATCAAGAACATGACCTACATGTATACATAATCCAGACGGGCCCTAAATAATCCGAATATCGCAGGTGCTTTTGATAATCCAGGTATAGTAAATGTGCCTTAAAGTAGGTAGGCCTACCTTTGTCTTTCCAGATACCTATGTAGGCCTCCCATGTGACCTGAAATGCAGGTACCCGTTGTCCCAATATATCCAGGGACCCCATAGGCCTAAGCCCTACCCCCTAATCCAGTTACCACAGGTGCCCTTAATGGCACCGGATACCACATAATCCAGGTACGGTACTGCAGTGTGCCGTTATATCGAGATACCCAGGTGCCCTTACTTTATCATTCAAGTAACATGAATTAATCGCGGGTGCCGAAGATAGCGGGCAGTATTCAGTCATACAATAGACAGACATGGCAGAGGTGAGTAATATCAAAGCGTTATAAATGTTTATATAAATATCAAGAGTATGTCCTTCTTCAGGTACATATGCCCTTGATATAATGTAAGTGACATGGTACCCTTAATACACCATGCATGCACCTAGGCCCAATGTGCTCTTAAATAATACAGATACCCATGGTCCTAATCCAAGTACTCCACGTGTTCTTATTACACCGGTTGCCCATAGGCCTAGGCCCTACCCCTCACAGATGGCCTTAATAAACCAGGTACCGCATTTGCCGGCATCATATCCATACCAATGTGCCCGTATTATATCCAGTTTATAATGGAAAGCGCAGGTATAGGTGCCGAAGCTATAATAGCGGGTGGTTAGTCACATCAAAACGTATAAAGATATGATATATTGTAAAACAGCAAGAGTATGTCGTTGATACTCCATGTATCCTAGGTGCCCTTAATACTGACATTGGTACCACAGTGCCCTTAATAATCCATATACCATGTGCCCTTAATAAATCCATGTATGCCATGCATGTATAACACATGGTGCCCTTGATTATTCAGGTACCACCCCATGTACTTTAATAATCAAGATTGTGTATTAGTGATCCAATATAGGACCTCCATGGACTATGTGGTTTATCTTGAATCGAATATTAAGGGCACCCGTGATAACTGTGTATGCGGCTATTAGGGCCTACGTGGATTAATAAGGACACCTGAATGGTTATTCAGGTGTAGGAATACTTAAAATATTCAGAGTATCTGGATTGCCTTAATATCCCCTCCCCCAGTTACCCCCTGTCAGCTCATGTCCCTACCCATTTTGTACCCCAACTAATACAAAAGTTGTATTTTAATGTCAAAACTGAAAGTAACTTAAAATTAGCTTTAAAATGTCACCCCCGATTCTTTTATTGCCCCGCCTCCCCGTTTTCCTCCTTTAAAATGTTGATGCTCTTGCCGCCACTGCCCATGCTGTATCCAGGTAATAGGTTGCCCATGCACATACTGTATCCAGGTAATAGGCCTACGTTCTGAGCGTTGGGTTCTATTTTCTATAGTTTTATAGTCGGTCGTTTAGTTTTATGGTCGGCAGAGTCTATCATCCATGCTTGTACTTAAACACTATGTGTGCCATCCGGGTTTTGTTTTGCCTATTTACTTAAATTCATTATTCCTCCAATAGGCATGTAGGGCCTAAACGTATGTAGTCCCTTTGTCATGTTTGTTGTGTTCTAAATAAGGCCTCCCGAGATACTACCTAATACACCCTTAAAATCCAGTTATCACAGGTGGCACACCTGCGCATAGTATATCCAGGTAATTTGAGACTATCTGCGTTTTATAATGAACCCCGTAATCCAGATACAACTGGTGCCCTTACTAATCCAGACACTCTGTCACTGGTTCTCAACCTTTTTGGCCCACGACCCCTTTTGACATTCTTGGTCAGTACCGTGACGCCCCCCCCCCCAAAAAAAAACCACCCCTGATTTATTCTGAAACTGCTTAGTAGGGCCGGAAATTTAGCATTTTTGAAAGTTTCTTTTAGGGGTTTCTAAGCCTTTTTAGAGCGAAATATTAAGATGGTTCCCCAAAAAGCTATATTTATGACCCCTTCATGACCCCTGGAAAACCCCAAACGACCCCATGGGGGTCACGACCCCCAGGTTGAGAACCCCTCTATAATAATAATCATGAAGCCTACTACACGTTCCGTTTATCCAGATGCCCATGTGCCCTTATATCCAGATTATCAAGTAAGGGAAGTGCGGGGAGGAGGAGGTGGCTTTAGGGTATGATGGGGCAATACCGCACGTTCCGTTTATCCAGATACCCATGTGGCCTTAGTAAGGCCGCCTTACTATATCCATATTATATAAGGGAAGTGCGGGGGAAGGGGGCTTAGACCTTAGGGTATGATGTGACAATCCCGTAATTTACGTGCTATAAGCCGCACGGCGAATATAAGCCACAGCACCTCAAATTAAGATTCAGACCTCATCGTAGGCCTATTACAGTAAGCCGCACCGCTGTATTATAAGTCGCACAAAGAACATGAAAGGTGTGTGTGTGGGGGTGGGTGTGTGTGGGGGTGGGTGTGTGTGGGGGTGGGTGTGTGTGGGGTGGGGGTCGACCCTGATCCACCAGCTCATAGCTTCATGACCAGCCATGGGGTTAAAACTGCATGAGTGACTCCATCAAATGTATTTTCCTTCAGCCATTTCAGTCACTTTAATACATGTTATCCTGGATACGGTTTGCGCCTTTCTCCCAGTTTCTTTATTAAAATAAAGGTCTTGGCTTTATGATTATGATGTTTTGTTTGTGTCTTGCTCTCGTTACATTTTATTGTACTGTACGGTATGCACCGCGGAGCAACCGTACGGACTGCCTGCTTTCACTGCATGCCCCGTTTACAATGTACAGTTTGCGCCACTAACGCGTACACACTTTGTCTGCGTCATTACGTGTGCGCCGAATCGCGTGCGCCATGTTAAACGCGGTCGCGCAGCAACAACAACGGTTGGTATGGTTCCGCCAGTTTCTTTATCGTTAGCAAACTCCGCGTTCATCTATGTTATTAATGTGAGAGTGTCACTTTATGATCTGCGTAAGAGTTTTTGTTTACATTTAGAAAATGTCGTAAAATATTGTTATTTGTTGGACGTAATAGTCCCGTATAAATGCTTGTTACTATGCGTTCTTTAAAAATAACAAACAGCCGCATATACAGAAATGTAGCTATATCTCTGAAGAAAATATTTTGGGTGAAGACCATATGTCATCACTCATTCCGAAAACCACAATTTGTGTCCGGACAGTAGCTACCCGAGTAAAAGAAATTCAACATTTCGGATTTTCACATGGGATCCTTTCTGCGCATGTCTGAAAACGGGAAAAACGGGCATTGAACAATCTAATTAGCTCGTGTATTAGAGGCGCAATTACCACGCTTTTTCAGTTGAAGAGGGACGCGAGTGTAAAATTATATTGAACTATCTAATAAAGCCATGTTCCGAAAATTAGTATATAGATAACACTATTTGGCTGCCAAGTTCTAACTTTAGAGAGAAATTTAGAAAGAGGGGAAGCACTCAAGTATAAAAGTGTATGGCCAGAAAAACATGGAGAGGGGAGTTTTTGTAATGGGGGTTACAAAAGGGTCACAAAACGATCATTTTAATAAATAAGGTTGTTTCCATGAAACATGTTTAGTGTTATTTAAATGGTCCATTGCTCAATTATAAATCTACTGTAATAGTGTGCTGAATTGCTCAATCAATGTAAGCTTTGTATGTGATGCGATCTGTGAAAACCCGTCGGATGTCGCAAAATGTGAACTAGGGATTATGGGTAGAAAGTTATTTTTTTATTTTTTTTATTCTTTTTAAAGATTTGTTTAGAGAATGAATGTCCAATACTTTGTGTCATCATCTATATTATGAAATTTCACCTTCAAAAACTTACTTAAGTCACTTTCCTTATTAACCTTATAATGTTATTCTATTGAAATATATGTAACCTTTTTGGCCTGTTTTCATGATTTCTTGTTTTGTAGCTTTTTATGATATCACAATCATCATTCAGTCGTAACTTTTTTTTTTGTGATCGTAGAAAAATGATCGAAACAGTGCTGTAATCAGCACAGTTTCAGCTTTCTTATGATATAAATATCTCCAATATAAAAAATCCCACCATGTGGCGGGTTTTCACAGATCGCATGTGAATAATCTACACACACTTCCTAGGCCTTTTGGGTTTATATTATCAAACATTTGTTAATTAAGGGGTTAAGAACGTTTGAGATGTGAAATTTGCTGTGAAAATGTGAAGGGTGTTTTACTTCGGTCAGGATATAAAACTTTGTTTGAAAAATCTTGGTTATGCCTGTGTATGTTGTTGCCCTTGAGTGGGTAATGCCCCCTCCCCCGGACATTTGAGACTTTTGACATACCATATTTGGTCACTTTCCTATTAATTATGATCTACCCTATCTTCTATGAACACCAACAAATGAAACAACCCATCACCCATGTCCGGTTGAAACATACCATAATTGGTAACAGTAGTTCGCTGAGGTATCATCATTTGAATACAATCGAGTGAAGGCTTGCCATGTTTTGAAGAATGTGTGATTTCTCTTATTAAACTGAATCTACTCATGCTTTAGACAACATTCACAAACAGTCTGCTGCTGAAATCATATGCGATACAAGTGTATCTGTCACAGCATCGCACGTACAGCCAGTGCATGGATAGCGTGTGTTCTGCTTTCTATCTGGGACATATTGGACGCACTCTGCTTCATAATCTACGACTTGTAATTTGCAAGAGGGATCATTTGACCGGTGCTATCTGCCTGCTTTCTTCTTCCAATTTTGAGAAAATCAAGACTTTTTTTGTCAATTCAACTCTGCCAAGTTGACAAACAATTATCGACAGTGTAGACGGTGTCTTATTTATTACTTGGTAAGTTCACATTTGTTTGATAATTATTTAACATTTACACACCTATGATAAGATACTTTATTTTTGCCAGAGATTATCAAAAGCATGGATGATCAATGTATAATATTTAATAAATGCTGTAGAATACTGTTCTACTGTTTGAAAAGCCTGGTATAATAGATATGGGTACTTACCGGGTGTCCCTAAAAAAAGGGTGCACATGTTTGCACAACTTGTTTACTATGAAGATCTCATGTTTGGTGCAATATGTTTACACTCACGGAAAGATGAAAGACTTAACTTTCAGATGCCGTTTATTTTATCTGATTTGTTTTGTCAATCCTGAGATATACTCAGTTTATCAAAGCTACCAACAATCGACGTTGCGCCACTTTTACAGACAGAATGATCATCATGAGTGTCAAAACTATACTAACATTTAGTCTATCCATGGACATCAATCCGTCTTAAATGGTAGTCATTTGGCCAGAATTGTTTTATAAAAGACACTGAAAACAAACGTCAATTAGGGTCATTGCCAGGTAAAACTCTTTTATATTAAATAGTTATTGCACATTTTTGTCAAAATAATAATCATAAACGAGATCATATCTAAAGAACAGAAGAATCGTTCCAAATCACCCTCTCTTCTAAAGTAATTTGAGGCTGCACCCCCGTCAGGCTGCACCCCTGTCATATGGGGTGCAGCTCGGTATTCCGACGTGTAATTGATTCGAAAGGTTTTCATTCCAAACGGTTTTTATCCCGAAGATAAATATTCCGAACGGTAACTGTTCCTAGCTAATGGGGCCCTCACATGTATCCGTGTGAGCTGAGCGGGCCCTTACCGTGCGAAAAATGGGTGCGGACGGCGGCACACACGGTGGGCCGTTTCCCGTCCGTTGAACACGTTCAGGGGACTTTGCCGGCCACCGGAGTTTTGAACATGCTCAAAACTCCTGGCGGGTAAGTAAAAGCGGCGGCGAACGATGAGAGCCCGGTATGAAGACGGTATAAGGACGGCGCACCCGTTTCGCACCCGTTTCGCACCCGTTTCTCACCCGTTTCGCGCCCATTCGCAGGGCGGTGATGGACGGTGGTGGACGTCGACCATCTTAGCGACGGACTGCGAATGGCCGCATGCAGCCTGGTAACCGTTCGCGGAACGGACGCTCAGCAGGCATGTTGCAACTCTCTAAATGTAAAAGAGCTAAAACTCACTCTTTCGAGAGCTCTAGGAGGGAGGGACAGCTCAGGCTTTTTTTGGAGTGAAATTCGCTCTTAAAAGAGCGATTTTCACTCTTAAAAGAGTGACAAATCACTCTGAAAAGAGTGAACTCCACTTCTTAAAAGAGCCGTCCCTCCTAAAGCTCTCGAAAGAGTGAGGTTTAGCTCTTTTACATTTAGAGAGTATTATAGATGTTGGTCGTACGAATTCCAGAATGCAAATGAAGCGGCGAGCTTGAGCGCTCAGCATGAAAAGGGCGGTTTGATGATGTAATCAAGACGTTTCGGCCGGTACCCAGGCGTTCCGACCGGTTAGGAACCGGTATGGGGGTGGTATGCACACGGTGAGGACACGGTGAGAACGGTAAGCTAGAACTGTATGAGGCCGGTGATCCCGGGACAAGGCCGGTGAGAGCCCGGGACAGACCCGGTGTAGAACGGTATGGACCGAGGACCCGTTGAGGAGGTGTTATGCACCCGGTGAGAACGGTAAGCTAGAAATGTATGAGGACGGTGAGCCCGGTACACGGCCGGTGAGGACCCGGTTATGACCCTGTATATAACGTTATGGACCCGGTGGCCACAACAAAAAATTAATGCGCCCGTTGACATTTTTTAGTGATTGTTTGGACTCTGTTGTTTTTCTATTAGACGGTAAGGTGGCCGCCTACCATTACCGCACTGCGAACGGGCGCGAAACGGGTGTGCCGTCTTTATACCGTCCTCAAACCGGGCTCTCACCGTTTGCCGCCGCTTTTGCTCACCCGGCAAGAGTTTTGAGCATGTTCAAAATTCCTGCCGGGTCCTGCCGGGCGCGGATGGCCGTCAATGTCCCCGGCAACGTGTTCAACGGACGGGAAACGGCCCACCGTGTGACATCACCGTGTGCCGCCGTCTGCACCAATTTGTCACACGGTAAGAGCCGGCCAGCTCACACGGATACATGTGAGGGCAAATGTATTTTACAGAGATTCCCGGAATGTGAGAGACAAGCGGCGCGAGCTTGAGCGCTCAGCTTATACAGGGCAGTTTGATGACGTTATCAAGGCGGTTCGGTCGGTACCCAAGCGTTTCGGCCGGTGAGGACCTGGTGAGGAGGTGGTATGAGCCCGGTTCCAGGCCGATAAGGACCCGGTATAAAACAGTATGAACCCGGTGACAACAAAAAAATGCGGCCATTGACATTTTTTGCTGATTGTTCACCGTGTTGGACTCTGTTGTTTTTCTATAAGACGGTAAGGGGCCGCCCAGCTCACACGGATACATGTGAGGGCCCCATAAGGGTCATTGGAGAAATGACCCTTAGGACCAAAAACCTGACGGAGCAATGGCCTTTTGGAGAGAAACGACCTTTAGGATCAATTAACGTTCGGGATAATAATCTATCGGAAGAATGTTTTTCAGAACCCTAAACCCTAACCCTAACCCTAACCCTAACCCTAACCCTAACACCCTAACCCTAACACCCTAACCCTAACCCTAACCCTAACCCTAACCCTAACCCTAACCCTAACCCCTAACCCTTAACCCTAACCCTAACCCCTAACCCTAACCCTAACCCTAACTCCTAACGGTTTTTGCTCCAACAGACCAAAAACTCCTAACGATTTTTTACCCTAACGGGTTTGCTCCGACAGAGCATAACTCCTCCTAACGATTTCTTCTCCTAACGGTTTTTTGTTCCGAAAGGTCAATATTACGAATTTTCGGAATATTGACCTTTCGGAATAAAAACCGTGAGGAGTAAAAAACTGTTCGGGGCAAAAATCTTTAGGAGCAATGCTATTTCGGAGTAATGACCCTTAGGATCAAAAGAACTGTAGGATAAATGATTTTCGGAATAATAACCGTGAGGAGTAAAAACTGTTCGGAATAATGACCTTTCGGGTTGAAAAAACTTCGGACCAAAAACTATAGGAAGAAAAATCTTTCGGAATTTTGAACTTCCATTGAATAGCGTGTAGGAGAAATGACCCTTCGGAATCAAAACTATCGGAGAAATGACCTGTTCGGAATAAAAACCGTTAGGAGAAATAACACTTCAGAATATCGATCTGACCCCGTCATATGGACGTCTGTCTTATTTTGAAAATGTAGGCCCAATAAACATTTTGTGAAACC